>CM055096.1:16493640-16806896 GCA_029204225.1 Diphasiastrum complanatum
TGACTCACCATGCGCAGGACATCTCGGCATACATCGTACATTGGATTTGGTACAAAGGGATTTTTATTGGCCAAAACTTAAGCCCTTTGTAGAATCTTATGTGGTCAAGTGTGACCAATGCCAGTTGAATAAAGCTGAACGCCATAAGGCTGCCGGTTTGTTGCATCCACTGGATATCCCTGATAAGAGATGGGATAGTATTTCCATGGATTTCGTGGTTGGGTTACCGCGGACGAATAAACAACATGATGCAATTTGGGTTGTGGTCGACCGTCTTACCAAATTGGCTACGTTTATTCCAGTAAAGACCACTACGAAGGCTTCTGATTTAGCTCAGATATTTGTAGAGCCTCAGTTTAGGCTTTACAAATTACCAAGTGATATTGTGAGTGATCGCGATCCGAAGTTCACTGGTCATTTTTTGTCGGCTGTATTTGCTAAACTAGAGACAACACTGAACTTGGGTTCTTTTGATCATCCTGAGACGGATGGACAGATGGAAAGAACAAATCAGACGATGCAACAAATGCTTCGGGCATATGTTTCCAGACGACAATATGATTGGGATAAGTACATTCCATTGATCGAGTTTGCCTATAATAGTAGTAAGCATTCGGCTACCGATTATAGCCCGTTTATATTTATGTACGGTTTTGAGCATAGGTCACCCATTGCGGTTGAGACTCAGACAATCAAGTTTCAGAAAGTAGCGGATTTCCTACACGATATGCAAGAAATGCTACGGATTGCACGTGAAAATGTCCAAAGTGCCCAGGATAGGGACAAACATTATGCAAATCTGAAAAGATCACCGAGAGACTTCCAAGTGGGAGATTGTGTATATTTGAGAATCCCAAAGGATTCAAGTGTAATGCATACCGACAAGCATTATAAGTTGTCCCCTAGATATAGAGGACCGTTTAAGATCTTGAAAAAGATCGGATCCTTAGCTTACCAATTGGAACTCCCGGAAGGATCTCAAGTGCATCCCGTATTTCACGTTAGTCATCTAAAAAAGAGTCTACGTGAAGGAGAGCATCTTGGATCTGGAGATCAATTGGACCTGTTGGATAAATCATCGAGTGTATCTCGTCTTGAACCCGAGAAGATCTTGGATACAAGAACTAAACAATTGAGAAATCGTATAGTTACCGAGCATCTGGTTCGATGGAGGAGATGTACGGACGATGACGATTTCTGGGAGCAAGAAAGAAGCTTAAGGAGGAACTGTCCCAATTTTAAGTTTTGAGGACAGAACTTGAATAAGGGGGGAAGAATGCCATGTCCATGTCTGGTCTCGGGACCGGTAGACCAACAACCCGTAAGTTAATTGTGACTATAAGGGAATTGGGGCCCTTATGAGTACATGGTCATAATTAATGGTTGTAGGCCTAAACACATGGTGGTGGAGTTGGTATGGGTCTATCAGTGAGTCATTAGGGAACTGGATGACGTGGCTCAGATAGGCTGCAGAGGTGTCTAGTGAGGTGTCACAGTGCACTACTAGTGGTGCATGGGCCTTGGAGGGTATAAGTATACTTGCTGGGCTTTTACTAGTGTATGCTTGATTTGTGATGAGTAGCTACATGCTGCTGGTGTGACTCCTCTTTCCATGACTCTGATCGATCCATAGCTTGGGGGCTAGATCCGTTCGATCTAGGTTTGGTTGGGTTGGTTTATCCACCACCTGTTCCCTTGTGTTGTTGCTTTGTATGATATGCTTAGACTAGAATCCTGTTGTGAGGACTTTATATCTAGGAACTTAATTAAAATATCCCAAAAGTGCAAGCTTTTCAAAATGCATGTGTTTGAGAAGTATTGCACTTTCAAAGATTGAGGCCCTTCCTCGGGGTGCATCCAAGATGCACACTACGCATGTGGCTAGAGAGCCACATGATGAGCTTTTACGGTGCGCCATTTGGCAAGGGTCGACAAGAGGCTCTAGACCAACCAAGTTCTGGGCATATCATACTTCTCCTCTCCTCTAGCTCCTCTAATTCTTGTTCTTCCAAGGCTATAATGCCAAGAGCGATTTTTTTTGTATTCCAGAGGCACCTCTAGAAGCACAATGTTTATGTAAATTTAGAACCATAATTTTTTGTGAGCATTTGTGTCATAATTTTCAAGTGGACAAAGTTATGATGAAATGTGCATGTGGACAGCCAAGGACGGCTACCACATAGTAGCATGCACATTTCATGTAAAATGTCCATCCGCTATGTGACATCCTATCATTGACTGTCCACATGCATATTCCATGAAAAAAAATTGAAATTTTTTTATTTTGTGCAAAAAATGGAAAGACTAAGTTTTTTTTTGAAAAAAACGAAGACTTTTTATCTTTAAATTAAAAAACGCAGAAAAAAATGGGAAAAAAACCTAAAAAAAAATGCAAAACAGAAACCACAGATAAAAACTCGCAAAAAGAAAATACAAAATAGGAATCGTGACAAAGTTTGTTTTCACACTTGTCATTACACACGGAAATGCATGCCCGATGTCCTTGGGCCTTTCATGCCACTTAATAAGCCTGGCCACACACACACAAACCCCACCCCCCCCCCCCCCCCCCCCGCCGTTTCACGTTCATGTGGCCAAGGCACAAAAACCGACTGACCTGAGCGAGAGTGAGCCGAGAACGTGAGAGAGAGAGAGAGAACGTGAGCCGAGAGAGAGAGAGGGAGAGAGAGAGAGAGAGAGAGATGGAAGGTAGCGCCGGAGGTGGTGCTCTTCCCACCTCTGTAAATGCTATTGCTGCAGCAGCAGCAACCCTTTCCTCCTCCACATGTTTGCTGGGCACAAGAATGATTTCTCATCCCTTCAACTCCTCGAAGCTGCCTTTTGTGGGCAAGTGCGTGCCCAGCACAGGCAGCAAAAATGCAGCTTCTTCAGGAAATGCTCGCAGACACCGCTTGTCTCGGCCTCTACGTTCAAAAGCAGTTCAGTTTTCCTCTTTAATAACGCGCATTGGAAACCAGACAGCAACCCGTTTCGTGTTGATGAGCCAGGGCGAGATTCATAGCTGCAATGATAGGTTTTCTTCCAAAACTTCGCGTTCTGCATTGCCCATCATCAGGAATGAAATCAGGGCCCAAGAATCTGAAGAGCTTGGTGGTGCAGCATCGTCGAGGACATTGCTAATGCCGTCAAAGAGGATGGATGCCTCGCGTTTCCTAAATTCGGGACCGAAGGGCAGGATGGCGTGGCTAGGACAGTCATTTTTCAGGCGCCAAGAAGATGAGAAGGCAGAATACGAAAAAGCACGCCAATTTGTGGAGGTGTGATATGGGTTTTTAGAGCGCAGCTAATCTGCTTAGTACCTTTCAACCATAGTGTGTAGAATTTGTTTGGAAATATACATAATTTTTATTTTTGTATTTATTCCAATAATTCCGTTTACCCTTTTGAGTTTTAAATCAGTGTTTCACATATGATATTTCTACATTGTGTTGTGTTTTTGCTTGTGTGTTTGGAAATTCAACACCACCTGCTGTGAGAGAGAGAGAGAGAAAGAAAGAAAGCTTTATTATTTCTTTTCCATGCCGAAAGGCTTATAGGTCGAAAAAGTACATGTCAAGTATGTGGTATTACTGGGAGCATATGAAATGTTTCCGATAACAGTAAAGAAAAGTTCATGTAGATATAACTACTAAAGAATTTAGTGCTGGAGAGAGAGAGAGAGAGAGAGAGAGAGAGAGAGAGAGAGAGAGAGAGAGAGAGAGAGAGAGAGAGAGAGAGAGAGAGAGAGAATATGGGCAGTGATAGACAAAACATGTTTTATTGAGGCTTAATGCTCGTGGTCGAGGGCCCCATCTAATACCACTCAAGGCCACCAACTCAAAGATGCTGTACAGGGTTTATCAAGAACCTTGAAAGTATAGACTGATAATTGTCATACAGGCTTGGCATTTGTCCCATAAGCAAATTTTAAAACGAACCTAGTGTATTCACAAAGCTGGACACAATAATGTTGTAGAGGTAGTCTAGATAGTTCAAACGTTATAACAAATTTAGGGTTTGAGCTGAAAAATGAGTAGGAGAATGCCGAAGTAGTGATAAAGTTGACTGATGGAGAGATGGGTTTTTCAAACATGGAGGTTGTCACCTAGTCAATTGGGATGAAGATTAACATAGGGTCTAGTCAAAAGTTGATCCCCCAAAACCTACAAGGAGACAATGTTTCCTCAAATTGCGATTTGATGAAAATGAAATCATGGTTTTGCCAATTCGAATTGCAAAATCATTGAAGGTTATTTATGTTTATATATTAACCGATACTCATTCATTTTGGATAGAGTCTTCACGGAATCGACAAGCAAACCTCTCCTATGTTTGATTGATGTGAATTATTTTAGGATATGAGGGCTCAAATGCATGCTACGTCTATAAGTCTTAAAGTATAAGCATGAGAAAGGAGGAAACACAATGCCAAACTCGAAAAAACACTAAATTTGTTTTTTGCCCTAAGTTACATATGACAACCAGAAAGTTTTGTGGTTGACTTAGATCTATGCGAATAAGGCGAATTGGCTGATTTGAATTGGCTAATTGGAATAGGGTGTAAAACACTTAAGGAAGAGCAAAGACTCTCTTACAAACGACTCAAGAGTGATCGAACTATAAGCTACTGAATAATGTTTGAGCTCCTACTTATACTCTACTAAAATTAGGGCAAAATTACCTGCATGAAAGTACATATCAACGAAAGTAAGTGTGAAGTGTCCGCGGAGTGGAGTGTAGTGGGCCCTGATGGAGGCAAGTGGCGGCTACATCTGGGCTTTTTCCGCGGTGGCATAGGGAAAGGAATTGCATCATCGGAGTCATCAGCATGTTCTCGTGTCCGAAAGAAGCCAGTGAGAAGCAGCTGCTGGGAGTCTAACCCCCGGTAATCTGGTACAGGCAGATGAGACTGACGGAGAGTAAGCATCTCATGAACAAGAAGTCCCAAGCAACGAGCATCGAAATAGGAGACAAAACTGCGAAGTGTATGCGGGCCATCGCGAAAGAGACAATAATACCTCCCCAGTATCTCATAATACTAACGGAAATCTGAGGAGGAAATGGGCTTCATCGTCCACCTCATGCAACGAGCACAAGCGACATAGACGACGCTCCCGGGGGATATCCCATGCACGACTGGCCTCAATAGCAAGTTGATGGGAGGAAATGCGCAACTTCCCAAGATGATAGCGCAGGCCGTGTGATAGGATCTGTGAGAGATAGAGCGGCAACAATGGCAAACTAGAAGGATCCAGAGAGAGGAAGTGTGTCTGGTAATAGCTCAGTTGAATGCGAGAAGGTGGGAGGGAGCTCCAAGTCAGAGAGAGAGAGAGAGAGAGAGAGAGAGAGAGAGAGAGAGAGAGAGAGAGAGAGAGAGAGAGAGAGAGAGAGAGAGAGAGAGAGACAGAAAGAAGAAGAAAGAAAGCTTTATTAATGTCTTTTCCATGCCAAGAGGCATATAAGACTAATGAGGTATATGTCAAGTGTGTAGTAACCATGGGAGCGCATAGAACGTCTCCAAAATTGAAATAAAGAAAACAGCTAGTATCAACTAAATAAACAAGTAATCATCTGCAATCAAGATGTAAAGTCTGTGCTGGTGCTGTAGAAAGATGTAGTGCGAGCCGCAACATGAGAAGGCGCTGGAGCCCGCTGGTGTCGTCTATGAGCATGAGCGTGTGTAGTATGTCTTTGTATATGAGGTATGGCTATCTTGGCAGTATGGGAGGTACATCGTCTCTGATCTCTGTGGGCATGTAAGCGACTGTCATCCTCGTCGTCGTAGTAGTTTTCATCCTCGGGTATTGAGACACGTGATCTCCGTCTAGTAAAGAATGAAGTGATCAATGACTGAGATGTAATGTGCTGGGATGTCCCGTGTAGATCTCTCTGCAATATGAACATCTCGTGTACCATCAGTGCGACACACCGTGGGTCCTCATAGGCTATGAGAGAGTGTAGAGTGGTAGGTATGTCTCAAAACAAGCAGTGATATCTCCCTCTGATCTCATAATATACCGGGCATCTGAAGATAAAATGCCCTCAGACTCCACCTCACCGAGGGAACACAACTGGCAAATCCGCTTCTCTGGGAATACCATGTATCCTCCCCGTCTCAATAGCTAGCTGGTGAGAAGACACCCTGAGCTGTCCCAGTGTGAATCTGAGGCAATGTGATAGCCCTGAATCTAAGTAGCGTTATAGGGCACCCCCAAAAGTCAAGATAGGGTCCCTTAACATAATCAGACTTTACTTGCACCCACGAATTACTACTGGACCAAAATTGGGTCCAACTCAACTAAAACTGACTTAACATGGTCTAAATAGTAAACCTAACCCATGGTTACACAAGTCTCGACCTTTTGGATCAAAGTAACCTATGGGAAACTAACATTATCATTTGTTACTTCTAACGAGAGAGAGAGAGAGAGAGAGAGAGAGAGAGAGAGAGAGAGAGAGAGAGAGAGAGAGAGAGAGAGAGAGAGAGAGAGAGAGAGAGAGAGAGAGAGAGAGAGATTTTATTAATGTCCTTGAATACCCTCTAAGGTACATAGGACTTAGAAAAGGTACATGTCAAGTGTGCACATAGACTAGGAGCTTAAAACTCAATCATCTTTGAAACAATAACTACAAATACAATGCATAAAGATGGTTGGTCCAGTCAGGGTCCAACAGCCTGGAATCATATATCACGATGCCTATCAGCCTGGAAGAAATGGTGAATGGTATGCTGTGAAGGTGTCACTGGATGTGCCATGGACCTCTGCCGCCGGGTAGGTTGTCGGTGTCGTCTCTGCTGCCGTGTCGCTCTAAGCTGTGGCCTAAAAGCTGACTGTCTCTCTGGCCGTCAACATGGTCTCTGCTGCCGATGTATGAAGGAATCTAGAATCTTGGCCTCTCCATCTGAATCGTAGCCTATGGGTACCTTGGATCTCTGTCTCCGACGGGATATGCTGCAACACATCTGGGGTCCTCATAAGATATCAAGGCAAAAAGTGTAGCTGGGAGCTCTCTGAACAAGCAGTAGTACCTCCCCCGAATCTCGTAGTAGGCTGGACATGTGAAGAGGAAATGTGATTCGTCCTCAATCTCATGCATAGAACACATGCTACAAAGCCGGTCCTCTCGTGGGGTGCCACTGTATCTGCCGGTCTCAATGGCCAACTGATGTGAGGAAACCCGATATTGACCCATCTCTATCCGCAATCTGTGTGATATACTCCTCATCAAGTAACCAAATACTAGGGGGCAACCAGCTGGATCAAGAGATAGAAAGTGTGTACGATAAAACTCACTCTTGGTCCCCAATGGACCCTGCCAAGTGATATGAAGATATGATCTGTAGAGGAGGCCTCTGATGTTCAAGTGGGTGCCCGCAGGTAGGTTAGTGATCTGGATACCCAATGTGGAGAGGAGACGACAAGCCTGGGAATACCATGAGAAAAGGTGTCCCTCTGAGTGTAGGCGCCGGGATGAGGATAGAGCCGCAACAACATAGTGTGTACTGTTGAAGAGTAATGCCTATTTTACCCCTTTTGGCTAAGCATTAGTTAAGTTGTACATAACTCATGGGGCATGTTTCAATTAAATGCACGAGACCCCCTTTTGTAAGTTATGTAAATTAGTGCAAGTGGCCCACTTGGCCAAGTAGCTCACTCCTATGGTTGACACCTAGACTTTCCATGCATGTAAAGGAGGTGCTTGCCTCACAAGGGATTTGGAGGACCACGCCCTCCTCTCTCTCTCTAGCAATTATGGAAGCAGGTGCAACAATTGGTGATCATATTACAAAGGTCAAGGACCTAATGGATCAGCTTGCTTCTGTTGGAGAGAAAGTAAGTGACAGGAGTATTGTTCCCATAGTCTTGAACAGCTTGTCATTCAACTATCTATGTGATGTCCCTTTCTGCTAGGGAGAAACTCCCAACCTTTGGGGAGTTATGTGGTCTTCTTTTACAGGAGGAGATGAGAAGGAAGAATTTTTCTGAAAGGGAAGATAATCCAGAGCTTGCATTTGCTTCTAAGAAGAAGCAAAACTTTCAGAAGAAAGGCAAAGGCAAAAAGAAGAACTCAAAGCAAAGCTTGGAGCAGCAGGTGTCCAAGTTACAGGTTGGAGAGGAGTCAAGCACCAATTCCTCATCTACACCCAAGAGGAAGGGCAACTGCAACTATTGTGGTAAGTATGGGCATTTTGCCTTTGAATGCAGGAAGAAGCAAAGTGATCAGAAGAAGGGAAAGAACTAGCAGGGTCACTTTGTTGACAAAGTTGCAGAGGAGGAGCAATCTGGTATGCTTGAGCTATTCACCGCCGCCCTATCATCTGAATCCACATTTGGTGGATGGTACATTGATTCTGGAGCCTCAAAGCACATGACACCTCATGGAGATTGGTTCAGCACCTATGAGGAGACAGAAGATGGTCAGCATGTTTGCCTTGGAGATAATTCTACACGTATGGTGAGGGGCAAAGGCACAGTTGCAATACAGCTATCATCAGGTGAGGTGAAGGAAATTAAAAGTGTGTTGCATGTACCAGGGTTGGCTAAGAACTTGCTATTTGTTGGTGCCATTACCAAACAGAACATGGTGGTAGAGTTTAATGATTCTAAATGTTTGGTAAAAGAGGTGGTAGCCAAGGGAATGCAAGGAGGAGGTCTTTACAAGCTTTTCACAACCATTCCTAGCCAAGAGGCCTTGTCTGCAAGAGATACTTATCGGGACAAGCTTTGGCATGAGAGATATGGTCATTTGAGTTATAAAAGTTTGCAAGTTTTGAACAGGCACAAAATGGTAGTAGATCTTCCTAGCATTAAGTCTTCTTCAGATACATGTGAGGCTTGTGCAGTAGGGAAGCAACAGAGGAAAAAGTTTCCAAAGGAGAAAGCTACCAGGGCCAAGGGCATTCTTGAACTTGTGCATTCAGATTTATGCGGTCCCATGCAGGTCAAATCAGCAGGGGGGGCATACTATCTCATGACCTTCGTAGATGATTTCTCTTGGAAGGTATGGGTCTATTTTCTGAAACTGAAATCTGAAGCGTTCAAATACTTCAAACAGTGGAAAGCTATGGTGGAAAACCACACAGGAAAGAGGTCAAAGACTCACAGGTCAGATAAGGGTGGTGAGTATATTTCTGATGAGGTCAAAGATCTTTGCAAAGCATGTGGGATAAAGAGACAGTTTACTGCTCCACATACACCGCAGCAAATCGGCGTGGCTGAGCGGAAAAACAGGTCTATAGTTGAGTGTGCGAGGAGCATGCTCAAGGCAAAGGGGTTGCCAAATTCCTTTTGGGCGGAAGCGGTAGCAACTGTTGTTTTTCTACTGAATGGAAGTCCAACCAAAGCAGTTGAAGGAATCACGCCATAAGAGGCATATAGTGGCAACAAGCCCAAAGTGGGCAGCCTTCGAGTATTTGGGTGTACAACATATGCACATATACCAAAGGACTTGCGGAAAAAACTTGATGCAAAATCCGTAAAGTGTGTCTTTCTTGGGTATAGTGAAGGTGAGAAAGCTTATGTGCTATATGATCTCGAAAACAGGAGGTCGAGAGAAGTAAACGTTTGAATCTGAAGAGCTAGGTGTATAGTCATGATCAATAAGGAAAGTATTGATCCTTTGAAACCATGATGAAGAGCATGCACCCAAGATACAGGAGCAGGAGAAGGAAGGAAATACTGAGTTCATACCCTTGATTGATTCCACGGATGAGAATCCTAGTCAAGAGTCCTGTAAGCCTCAAGTGCAGGAGCAACAACAGGAAATCGAACCTACTAGTTCGAGACCTCTTTTTGGCCAAGTACCAGAAGCCGAAGTTGGGGACAAACGGAAGACTAAGACAGTACCATGGGATACGTGGTCACCATCCACATCACCTACTGCTAGGAAGAAGCTACCTAGGTGGTATTGGGAAACAATCAAAGAAGGTCAAATGATTGAAGAAGGAGAGAGCAGTGAACAGGGTGTCAGAAGATCTCTTAGGTCTCATGAGAGACAAGAGACTAACTTTGCTCTTATGTCCACTATTCTGAATGCAGATGAGCCACAGTTCTTTCACGAAGCCGTGAGAGAAAAGGTATGGCAACATGCCATGCAGGAGGAGTACGACTCCATTGTCAAGAATGACACATGGGAGCTCACTACATTGCCAGAAGGGAAGCAACCAATAGGTTGCAAGTGGGTCTATAAGACCAAGTTTCATGCCAATGGAACAGTGGACAAGTACAAGGCAAGGTTGGTGGCGAAAGGCTATGCTCAACAAGAGGGGCTAGACTATGATGAGACATTCGCACCTGTTGCTAAGATGACATCTATCAGGACTGTTTTGGCTATAGCCTCATATTTTGATTGGGATGTCCATCAAATGGATGTCAAGAGTGCCTTTCTTAATGGGCACCTACAGGAGGAGGTTTACATGGAACAACCGCAGGGATTTGAAATAACAGGCAAGGAGGATCTGGTTTGCAGGCTTAGGAAAGCCTTGTATGGGCTCAAACAGGCGCCAAGGGCTTGGTATAGCCGAATTGATGAGTACTTTGCAAGGCAAGGGTTTGAGAAGAGTAAGTCTGATTGCAATCTTTATGTCTTCAGGGAAGGAGAAGACTTTGTGGTTGTTGTGCTCTATGTGGATGATCTACTCATCACGGGAAGCAATAAGAAGCTTATTGCTTGTGTTAAGAAGAATCTTTCTAATGAGTTTGAAATGAAAGGGGTTGCTACACTATTGCCTAGGAGTTGAAGTTTGGAAAGGGAAGCGTTGTCTTTTTATCTCACAGGCAAAGTATGCACAAAAATTATTGAAGAGGTTTAACATGCAAGAAAGCAAACCAATCAGCACACCCATGGATGCAAGCAACAAGCCATCAAAAGATGATGGTCCAGCATTTGCAGATGAGACGCTCTATCGTCAGTTAGTGGGCAGCCTGATTTACCTTACTACCACCAGGCCAGATATTGCTTATGCGGTTGGAATTGCAAGTCAATACATGTGTAAGCCTACCGAAGCACATTACAAGGCAGCCAAGCGGATCCTACGATATGTGAGAGGGACAGTGACTTATGGGATTGGATACACGGATGACGGGAACCTTCAGCTGGAAGGTTATTCAGATTCTGATTGGGCAGGTGATAGAGACGATCGGAGATCGACGACAGGCTATTGTTTCAGCCTAGGTTCAGGGGCTATATCGTGGTGCAGTAAGAAGCAGCCTACTATTGCTCTATCGTCTACCGAAGCTGAGTACAGGGCGACTACGAGGTCCGCCTGTGAAGCCATTTGGTTACGCCTTCTACTTGAGGACATGCAGATTGCTCAAGTAAGACCTACATTGTTACATTGTGATAACCAAAGCTGCATTCAGCTTGCGAGGAATCCAGTCTATCATGCACGGACAAAACACATAGAGGTGGACCAACATTTTATACGAGAGAAAGTGCACAGTGGGGAGATCGAGCTAGTTTATTGTGACACCAACGACCAGACAGCTGATATTTTTACTAAACCACTAGTAAAGATAAGTTTGAAAAGTTCAGAACTTTGTTGGGTGTCAGTTTGAATAAAATTGCCATTAAGGGGGGGTGTTGAAGAGTAATGCCTATTTTACCCCTTTTGGCTAAGCATTAGTTAAGTTGTACATAACTCATGGGGCATGTTTTAATTAAATGCATGAGACCCCCTTTTGTGAGTTATGTAAATTAGTGCAAGTGGCCCACTTGGCCAAGTAGCTCACTCCTATGGTTGACACGTAGACTTTCCATGCATGTAAAGGAGGTGCTTGCCTCACAAGGGATTTGGAGGACCCATGCCCTCCTCTCTCTCTCTAGCAATTCATTTCTTCTTGAGACTTTTGAGTTTGTGAGGTGCTCATGCAATTCTCCTTGTGTGTGATATTTTCCATAGCCAAGTTTACTCAAGCTTTCATAGTTGATCTAGCATTTTTTATACAGAGGTTGGATGATCTTCAGGACGGGGGTACATGAAGATTTACAAGACCTAGCTATGGAGTATCTTACAATATGAAATAAGGCCTCAATCTAAATGGGGGGAGGCGAACTCCGCCAATATAATCTGGTGTGGTACTGAGGGAAGAGCCGACACTTACTGGTTGCATCTCTGATGTGTGAACTGAAGCATAGTCTCTCCAAATCTACCAGTGAGGCATAGCCCTTCCGTACCCGAGAAATAGATGCATGTCTCATGTTGAACGTGGGCCCCGAAAAAAGTACCCCTAGGTATGTATATGAATCAACAACCTCCAGTGGATGACCATCTTATAGAAGCTCCTGCTGCATCATGAAAGACCTAGAGGTGTTGAACACCATAGCCTTAGTCTCGGCCACATTCACTGACAAACCCCATCGTGTGCAGAAAGAATGAAGAGCGTCTAAGTGTCGCTGCAAACCCTCTCTCGTCCCTGAAAGCAAAGCCACATCATCGGCATACAGGAGGATAGCAATAATGAGGTCGCCCAATGTACATCCCTTCCGATCGACAAGTTTCATAATACCATCACGATAGATAAGCCGCGTGCTAGTTGATAGAGCTTCTTGTCTTGCCTTCTTACGTTCTTGAACTTGGATGAATGTAAGATCTTCGTCCAAGTAGATTTTGGTATCCCGCAATTTGAATCTCTTTCCTAAAACTTCACGCCGGTGAGACACTGATGTGAAGCGGATGACAAGAGTATCCAGGTCCTTAGGTCGCCAGACAGTTTCCATACCTTTGCTATGGTGTTGAAGATTTCCTTCCAAAAACTTCTCAGCTTCTTTGACATCATTTTGAGAGTTCGGAAATACTCTAACACGAACATTGAGAGCTTTATGTTCTCGCAGACGGCTCTCAGTGAATGTGGCTGAGATAAACGAAGGTGAAGGCGAAGGCGGAACTGTAGACGAACCTTTAAGCACATCTGCCCATGACTGGACAGCCGTATGGTGCTGTTCCACCTGATTTTCGAGATGCTGGATTTTAGCTGAAGTAGCGATTTGAGAAGAATCCAACTTCTGAAGATGCAATTGCACCACTAGAAGCAGAGAATCATGAGAAGCCAGTTGCTCTCTGTGATTGTTAAGGTATTTAAATAGATGGAGTTGATCATCCCGAAGAAGTTTGACCAAGGCATATGGAGGGAAAGAAATAAGTGCTTTTGGAGTGTTTGGAGTCAAGGGAATAGCTACAGTAGTTTCACTATTGTCAAGAATAGGGTTTGATGGGGAGATAGGAACTGCAACAGGCATAGAAGGAGACGGGGTAGGCGGATCTCGCTGTAAGGAAGAGTTGATGTTGTTCCCCATGTCCCTAGTAGCGGTGGCTCAAGATTGGTTTTTCAACTTGTCAGAGGAAGAAAAATCCACCTGGGAAGTGGTTAAAGCGGCTCTCATCACGCGCTTTAAACCAAGGAAGTTCCTAGAAGACCCATTTCTCCTGCTCAGGAAGGTCAAGATGGGGAAAAGAGAAAGGGTCAGGGACTATATTGAGCGGGTCAAACATCTACGATCCGAGTGCAGTGCAGCCCTAACTCTCGATCATGCGGGAGGATGAGGTGTGATTGCAAACTTAACAAGAATGATCTGGTGTAAGATGAAGCACCTCCAAGTTCCTGCCTACAAGACGCACACAAAGGAATGACAGTGGAGCCAAACCACCCAACCATGTTGAAGCTATTGATAAATTTCCAATTGCTTCTCACTTGTGCCATAGGATAGGATGCAGGTGTAGGGAGAGAAATTTGACAATGAATTCACATAATTGGAATAGGAGTAGTGCGAGTTTCCCCTTGTGTATATAGGCCCTGCTTTATCTATGCATGAACCCATGCAAGCCTATAGTATTCCCATACATGCAGCTTATTACTATTGATACTCTACACCGTGCCAATACCCGTCCTAACCCATGCTATAGCTCCACATGTCATAATATGTATGACTGGGTCCTCACATGGTTATTAATTACATTTTTGGCCTAGTTCGGAATAACGAGGCATAACCAATAATCTCGAATATTGGAGTACCGGCGGGTATTCAATCATAGGATTATGCCGAATCCTATATGCAAGACGTGGACGTAAGATTCTTCCCCCTTTGATCAAGTTATGTCCTTAGAATAGGAAAGAAAATCAGTAACTATCAACACTTACCTAGAAAATCATTATCCTTAATCTGACTTCAAATATCTGTTAGAATAAATGGTTAATTAAATAATTGTAGAGGCCAGCTTGCGAGCTAGTTCAAAGGCCTATCTCTATTTTTAGTATAAGTCAAAGTCAAAGTTTGGCTAGGTACCTAAGTTAGTACCAATTTTGCTAGAATAGTATAGAATACTACTTTATATTCATGTTAGCATAGATTGCAAATTTTGAGACTTCGTAATTAGCATAGTTGCTTTTACCAAATGGTATAGTAGTTAAATAGCTTTTGCCTTAAAGCAAGTCCAGTCTCTATAAGAGCAGATGGGCGCCCTCCTCCATAATCAATTCAAATCAATTCAGTTCATTGTTTATGAAGCATAGCTTCTTGCAATCTTTCTCCTTCCTCAATAAAGTTTCTTCTTCCACTTGAGTTTGGTGTTATTGTGTGAGTACTAATAAGATTAGTCTACTCCGAGTTTGAGAATCACTTAGATTCTATCATGGTATCAGAGCAGGGTTCCTAAGATCGGGATCTACGGAAGAAGTTATTGTTGCAGGTCACATCTGGTGTAGGATACAGCTGGTCCAGGTTCTTTTGAGGGCGGCAGCAGCTGGTATAGGTTCATCTGAGGGCGGTAGATCTGGTGCAGGCAGGATACAGCTGGTGCAGGCAGAATCTGAGGGTGAGGGCGGCAAATCTGGTGCAGGTCACATAGCTGCAGGTTACAGCTGGTGCAGACAACATATTAGGGCAGTAGCAGCTGGTGCAGCTTCTTCTGAGGGCGGCAGTACCTGAGCAGGTGTACCTGAGGGTGGCAGTACTTGAGCAGGAGTTTCTGAGGGTGGCAGTACCTGAGCAGGAGTTTCTACAGGGAGGCAAAACCCCTTGTACAAGTTGTTTTGAATAGCTTACCATTTCAATATCAAAACTTTGTTATGACACTCAGTTTAAGGGAAAGATCGCCGACATTCGACGAGCTAAATGGATTGCTACTTCAAGAAGAATTACAAAGACAAAACTTGATGTCTAGGGAAGATTTCAAGGAGTTGGGTTTCTTTACCAAGAATCAAGGTAAGAAGGGCAAAAAGGATCAGAAGCAGGAAGGCAAGGACAATTCGGAAAAACTAGACGCCAAGTCCAATCCAAAGAGAAACAACAATTGTAACTTTTGTGGTAAATATGGTCACTTTGCGTTTGAGTGCAGAAAAAAGATGGCCATCCAGGACAAGAAGAAGCAGTTAGGCAACTTTACTGAAGACGAAGACAAAAGTAAAGCTGCGGGATGCTATGAGTTATTCTCAGCCTCAACATCAGAGAACTCTAATGACTGTTGGTACATTGATTCTAGAGCAACGCAACATATGACACCACATCGTGAGTGGTTTACACAGTTTGATGACAGTGATGTAAATGCACATGTCAAGCTTGGAGACAATTCTTCTTACGAATCAAAGGTCGAGGTACAGTGAGAGTACATTTACCTTCAGGGAATATAGGAGAAATTAAGAACGTTCTTTATGTTCCAGGTTTGAAGAAGAATTTACTTTCAGTTTCTGCTATTGCTAAACAGAATTTGAAAGTTGAGTTTGATGATCAGAAGTGTTTTATCAAAGACAAAAACAAAGGTTACAAAGTTGTGGTTAAAGGATCTTTGGAAGGTCGACTTTACTTGATGCGTCTACATCGGATCATCAAGTTTGTGCAGTATTATAATAAAACAAGTACAGTATTATAATAAAACAAGTACATATGATGGTGCTATCCAAGCATGCACCCTGGAGAAAGGCTTCAATGGCGACCTAGAATAGACTCTGGATGACTGATCTACACAATAACAGAATGCTGAGGGAGTGAACAGCCAAAGGACCTAAGGGATGTGAAACACCAAAAAGTGTGTTTTCACTCAGGGAGTTGGAAGGCCAAATCATGAAGAGGCCTTACCGTTGGGGCCGGGGTCTACCGGCATCCCCCCAAACCCCCCCTGGGAGGCTGCCGCCCCTTGAACCCCCTGAGCATTTATTGAAAAATAGAGCAAATAACAACCAAATAGCTATTGAAATAGGATCTATTTGTGCCCCATCTACTGCACTTCTGAGAGGCAAAACGCTGGTTTGACCATCGATCCCCTAAAAAAATTTCAGCCATAAGCTAGTTTTCCAATTTTTTTAGTATGATTCTGGTCTGAGAAACACGTTTCTCAGAAATGTGGTTTTTGAAACCAATCCCTCAGAAACACGTTTCTGTGCATCTATGATCTATATATGTATATATATATAAGTTAGAAATAAGAGGGATGGAGGAAGGTGAACCCATGAGGTAATCCACGACGTTGTGACCGCCACTATGGGGGTGACATGTGAAGCCTCTAAAATCAGGCCGACAAGCTAGGCTATTACAAATGGCTAACTCATGTGCTTCTCCAAGTTGCAACAAGAAGTCCCCATAAGAAGTGAGATGACCCAATACGTCAGCAGAAGTCTTGGTGACTCCCAACTCATCACAATCAAGAGCGTGGATGCATAGCTGATCAACAACTGAGTGAAACTCAACTTGGCGAGAAGTGGTCTTGACATTAAAGTAGAATGTGAGAAAAATGTAGCCCTTCTCTGAGTAGTGGACAATATTTGCTAATAAATCACTACAAGGGGAGCTGGTACTCTCAGTGAAGGAGGGGGTCTCTAGAGGGAAGTAACAACCAACAAAGGAGAGGTCTCTGTCAAAACCAATACACCGTCTTGAAATACGGAACCAGAGAAACCGTGTCTGCTCATCTTGACTGAGAAACTCTATGTGAGGTGATAATGAATCTTTGCAAAGGAATGCAACTAACTAGGTTTGTTTTGGTAGAATCCCCACCCTCGGCTTGTCTTCATCCTACTAAGCTATTGACACTAGACTATGCTAGAAAGTATTGAACTGATGATGCAGAGAACAGATCCTGATGTAGTATCTTTTCGTAAACTAGGACCACCTCCCTTAATTATGATTTTTAGGTGGGTAGTAGCTAGGGCATCTGTAGTTTAGTACTTTAGGACTTGATTACATGATAGACGTGTTTATCAATATGCAGATTATTAGCTTTTATTCCTTTTCATTTGCATTCCAGCTTGTGCAATTTAAAATGGAAAAATGACTCTTAGGCAGCCTATGAAACTTTTATCTCCTACAAATCAACAAATCTTTGTCACCTTATTTTTTTTAGTTCAATTTTTCTTTGGATCTTATTAGTAATATAATGCTACTTTGCTTACATTTTTTAAGTTTATGTTTCTATGGTATTAAAGCAAAGTTATTACGAAGCTGATAAATCTTTTGAGAAATAAACAATATTGCAATGATTGAGCTGAAAGCTTGTACTTTTTAAAAACGCCTTGGGGAACTTCGACATTTTTTCCATTTCTACTGTCCAATGAGTTTTATTTCTTACATCTTAAAAAGGAAGGATTTTCATCTTCTATTTATCTATCAACAATCTATCAATAGTCTTCATTTCAGGCACTACTTTGCTGCCTTTGCAGAAGGCAGGATTTGCAAATTGAACTGCCTTGAAATTTTTTTAAAACTACATGAGCATTGCATGTTGCTTATACTACAAGTTCATTGTTATTGGAGTTAGAGGTAAGCATGTAGGTTTTGGAGCATTTATAGCTGGTAAGGCTTTAGAAAACTGTTAGGATAACATTTTTCTAAAGTTTGTGAGTGATGTATTTTGATTTATCATAGGCAATTCTTTTCACTTACGGAACTAAAGTTTCTTCCAGCTCGAGCAAATTAGGTAATGTAGTATCTTTTTTTCCTCTCAAATGCTTGTACGTCCTAACCTCCTATTATGGTATAATGTAAGTAAATAAGCAACAGAAGTATCAAATAGGAGTATGTGGTTTAAGTACTACATTGCCCTCTTTAAGCTATCATATTTAAGGTGTGATTCCATGGCTTTGGCTTGGAGCATCAATATTCTTAATACGAGTTCTCATGCTACGATTCCTCTATCATATTGCATTAACGATTCTCACTTATACCACTATGTTCGTTCTAGTGCCCCAAGCAACAATATTAACAACATTATTCTGTGACAGAAAGTTGCCGAGGCTGAGAGAAAACGCATTGAAGAGGACCAAGAGTGGGAGAGACAGGCAGCAATACAAGCTGAGAGGGAGTTTATGCAAATTAGGGCGTGGCAGACATTTTTATTAAAATTGCAAGGGAAGCTTAGGGGCACTGCATGGGATCCTGAATCTGGTCCTAGCATTCCTTTCAGCAAGTTTTGGAAACTTTTGGAAGCTAGAAAAGTCAATTTTCTAGACTATGCTGATTTTGGAGAGCATGTTGCAGGTGATTGGCATGAAGTACTTAATGCTGTAAATCACGCTTCTATAGCTAAGTCTAGAATGCTCATGTTCTATCATCTATTTCAAGATGTTGCCAATGACATCTTTTGGTGTTGTATGACCTTGATTAATGGTCTTGGTATTTTGAGTGGCCATTTTATAGTGAACCTGAGGTAGCATTGATTGAGTTGGGCTTTTGCCATTTTATCACCTTTAGAGAATAGCTTTATTATCATGACATAACCTTGATGCTTTTTTGCTTATTGTTGCTATTTGTTAGTGATTGCAAGCATCATATCTTCTGAAGTATTTATGAAAGGTAACCAGAAGTTTACCCAACCTGAATGTGTTATGTTTGCTCTTAAGGCACGGATGAAACTTAAATAACTGCAAATAGAAACTAGTTTGTGTGTTTGTCTTCCTTTGTGCACGTATGTGCCCCTATTGTGAGTGCAAGTTATTGGAGTGAGTTACATTGAATCGATTGTTCATATTTGGATCTCGAAACTTGAATTTTTTTACAATAAATGCAAGCTATAAAATATACTCTGACATGATCCAAGATCCTACATTCATGGAAAATACACTAAACAACTTCACTACATATGAGGTAATTGAAACCCCCGAACCTTAGGCTGCAACGCGTGACGTGTTGTACATATTGTTCATAAGTACTATTGTTGCCAAGCCAAGAAGGTTTCTTAGTTCCTTCCATACTTGCAAAAGGTGTTAGAGTTAATGTTCATGTTGTTACCCTTAACGTTGTTGTCTAGGATTATTGAATTATTGGGCCATGCTTGCGTGCTGTTACTAGGAGCCTTTGCCAATATTTAGTAAAGTCAAGTTAGACTTCAATTAGACTCAAGTACGAGATTCTAGTGCTTGATTTGGAAAACAAGTTTTGCTGTATAGGTGTCGGGTGCTTGTACTAGATTTAGAGATATTTTTTAGGAAATTGCTTTATAGCTGTTTTTTTATTGGCATAGAGACTTGATGCCAAAGTCTATAAGTATGTAGTGTGCCCTAGTCCATTGCTATGGGATATAGTTGGAGTACATCTCATCATTATGCTTCATCATTGTTGTTTGTGTTCTCTTTCATGTGTATGATTATTGTCTAACAACAATAGAGAGAGAGAGAGAGAGAGAGAGAGAGAGAGAGAGAGAGAGAGAGAGAGAGAGAGAGAGAGAGAGAGAGAGAGAGAGAGAGATAAGACTAATGAAATACATGTCAAGTGTGGTGTTAACAATGGGAGCGCGTAAAACATCTCCGAAGCTGTAATAAAGAAACATCTAGTACAAACTAAGATAAATGCGAAAATGAGAGAGTATGTGCATAATGATAAATGTATCTATGTCATGACGTCATGTCTGTGCTGATGCTATAGAAAGATGTAATGCGAGCTGCAACATGAAGAGGTACTAGAAGCGCTGGAATCCTCTGACGTCGTCGATGTGCGGTGTGTCTCTGCATAGGAGGTCTAGTGATCCTGGCAATAAAGTGATGGTGGGAACTACACTGTCTCTGATCCCTGTGAGCATGTAAACGGCCATCAGCCTCATCATCGTCATAATCATCAACATCATCATGCACTGTATCTCGTGATCTCTGCCTAGTAAAGAAAGAAGTAATCAATGGCTGAGAGGTAAAATGTTGAGGTGTCCCACATGGATCTCGCTTCAATATGAACATCTCTCGTACCATAAGAGCGACACACCGGGGGTCCTCATAGGCTATGAGAGAGGGTAGAGTGGTAGGCTTGTCTCGAAACAAGCAGTGATATCTCCCTTTGATCTCATAGTATACAGCACATCTAAAGATAAAATGCTCCTCAGACTCCACCTCACCTAGAGAGCATAACTGGCAAATTCGCTCCTCTTTGGAAATGCTATGGAACCTCCCAATCTCGATAGCTATCTGGTGAGAAGACACCCTGAGCTGTCCTAGTGTGAATATGAGGCAATGTGACAGTCCTGAGTCCAAGAAGCGTGGCAAGACCGGAATCCTTGCTGCATCAAGCTCCAGAAAGTGGGTCCGTTAGAAAGCAGGCTTAACCCCTAACTGACGACTCCAGGTCCGCTCCAGATATGCTCGATAGAGAAATCGTCTAATATACTGATGGGTGCCTGAGGGAACTTGCAATGGAAATACCAAATGACTCAAGTAGGAGATGAGATGCCTGAGAGAACCATGATAATCTATAGCCCTGATCATGGAGATAATGTGAGGAGGATAACGCAAGCTGTGTGTATTGTTGGAAACATCCCACGACGCGCTCATAAAGTGCCATCACCGCCAAAATGATGTCGGTGGAGAAGCCAAGATCTCGGAGTCTCTGAATAAGCAAGGAGCGAGGAACAGAATCAAAGGCCTTCTTGAAGTCCACAATCAGTAGTAAACCCTCTCTTTTCCTGTGCTTAGTTCCTCAATCAGGGCCCGTAACGTGAAGATGTGATCTGTGGTAGAATAATGAGCCCGGAAACCTGCGTGACCCATAGCATGTAGTCTCCTAGTCTCTGCCTCTGAACTCACAACAGACTGAAGTATAGTACCATAGAGCTTCGCCAGGACATGTCCAATCATGATAGTGCGGTAGTTACTGGGAATCATGGGGTCACCATTCTTATGGATGGGGTGGATGATGTTAGTGCACCAGGACGAAGGGAACCGGAAACAACCATGGAATTAAGAAGAGTGGCTATTGTTAGGGACCCAACTCCCTTGGGTCCCAAACCCAAATTTGAGACTGGACGATGACTGGGCCTGTAGACTTGACCGGTGACTCGTGAACCTGCATGGTTGCCACATGTCATGATCTAAGTGTGCACATGGCTTGGAGTCTCTCTCCTTGGAAGTATACAAGGGGAGGACTCATTTGCCATCCATTCATTCTACCCAGGAGGAGGTGGATGGAGAGCGTGTGCACGGCCAGGATGAGTGCTAGCTTGAGGTAGGAGATGGCTGAGAGCCTAGGCAGTGGTAAGTGACACTGTCTAGGATGGAGGTCGGATCCCGCTTGATACAGTCACAGGCCAGGGCACGGAGGGTGGACTGGGATTAGGTCCTATGGCGGGGTGGAACGTGAATCGTTCGGTCTCTTGTGGTTAATCGGCACCTGGAGGTTTGCAGTAAGTAAGAGTGTAACATATGGTATCAGAGCCACTGCATGCAAAGCAGGTGCGTTGATCCGTAGTGAATTTCTTGTATGTTTTGCATCTTTTGACGGAATTCGATTTGGGCAAAAATTGTGGTTTTTATGCACTTTTTCATTCCTTCTTTCCGCTGTAACAGTTTTGGGGCCTCAGCGCACTGCCACGTGGCACTGTCCAGGGGCGGACAGGTGGCAGGGTTCTGCTGTAGGCAGTTAGGCTGGGCTGGAGGTAGGCGGACAGTAGTTCCGCGGGCCCCTACTTTTTTTTCAAAAAAATGAGTGTCCCTGCTGCGCTGGACAGCAGCGATGGGAGAGGGGTTCTGAAATCCAGCGAAGAAGGTCCAGAAACCCCAGCGAGGGTCCTGGTAGGGGTGAGGTGGTATCTGTTTGCCACGTGGGATAGGGACCAGCCAGTCTCTAGGCTGTGGACAGGTCTAGGTGGCAAGGTAAAGCCACTTGGCAGGTTGTAGGCAAGTCCTGTGCATGATTTCATGAGAAGAAGAGGTGGAGGTGGTGGTGCATCCTTCTCTTTGCTTCCTCTTATTCCTTATGGCAGCCATGGACAATACCATTTGGATTGTGAAGAGCCAGCAAGATTAGTTTTGTATCTACCTTGAGTTGCTTTTGATCTCTTTCAACTCTCTCTTTCTTAATTCACCTCTCTTGCTCTAAAGTTATGGATCCTAATCCTACCACACAGCCCATGTCTCTTGCTCATGAGGTAATGGCATCTACCTCTACCATAGATTCCAAAACCTTGTTGCTTGCAATTAACAACCTACAGCAGCAAATTGTTGATTTGCAATCGAAGCATTCTCGGGATCAGCATGATTTGAAGGAGTTGATGCAGTTAAGGCAGGTATTGCATCAACCCTTGTTCACCCCTGAGATTTTTGCTGGGGAAAAGAAGGATAGAACCCCGGAGGTTGTCTTGCCCTGGATCGATTGATGGAATTCGCACTTCGCACTTCTCCATGCACGATTCATTCGACGACAATAAGATCAATCTAGCCGTCATGTACCTGCGAGGTAAAGCATTCACGTAGTGGCAAGATTTGAGGGGTAAGCTTGAAGTTCCTAAGAATTGGGATTGTCTTACTTATGTTGTTTAAAAGATTTTACCTATCATGAAGAGTGTAATTTGCAATTTTACAATCTCCAAATGGAATTAATGTCTAATAACCTAAAGCAGGAAAATTCACTAGAAGGTGAAATCTTTAGGAAACTTAGGCAAGAATTTAACGATGTGTTTCCTGGGCAGCTTCTTGAGGGTCTTCCCCCCTCTAGGGTTGTGAGGTTTATAGGCAACTGCAAAATTACCTGAAGATGGGCCATGTAAGGCCTAGTAAATCTCCTTGGGGGGCACCTGTGCTCCTTGTTAATAAAAAAGACGGAGGTACTCGTCTTTGTGTGGACTTTAAGAAATTAAACAAGTTAACGATTAAAAACTGTTATCCTTTGCCGCGAATGGATGAGCTGGTTGATCGATTACATGGTGCAAAGTACTTCACCAAAATCAATTTGAGATCAGGGTATCATCAGATTCGCATAAAGATTGAGGATGTTGAAAAAATTGGGTTTAGAACTAGGTAAAGCCATTATGAGTTTCTGGTTTTACCATTTGGCTTGACAAATGCTCCAGTGACTTTCCATCAGATGATGAACGATCTTCTTCGTCCATATCTGGGAAAGTTCGTGATAGTGTACTTAGATGATATTCTCATCTATAGTAAGACCTTGGAGGAGCATCTCAGGACTATTTTAAAGTTACTTAGACAGGAGAAGCTTTTTGCCAAGGAGTCCAAATGTGTTTTCTTCCACAAAAGGTTACTTTACCTTGGTCACATTATTTCGGACCATGGGTTGGAAATTGACCCAAATAAAGTCCGACAGGTACGTGAATGGCCTATTCCTAAAACCATCCGTAAGGATAAGTCCTTTTTGGGCTTTACGGGGTTTTTTCATAGATTTATCTTGCGCTATGCATTAATTGCATTGGCCTTGACAAATGTCCTCAACGGGGTTAAAAGAGTTAGCCGGCACAATAAGTTCAATCCTCTGGTTACTTGGACTGAAGAGTTGAATCAGAGTTTTGAGAACCTCAAATACTGTGTAACTACAATGCCTATTTCCTAACAAGCCGTATGTGCTTGAGACGGATGCCAGTTGCTATAGGTGCAGTCCTATATCAGTATGGTAGACCAGTTGCTTCTGAAAGCAAGAAGTTAGATCCTGCTCAAAAGCGGTATTCCACCTATGACACTGAGCTTTTTGCTGTTATTCATGCCCTAAAAGTTTGGAGACATTATTTGTATGGCTCCCAGTTTACCATCAAGCGTTAAAGTATATGAACGATGCGGTCGACCTTAGGGGTCGTAAGGTCAGATGGTCAGAGATGCTCTAAGATGCCTTAAGCCGGATTGGAGAGGTTAATCAGTTAAGCTTTTTTGAGATCCAATCTGAGTTATATCTGTCCTTAAGAGATTTGTGTAAGACCGATAGGTACTTTGGTCGTATTTGGCTAGACGCCCTGGCAGGTTCTTCTAGATCTAGTGATGAGCTTGGAACCAAGCAAACTGTCAAAGCTTCTGAACTTGCTCAGCTTTCGTGGAAAAGTTGTTCAGGTTGTTTGGTTTGCCGAATGACATTGTTAGTGATCGAGATCCTAAGTTCACTGGCAAATTCTGGCGATCTTTGAGAAATTAGAGACCACATTAAGTATGGGGTCATTAGATCATCCTGAGTCGGATGGTCAGACAGAGTTTATGGAAGATATGCTTCGAGCATATGTTTCCAGGAGACAGTCGGATTGGGAAAGGTACCTTCCAATGATTGAGTTTTCGTATAACAGCGCAAAGCACTCAGTTTTTAGTCCATTTTCTCGGATGTATGATTTCCAGCCTAGAGCTCCCATTTCAGTGGGCTTCAAAGGCCTAAAGATTAAAGCAGTAGCAGATTTCCTGCATGATATGCAAGAAATGTTGCTTGTTGCCCGCGATAACGTAAAAACGGCTCAGGATAGGGCCCAATTTTACGCTAATCAAAAGCGATAACCTAGGGTCTATGAGGAGGGGGCTTGGGTATATCTTAGAATCCCAAAGGACTCTAAGGTATTAAAGACTGGAAAATGTCCTTAGTTATCACCTCGTTATGAAGGGCCATTCCGTATAGTAAGAAAACTCCATCGGAATGCTTATCAGCTGGAACTTCCTCAAGGTGTTTGGGTTCATCCAGTTTTTCACATTAGTCGTTTAAAGGAACGACTTGGTGGGAAGGTTGACTTGATATTTGCGGAGAATTTAGTTCGGCTTGAGGACCTGACATCCTTTGTACCTACGGAACCACATGCCATTGTTACGTATATGTGGGCTCAGAAACCGGCAGGTAACTGAGTACTTGGTTCGTTGGAAAGGAAGTTCTGGGGATGATGATACTTGGGAAAAAGAACATGACCTTAGACCGAGATTCCTAGTTTTTCTTCCTTAGATAAGGAATTTTTTAAGGAGGGAATGTTAGGGACCCAACTCCCTTGGGTCCCAAATCCAAACTTGAGACTGGACGATGACTGGGCCTGTAGACTTGACCGGTGACTCGTGAACTTGCATGGTTGCCATGTGTCATGATCTAGGTGTGCACATGGCTTGGAGTCTCTCTCCTTGGAAGTATACAAGGGGAGGAGGACTCATTTGCCATCCATTCATTCTACCTAGGAGGAGGTGGATGGAGAGCGTGTGCACGGCCAGGATGAGTGCTAGCTTGAAGCAGGAGATGGCTGAGAGCCTAGGTCTAGGATGGAGGTCAGATCCCGCTTGATACGGTCACAGGCCAGGGCACGGAGGGTGGACCCGGATTAGGTCCTATGGCGGGGTGGAACATAAATTGTTCGGTCTCTTGTGGTTAACCGGCACCTGGAGGTTTGCAGTAAGTAAGAGTGTAACAACTATGGTGGGAGCGAGTAAGTCGGATGCATGGGCAAGGAGTTCAGACTCTAGGTTTTCAATATCTCTGGCTTTATGGGACTTCATCTTCTTAATGGCAGCAAGTACCATATCAGATGTGAAGGAGGAGAAATCAGATGGTCGTGGAGATATGGAGATGGGTGAGTTGGTGGGGATGTATATAAGCTAGTAGCGTAATTGGTCCAAATGTGGAGGTCTTCCAAGAGAGGTGGTGGGGAACGGGGAATGAACGCACGTCAGAAAGTGGAAGAACTGAAAAGAAGGTCAACAAGACGTTTCCCTTCAGAGTCATCAGAAGCATGCTTTTAGAACACGGTGGTAAGAACGTCAGGAAGATCGAAGCAAGTGCACAACATGGATACATGAATAGGTGACTAAATGATGAAGAGGACGACACTCGGCATCATACCAGGGAGGGTGCAGTGATCGAAGTGTGTGTTGGGTTTTGCTGGGATGGGGCTTGGTGGGAAATGTTAGTGAAGCGGCGGTGTGGAGGGAGGTGGTGAGAAAAGCGGCTTGGGTGTCAATTGGACTATCATGGGGAAAGGAGTGTAGAACCGTAGACAAGGTGTGCCGGTACACTGGCATGTGAATGAGGTCAAATGTGTATTTGGGTGCTTGAGTAAGTGTAGGTGGTGAAGATGGATGAGTGGGCGAAAGGTGGCTAATATCAAAAGAGAGAAAGGAGTGATCAGAAAGGGTGGTGGGGGACATGCAGAAATCAGAGACGATGGATACGAAGGATGGTGACCCCATGAGATAGTCAACAACACTATGTCTTCCATTGTGAGGATGGCATGTATATCTGTCTGAATGTGGCCAACAGGATAAGCTATTATAAATGGCTAGCTCATGTGCCTCTCCAAATTGTAATAAATGCTCACCATATGGAGTAATAGGTCCCAAATTGTCGTCGGAAGTCCTGGTAACTCCAAGTGTATCACTGTCAAGGGCACGAATGTCGAACACGAACCTGATCCACGGTGTCAAAGAACTTTGTCTGTCGCGAAGATGTCCAGGCATTAAAATCCCCAGTGAGGAGAATATGCCCCCCCGGGAAAAGACATTAATAAAGCTTTCTCTCTCTCTCTCTCATGAGCTCTATTATGCAGTTACTACGTAATACTTCATGGAAGGAATTTACTTGTATGGTACGACATCTATTTAACTGCCTTACCTTGCTAAGACTTATGTAAATGGCCAAAAAAGGAAAAGAATTTTCAAATTTTTCCTTTGGAGGGAAACTTTGGTTGCTTTGATGGCTACGATCTGTGCACTTTTGGATGAAACGATCTAACGGTGTGCAACAATAAACACCCAGGGCACTAAGAGATACTGTATCGTCTATTTAAGGAAGGATCACACAAACCTAAGGGTTACTCTTCTTGCTCTCCTTTTCTCTCTCTCTCTCCTTCTCTCTTGTTTTTGCTTCTCTACTGCCACAATTGAAGCTTGGACTAGAAGATACTTGCGATTTCCATTGGAAGAGTAATTGTGCTTCAAATACTACGAAGCCAAGGTAAGAAATCCATCATAGTTTGGCGCGCTGAGGGCAGCGGTGTAGTCCACAAGATGGTTCCAGGAAGTTGTTACTCTTGGTTATGGGGAGCCCCTTCCTCCTCCTAACCCTTTTGTTCAGACTATCATTTGTTGTATGAAGAAAGCTGTTGATGTTCACAAACTCATCACCTCTTATGATAAAGCTACTTGTGATGCTGTTGGACCTGATGATAAGATCTTTTGCCTTGTTGACTTGATGACTACTATGGATTGGATCAAACTTTGTATGGGTTTCATTAAAAAGAAGGAACTGCTAAGCATGGTTGAAAAAATATATATGGATCTCTCTAACTATGCTGAATGTATTGCTGTTATATATTCGGAAGATTTTTACCTGTTTAGAAAAAGAAAATGGTGACCTTACTGAACCTCCTACCTCACCGCATCCTTTGATCTTTATCGAAGACCTTGATGATGATAGTGCATCTCAATTGGAATCTTTCTCTCAAGAAATCTGTGAAATAGACCACCAGTCTGCCTTTGAATTCTGCCAATCCAAATGCTGCCAAGTACCCCTGGTACCTATTCGTACAATTGAATTCAAATCTGCCAAGTCTGCCTACAAAACTATGGAGCTTTCCCTCTGTTAATTTTTTGGCACCCATTCCTGTTGAGCTTTGGATTGCTCTTACACATCTTACTGAAGCTGAAATTCAGTCCTGCAAGCTTGCTTCTTTGCACAAGAATCCCTCCTTTGATACACCTACTGCTTTTGATACTGTCATCAAGATGAGCAAATTTGAACCTACGAGATGTCCTTCTAAGCAAACCTGGGCTAGAACCAGAGGCCACTTTGAGACCGGCTTCAGTAGAATGAACCTACATCAAGCTAGAATCTGGAACTGGAAAAGACCCTTCTTTAAGTGCAGATGTGGTGGCAAATGTAAAAACAATTCTTCTATCATTTGGTTTGATCACGCTATCTGGTATATGATGAACAACCTTGCCAAATTCTGCCCCGGTGCTTCGTTACAGAACCAACTCAATGCCTTCTTTCTTTGGCTTCACAAGCCTGCTAGAGATGTTGTCAAATCCTACCTTACCTTTTTGTACATCAGACAACACATGATTGATGCTGCCATTGAACTCTCCATTAACCCTACTGCCAAACTACTTGCTCACCTTGGCGATGCTAAGAATATACGAGAAATCGAACGCCTGCTTAAAAGACCGAGCTTCTCTACCTTACAGGATAAGTACTTCCAAAATACAAGCAGAAAGACTGGTTCATTCAATTGAAATAATCCAAGTTCAGTCATCACAGACAGTGTCAACAAGAAGAGGAAATACTTCCCAAGTGGAGGCAATGAGGGACAGAGCAGTGGTGGAAAAGGTGATCTTCCTATCAGAAAGCTGAACTTTTACCGCGATTGATCCTTGTGTAGGAAGATATTAAAGAGCTTAGAGTATTGGAGGTCAGTGCAGTTGGTAGGCGACGACTTTTGGTGAGAAGAGATAAAGTAAAGATGTTTTTACATTTACGTTACTATAATAGATGCTTTGAGAGTATAAACGCAAAACAATTTTATTTAGAGACTTTACTTCATTTATTTGGCTACATTGATGACATCTTTGAGGAAATTATGTTTGGCTGGACCTTTTTTCCGCATTTGAAACACGAATGGTATAAACCCACTCAAGTTTTTTGTGATTTTGATACCGATCATCTTCCACCTGTATGTGCTCAAATTCTAAACGTTTTAAAGAGTTTATTGACAATAATTTTGGGCATGTTAATACTGGAATTATCTATAGTAAGCTTTTACGAAACAGTCAGTTCCCCATGATATCATATTGGCGGAGTTTGCCTCTCCACCTTTGATTGTTGAGGCTATATTCCAGATTATCACATTCATTCATAGAGTCTCGGAGCTTGATTCATCCAGATACGTGGCTGCAGCTTTCTCATCCTCTCACACTCTGGCTAGTCAGCAGGCTAGGTCCTCATGGTTTCAGTGTGTTTCTGACCTTTTGAGTATGCGGGGCTTATCTATATCTAATCTCTCGAACGGGACACGCATTAATCTGCCAGCAGATTTATAGGGCTTACATCCGCACAGTGTGGTCTCACCCAGATCCATCACGGGTCAAGCTTCAGTTTTATCACACTCATCATCTTCAGCTTGATGTTTCCGGGCTTCCCATTCGGCCGGGTTATTTGTCTCAGACGTTATCTTTTGGCCTACGCTATCATCTCGGTCAGCTTAGGGTCTCTTCTCACCAGCTTGCTATTGAGACAGGCAGATACACAGACACACCTCGGCCACTACGGATTTGTCAGTGCTGCTCTTTACAAGAGATTGAGGATGAGTTCCACTTCATTTTCCGATGTCCGGCCTACTATGAGATCAAAGGCAGATATCATTGCTTATATAGAGATACTCCACTCACACTTGGTTCTTTCCTTGCCTACTCAGATGCGAGATGTGTTGGTTTGTTATTACAAGAGATGTTTATGCTGAGATGTTCTCTTTTATTGGATGCTTCTGATGTGGATCATAGCCAGTCACACAGTATGCACTTTTTCCAGAAGAGGGATAGAGATGAGACTTCTGACAGTGAGATAGACATTCCAGTACGACGATCGAAGCTCCAGCGTCCTCTTCGCTCCTCCAGGCCCAGGGCTCTTCACCAGAGGCCAACGCCTGCTTCTCACTTAGCTAGTTAGTTAACTTATATCCACTTAGGTAGTTAGTTAACTTATGTTTCTCTTTCCCTCTGTGTAGCTGGTGGTTAAGCTACTGATATTGTACCCTCAACAGAGCTGGAGATTAAGCTTTGTTTTTCTCTCTGTTTTCTTGTTCTGGTTTAGCTTATAGGAATAAGTCCTACATGTTTTTTTGATGTACTTTTTACTTGTCTTTTGTTCCCACGGGTACTTGATAGACATTAATATAATTCTAATTCTCTCTCTCTTCTTAAACTTGGATGAGAATCTTCAACACCATAGCACAAGTATGGAAATTTCTTAGCGGCCTAAGAAGGACCTGGATACTCTTATCATTTGCTTCACATCAATGTCTCACCGGTGTTAAGTTTTGGGTAGAGATTTAAATTGCAGGATACCAAAATCTACTTGGACAAAGATCTTACTTTCATCCAAGTTCAAGAACGTAAGAAGGCAAGGCAAGAAGCTCTATCAATTGGACTTACCTATCGTGATGGTATTATCAGATTAGTAGATCGTAAGCCTATGGTCAATTAGAGTCTGAATTCTGAAATAGAGTCTGAGCTAGAGAAATGAAGAGATGTCTAATTGAACATGTAAATGGTCTATGTACCATATAATCCTGGCTATATAAATCTCTTCTTAGTTAGTTAATGCTAGGGACCCTCATAATTGCATTAGTACCTCGAGCGCCGTAGTCTATCACTTGGAATTTTGATTGCCATTATTGACATAGAGACCTTATATAGTTGTTTTTTTGAAGGATTGTGTGTGGGTGGGGTAATGGGAGAGAGTTTGATTTTATTTTTCTACTCCCAAGTCCGCATGTACAACCTTTTTAACATACAAAGAGTATGACAAGCATTATTCTTAATTTCTAACATCCCCACCCTTATTGTGTGCTTCGTTTTCTCTCAACCCCATAGTCTCTAAAGATAACAAATTTTTCTTTACAAAGGCTCTTTCTAAAATTGTTTGCAAAATTGTCGTTGTAGTATAGTAAACAGGTCGGACTTACTTGTTATAAATATTTTCTTTAATAAAAATATTTATCCTCTATATGGATAGTCCCAACATGAAAAAGAGGATTTTTCTATGCATCTTTGACTACCACAAAAAGTGACAATGGGCTTGTGCTAGTGTTATCCATGTCTCCAAGTAGATGCTTGTAGCCATATTGGTGACAAATGAATATTGTTGTTTTGTACTTGCTCATTTTGGAAGATAATGCAATAGTAGGCCACTTCTTATTGCACAAACTAAATGAAGAGAAAGGACTTCTCTTGTGGTAAATTATTCCATATAATGATCTCATGCTGAATCAAATGCATAGTCGGCATATAACTTCAATAGTCCTATCCTTTAATAACAAATTCATGTTATGGACATACATGCAAACTTGCTCTCATGCTTTTTCTAGACAATCACAAGAGGGACATGACAGTTTGCAAGTAGATGTACAAAAGTTTTGCGAGTTATTTTGGTTTAAACTAGTGCTTGTGGCATTGCCAAAACTTGCCAGTGAACTTAGAATCGTGATCATTGCCAATGTCATTTAGCAAACCAAACAGCCTTAACATTTTTCCTACAGAAAGCTTAGCAAGCTTGGAAGCCTTGACAATAGCTTTAGTAGGAATAAAATGTGCCGTATTTGTTAACATGCCAACCACTACTCAAATGGCATTATGACCCTTCTCACCAAATATCTCCACAAATTCCATTTACATACTTTCTCATTTTTTGTCTAGCACACACACTTTTCCCTTCCAAAAAAGTGAGACCTTCATTTCATGTGTGTCTATTCGTCTCAAAATGTCTTGCAGTCATGCCCTCCAAGGTCATCACTAGAGCTAGAAATTCGTGCTAGGTGCTCATGCCAAACGTGACCAAAATAACCATCAGTTCGAAAAAAATATCAAAGAAAAAGATATAAATCAGATTGGATCTTAGCAAACCATAAATGATTAACCTCTCCAATCCTGCTGCAGGCATCTGCAAAACGGTTTGACGTACCCCCACAATACTTGATGTCAATAGTCAAATTCAAATTCGTGTAGTCTGAATGCATCAACGAATCGTGGAGAGCGATGCCAATCGCGACCCCCGATTCACGATTCACTTCCCGGATAATGGTACAGGAAACTGTGTGAAATTAAATCAAAATTAGCTTCGGCCTTGCTCCAATTTGTGGAAGACAGATCAATTCTGACTTGGACTTAATTGGCTTTAAATGATATAGGAGCTGCAGTTGATGGAGAACATTTGAACCTCAAAACCCTGAAAAATTGAGCTCAAGTCTAACAAAGCCATCAAGTATGAAAAAGAGCTGATTGATGCTCCACTCTGCTGTAATGGCCTAAAATCTGTTGTGGGACTGCAGCATAGTGGGCCACAGTAAATACCAGTTAACAAAGTGTTACAGTGCTCAATGATATTTGTACTTGTGTCTGGCTTGGTCATACAAATCTGTAGAATATAGGGAAGATTATGTAGAAGCACAGTCAACTGAAAAGTGTGTTGAATGAGCTACTTGTCCCATTGCTCAAAAGTGTTTGTACTTCTTACCGAATATAAGAGTAGCCATTTTCTTGCCAGTCCATATTGGGAGTTATAAAGAAGAGCCTTCCGGGAAGAAAAAATTTCAGGTCTAAATTTTTTTCCAGGAAGTTTTTTTTTTTTTTTTTGCGATTTGCTGCAGCGAATCGCAAATTGCGATTCACGAATCACGATTCGCTGCAGCTATGATTCAGACCATCTAGCCTTATGATCTCTTAGGCTAATGACATCATAGACATACTTAGGGAATTGATGATCTGTTGTCATCTTAAATTGGAATCCATATATGTCTCCAGATTTTCAAGGCACATATATGCGTTGATCTTCAGCACCCTAGTTTGTGTTGCTAGCTTAGCATCTTTTGAGCCATTTATTTCTATTTCAATCGACTAGCATTCCTAATCTATACAATTGGAATCATTATTTTAGTATGGAATCTATTTATTTTTACCACTAGCATTCTTTACCAAGATATATTCTTGTAATGATGCCTTTATTTGGTATTCTTGATAATCTGCTTAGAATTGCAATCCACACTCAATTGTATCCTTTCATTGTTATAGTGTTCTATATGCTTCTCACACATTTATATTTTAAAGCTTCTTCACCACATGCATTTGCACTATAGTCTTTATTTTTTATGTCGTGTTTGGGTTCATTGAACTTAGACCTTAAATAACAGTCAGACATCAAAGCATTGAAGGTAAGAAAACAATCTGCATAACATCTACTATATTATCAGAGAATTTCTTGAGCCGTCAACTAACATGCCCTTTCTTGTTGGACATTTATTCTGCGAAAAAATATCGTTCTTCTAAAGGAATTGGTATTTTTAATCTTCAAAAATAGTTTTGGCATCTTTATTTTCATGAAATTAACATTTTTATTTTCCTTTGACATGTTGGGCAATACATTGATATGCTTTTTGACCATGTTAGCGGAGATGGTTCTTGTTTGAGATCTTCGTCCATCTTGCAATCAACTTATTTATGCTAATTCTTTTTGTTTTCAGTAGTGTATTTTTCCCTCCAGCTATCCTGTGTAATCAGATATTGAGCAAGCTGATGTGATGCAATTTAAATTTCTCTTTTTTTCTTTGAGGAAGTATTGGCTTCATAGCACCGGCTTTTCTCTTTAGTGGTAGACTTCATCGTAATTGAGTCTGCCCTTCACCTCCAGAGAAGTGATAGAACTTCGTATGCTGGTCTTTGTACAGTTGTAAGACCTAATGTGGACGTATTTAGGTGCACATGACTTACACCTACTTCTGGGCGTTGAAAAGAGTAGGAAGGACATAACTTATGGCCCACACTATGCATGATGTTCTAAGACTTTGTGGGTGGACTCCATAAAAGTTGCAGACTGTACACCTACTTTGCTGTGGCATGTACTATCATAACATTAATACATAGAATTTATGAACCGTGGTTAGAGCACAGACCGTAGCCCTGATTCAGGATCTTAGAGACTAGTCGTAGGCCTATTGGCCTCATTATTAATGGTTGATTGATTATAGACTAGCTCTTACTTTAGTAACGAGTTGAATCAGATCATCTAGCTTAGGCTCAGTTAGATACAACAAATTAATACATAAGGTTTTTGTTCCACCACTGATGACCATTACCATTTTGCTTGAATGTTTGATCTATACATTTCTAGTCTTCTTTCTTACTGTGTTATGATGTGTTGTTTATCTCGTATTTTATGATGTGTTGTTGATCTTGTATTTTTCCACCATAGACTTGATGCTTGTGGAACTGCAGTAGTTGTAATGCTAAACATTTGTTTGTTGATTTTCCTATTGCAGTCATACTTCCTTATTACAAGGATAAAGAGCAGACTTCTGAAGAAGGCTCAAAAAATGTGCAAACTGACAAACAGGTTCCTGGAGATCCTGCTAAATCTTCTGAGAGGGACATAATCTTCAAGCGTCACGTTGTTCAGCGAATGCCTGTTGATAACTGGACAGATATCTGGCGTCGACTTCACCAGCAACTTTTGAATGTAGAGATTTCAAATTCAAATTCTTTACCAAGACAAATCTATCCAACATTTGAAACTACTGCTGTATGGGGAATGCGTTTGCTGCTTGCAGTGGTAATTTTTCTCTGGGTCGATAAGAAGCTATCTCCTTTCTATCGAATCAGAAATCCTGATGATCGTTGGCAACGAAAGCGGCCCAAACTTGATACTGTTAACATGGAGCTTGGATCTCTTGGTCAAAGCCGGTACGTATCAAGCTTTCTGTCTCTTCTCTGTTAATGGTTTCGTTTTGTCAAATGTTTAAGGTAGAAAACATGTAATTCCTAATGCTGTTAGCAACGGAGGGTCTGGCTTTTCTTTCAGTCACTGCGACAGGTGCCAACCACTTATGCTAGTTTGCGTCCGACCAGTATTGTAGGATTGCTTGTACCCTTATATAGGTTTTCTGGAAGTGTCTTGAGTGCTTCTTCATTTGAGAGCCTGAGCATATTTCCTCTGTGGGCAGGATTGCATAAGAGAATATGATTTCAGTTTTGTATTATTCGTTGGAGATTTACCATCCATTGAAAGTTCTACTTGTTTCTAATGTTTTTAATGGTGTGGTGTGCTTGTGTTTTTGTCGTGTGCATGTGCCATGTGCATGTATTCTTGATGATGTAAGAGAATTCATGCCACTCCCTAAATGTCCATGCACCCACGAAAACACCATATGGCCTAAAATGTTTTGGTCAGGTGCTGGACATGAAATCATGGATATACTCTTTACCTATTTTTTAAGCCTCTGCTAGCCAAAGTAAGAAAGTCCTTGCACAGTCCTTGGAACAAAGTTTGTTGTTTTCAGTGCGGTCAGTGTTTGTCGCTACACCCTTTCAAGTGTGTGATAGGCATCGCGTCCATTTTGGAATCATTTTATTCATCCTAAATCTTGTTCTCCCTTATTTTTCTATCTTGTAGGCATCTATACACACACCCCACTCACCCGCATTATGCTCTGTTACACTTTGGGTGTCGGAACAGTATGGTGCAGAAATAGTATTATACATCACTTTCTAAAAATTCACACACACACACACACACACACACACACACACATTTATCATTTATAGTATATGCAGTATCATTCTTGCAGAATATAAAACCAAACACGTGTCTGCATCTTATCTTAATGGTCAGATAGATGGACAGCTCTACAGCAAAGATTATCTTGTTGCAATTGAACTACTGAATAACTTCGACCAAACTACAACAAAACAAGGCTCCTGTCTGTTGGATATCTTTGATTCCTGTCTGTTGGAACACTTTAATCCCTCTCTCTAGTGACCTTTCCACTGGGTAAAATGGCCATGTGTACATGTGAGAGAATGGGAGGAATGTATAAGCATTGACCATGATTTTATGGCGAAAATCATTCTCTCTAGTGACCTTTCCACTGGGTAAAATAGCCATCTGTACATGTGAGAGAATGGGAGGAATGTATAAGCATTGACCATGATTTTATGGCGAAAATCTATAAGCAGTGTGAGGTGTATACACTGCATGCAACATTAGTGTGAGGTATAGAAAGTTTTCTAGAGTGCCAACTTCTTACATCATTTCCCAGATATAAGTGCTTACAAGCTACAAAAGAAAGCATAGCATTTACCTATCTGAAAAGTAAGAAGTTGAAATATCTGACTGTTGTGTTGTAATTTAAAGACTGAAATATCTTCAGGAACAATCCAGCCAAACAAGAGAATATGCTCAACCAAAAGTTCCAAGATATGACTATAGGCATACATGTCAAATATGTTGATGAAATATTGTATGGAAAGAGAGAGAGAGAGAGAGAGAGAGAGAGAGAGAGAGAGAGAGAGAGAGAGAGAGAGAGAGAGAGCTTTATTAACGTCCTTTCCAAGCCAAAAGGCATATAAGACAAATAAGTACATATCAAGTATGTGGAACACATAGGAGCATATGAAAAATGTCTCCGAAACTGAAAGAAAAGCATATAAAGTAAATCTAAGTACAAGTACCAATGGTAACTAAACCATAAAGGGATAATACAAGAAATAGCTATGTGTAATGGAAGCAAGCCTCAGATCATGTAGAATTCTGGGAAGAGGGGCATTCTCAAGTAAAGTTTCAAACTTGGCATTTTAGGGTTTAAAGTTGGATGCTATTTACTTTGCATTTTCCTACTGCATGCACTAGGTTTTTTACAAGACAAGTAGTATTTAGATAATATCTTAATGTGAGGTCATACATATTACCGAAATTTATTAACGGTAGATAAAGAATATGCTGGCCTCAAGAAGAGTTTCTTTGTTTGTTGCATAAGGTAGAGCCAGGTTTATTTCAGCAGAAGAAAGCACGGGTGTCACATTTGAGGATTTTGCGGGGCAGGAGTATGTGAAGCGTGAGCTACAAGAAGTTGTCAAGATCCTAAAACAAAACAAAGAGTTTGAAGATCTTGGTGTATACTGTCCTAAAGGGGTCCTTCTTTATGGCCCTCCAGGGACTGGCAAAACACTGCTTGCAAAGGCAATTGCTGGAGAGGCTGGTGTTCCTTTTTTCTCTGCAAGTGGATCTGAATTTGTCGAGGTCAGAACTTGATAGCATGTAGCTTTTCAACTTTTGAAAGCAAGTTAATAGAAATTCAGTACCAATCCTCACAAGCAGCAGCCAGGATGCGCTCTACTTTTTAATCAAGTATTTTGGGGAGTTAGGAGTGTAGCTTTGTCAGTACTTATCTAACTATGCATGAGAGAATTCACTCTTTCTCTTTAATGCAGATGTTTGTTGGGGTAGCAGCAGCTCGAGTAAGAGACCTATTTACTCGTGCTCGACAATTTGCCCCTTCGATTGTTTTTATTGATGAGATTGATGCAATTGGAGCAAAACGTGGAGGACCAGATGTTGGAGGAGTAGGTGAAATTCTGTGTTTTTTATTTTATCTAAAGGCCTATGTTGATGTTTTAATCTGTACAGTTAGTGGTAGAAAATCAGATCAGGGGAGTTTTTTGAAAATTGTATTTTGAGAGCTTTGACTTCGAGGCCGCATAATTTCTTCAGGGAGGAGTTGAAAGGGAGCAAGGTTTAATACAAATTTTGACGGAATTAGATGGCTTTCAAAGCATTGACTCTCAGGTTTGTAAATTACTGAACCTGTTGTGTTAAAACTCTGAAGGGGCCTTTTTGTAGCTGAGGTTGTAATGCTTCACCAAGCTAAAGCTCATGAGTATAATAACTAATAACTGATTAGTGAATCTCTTCCAGGTGGTGGTTGTTGGAGCGACGAACAGACTTGATATGCTCGATCCTGCTCTTTTGAGAAAGGGTCGTTTTGATAAAACTATCAGCATTGGCCTCCCCACGGAAGAAGGGAGATTGGCTATTCTCAAGGTTAGATGCAACTGTCAAACCATCTCATGTCTATTATGGAATGCCATGCTTTTTTGTTTCTTTTGCGGATCCCATCTAGCCTTCCTTCTCTTTCTGATTGTGTATGGATAGTGAGTTTGATGGTGATATAACATTCTTGACAAGTTTATAACTAACTAGTGGAACCTGATTAACTTGAGCGTTCATCTTCAAGAGGTCAAATCTGATGTTATGATCGTTTTCCTGTGATACTTTATGACATCCAGGTGCACGCAAGAAACAAAGCTTTCAACTCTGAACAGGAGAAAGAAACATTGCTGAAAGAATTGGCTGCATTAACATATGAGTTTAGCGGTGCAGAACTTCAAAACATTTTGTGAGCAACAACCACTCCTTTTCCGAGCCTAGACTTGCTTGCAAGCATTCTAATTTTTTGAGCTGGCATTGTTTACCTAAGGCATTGCGATTGGTTATTCTACTTCTAATTTGAAAAGATGGATTTCAGGAATGAAGCTGCTATTCTAGCAGCACGGAAGGATAAGGATACTATTGAGAGGGAGGAGCTTTTTGAAGCACTGAGAAGAGTAAGTTCTGTAATCATTTATTATGTAGCCTTGAAAACATCACTGTTCCTTCAATATTATGGAGACTTGTTGGCTCTACGAGGTGTGTAGGGAAGGATGGCAAATATAGACTATGAGTTGAATTCTCTGAGCTAGATGGCCATAGTAATCATGTAAGATTCTCAGATTCAATGGTTTATGCATGTTAAAATCAGTGTTCAGGCAGAATTCCTTGATGGTGTAAAAAACTTAGTCTTTGAAAGAACTTTTTTGTGATGTTTTGCATATACATTATTTGCTCCTGCCAAAAATTTATGGATGACATAAGTATCTAGCTTGATATGACAACCAAATTAGTCAAAATGCTCTAGCTTAATTGGAAAACCCAGATGATGAACTTACGCCTGAAGTTGTACAGCAACAAGGCACATTCACTACAGGGGAGGAAGATGTTCTAGATGTGACAGGAGAGGCCAAAGTACGGCTAGCTTATAGGGAAGCTTCCATTGCAGTGCTGGAGTGCTATTTTCCAAATCCACATCGTCCATTCACAAAGGTGGTACAAAAACATGTGTTTGTGTAGGTTTTACGATGTGGCAAGTTTTTCTTCAAGTCCGTTCTTGAACAAAGATGTGAAATCTTAACACCTGTTTCATTGATAAAGAAATTTTCTCTATGTCTCTCCTGTAACCTTTAGAGTGTCACTGCATGTTTCAGACAAACATTCGTGACATGGACACTTATCCAAACATGGAATACGATGAGCCTAGACATCGAGTATTTGCAAGAAAGAAGGATATAGTGGACTCTATAGTTCGGGCATGTGCTCGTAAGACTTTAACCTTGTTATCACAAAAATTTACAGTCATACTGTTCCTATATATATGGATCTTCTTTGCTGTGCAGCTAGCTCTTCCAGTTCTTGCTATTCTTGTGACTTTTCTTGCTCTTTGCGTTTGATTTATGCACAGGATGTCTTCATAATTGCAGACGAGGTTTTAACTAATTTGCTCTGTTCAACCATTGGAATTCTCATAATGGGAAACAGACTCAACAAAACAAGCTTTTGTTCGTGAATTCACAGCTTGCTTGACCACTGAAGCCATAAACTTAACTCTGTTAAAATGTTCTTACATGCAAGAATCTTTCCAATCCATGTTAAGACTTTGGAGAGCTCATTGCCCAGAAAATTTACGTCAAAGGGAAGATCTTACTACCTGGTTGAGGCCCTAAGAAGAATATTAACTTCAAGATCTTTATTTTCAAACTCACAGGATCAGAAGATCTTATTTAAGAGCAGAACATTACTTCAAAATGTTTGTTCTGAGAGTCAAAGCATCAGAAAGTCCACCACGCTTTAAAAGATAAAAGTTCTTCTTTGACATGATGCACAAGAATGCTAGATTTTGTAAACTTCATCATCAATAAATATGGCACGTACACAGTTACCAGGAACAAATCCTGAGCAATGGCGATGAGAATTTTTTAGCTTTTCCCTCTAGGGAGGTGGGACCAATGTGGAAGTTTTGGGGGTATAGCAGATAAGCTTTAAACAATGTGGTCAAATTGCTTGTGCTTGTAATCCAAGTGAAGAATGTAACTAGTTGATACTGTGAGAGAACAGTTTCATTTGTTGGACATGGATGCTTATCCAGAAATAGATTTCATAGATACTAGAAGATTCAAATAGAGATTTAAGGATGTGGAAATGATTCCAGAGATCTGAATTGAGGTGATTATAAGTGCATAATATGGAAAAAGGATGCATTCTAGCAACTATACATTGATAATTCCAGCTTTGTATGATCTCTATCCTCAGTAAATGATGCCCCAAATAAGTTTCTTTTGGGAAAAAGAAGAAAAAATGTTCAAAATAGGAGCAGCTTGATTTGAATCTTGATTCAATGTTACTATGCTGCATTTTCAGCTATATTTGAACTCAAACGGTTGATATGAAAATCCAACCCTAGAACTCTCTCCAACATGGAGCTGCCACTATTAGTCCTTGCTCATTCCCTAGTTGAGCCGGCTGGAAAGCATGTTTGTTTTGCCCAAGATGAGTATTCCACTGTGAGGTATGTGAATTGATGTTTAATTTTTGAGAATAAACTAATGCAGCTGCCAACCCCTACTTAAAATGGGCCTCTTTTTCTGCTTATAACATGTGAACATTAGATTCTACAGACCACAAATGAATTTCTTCTTGAGAATAGCATTTGTTAGTAAAGTTGATTAGTTTATTTTAGGTCAGATTTCTCCTTATGATCAGAACTTGTACTGTTCAAACAATGGTGCAATGGGCCATGGAAATTGGTTCAAAAGCATTCTCTGACCAGAAAGAGGCATTCAAATTATGCTTGTGCTTGTTGATAACAAAATTCATCGTTTTTTTGGAAACGTTTCCCACCCGGGAAACGAGAAACAGGATACAGGAAACGGGGAAACTATACACATCATATAACAATTTGATTCCAAATGCGTAACAATATATGGTAATGAAATACTAAGGCTAAACTAAGCTATTACTAAGAGCAATAAGCAATAATGATTCCACATTAGTTAACCCTGACGTTGCAGCTGAAAATGTAAGTTTTTCTTATTTTTGGCAATCATTGCACAAAGCATAATTTTTGGTTATAGAGCTTAGAGATTATGTGCTGATTGGAGATTCTCCTACAAGTGTTGATGAACATATAAGACATTGTGTTGTGTATTATTTATATTGTAAATTAAATAAAATTTGAGCTGTGTTGTGTGTACTATCTATCTCTTTGACATGCTAGCTCCTACGAGAATTGTGTTGTGCTTGAAAGATGCTGTAAACTTCTAAGAAGTTGTGTAATCATTTAGCTCAACTATCTTCCTTTTGGATTTTTCAACATGGAGTTGGCCTTCTTATTCCCATATTGGTACTTATTCCCATATTGGTACCAAGACTCATTCTCCCACTCTCCTATATAAACAAGCAAACATGGAGGAGGGGGGACACGCTACATCTTCTTGTAGTTGAGGTAGGAGAGGGTGTGTTGGAGGAGAGGTGCCAAGCTACCTTACTCCATTAACTTTCTTGTGAGGAATGAGTGCTACGAGGGTGGTGATGCTAAGGGTGGCAAGTTTGCCACTCTCTCACAAACACGCACGCACGTGCACACACATACACACACACACACACACACACACACACACACACAAACAAATATTTGTGCCCTCCTCCATCTCTAGTTGATGGTTGCCCTCTAGTTCCTTCTCCAACCCCCATCGCCCATAGCACCAAAAAATAAAGGGGGGACAGCCCCTCCTTATCCTCTAGCTCGCTACTCGCGCAAGAGGTAGTTGATTTGGTTGAGGTCTTGGTAGAAGTCAAACTACTCAAGGATGAGAATAGTCAATTGTGGACGGAGGTTGAGGCATATAGCGCAAATTTCCAGCAGAATGGAGGCAACTTGATGACAATGGGGTTTCAACAATCGGTATCAAAGATCCAGAGTTGGAGCAAGAATTTGTCCAACACAAAGAGGCTACCAAAACATGGGCCTCATTATTCAAAATAGACGATGGTAGGACACTCCCCCACATGACCAGTTCTATTGTTGGCACTCTTTTTGAAGAATGTTTGAGGGAACAAAAAGCACTTAGGGGCATTGCCGACACCACCCGAGATGCAATGCAAGAAGCCCACAGGTTCTTAGATACTACACTTGGCCATTCCAGTAAGGGGATGGATCGTGCTTGGAGAACGAAAAAAGACAATGCCACACTCGTCCATTTCACATCCCTAGAAGGAAGAAGAGTGGTGTTGAGCCTCAAAGCCAAACTAAAGGGAACTACTATTATAGATATGGACAAGTGGAATACACTAATGGAAAAACGAACTAGGTGACTGGGGGTCCCCGGGCATGGGAGCGCCCCGCGTCCCCCTACACATAAGTTGACGATCGGAGTGGAATTGTAATGGGATTCATTTATCTTCCGTAGGTAGGGATTTATTGGAGTTCATCACCATGGGGATATATACTATTGACTAAGATGCATGAGAGCCGTGAGAGAGGTTTACCCAAGTTTCTTGGGTTCAGATGGTATTCAACATATAGAGCAAAGATACGATTAATGAGTGGCAGTGGCTTAGGTGGAGTGACATGCTTATATAGAGATACTTTGTAGTCGGTTCTTGAGTTCATCAGTCATGATGAACATGCACATTATATTTAAATTCGCCTATTGGAAAGGGTGTTGGATTGGACATGGATACCTTTATCGTGGTATTTTGCTTTCCTCCTAAGACATCCTCTTTCATTGAATGTGCCGATTCTCCATATGCCGACCTATCACCAGATATTATTTGTTACTTTGGCGATTTGAATGCCATAATTGATTCTCATCAGATAGCATCTAATGATGCTACCGATTTGCTTCGCATACAGGAGGCTATCAATGATGAGGATATGGGTATTATTTTCTGTTGATGAGCTGGGCCTAGTCTTGAGCTATGGTGGGGAAGCCCACAATTTACCCTTTTTAATGGCTTACCTTGTTGGCCAAACTCTGCAGGTTTTACTTGCCACCCTCATAATGGTGGCCACGATGTTGTGGATTATCTCATGGAGTCACGCTCTTTTTTCCTTTTTATCTCAGACTTTCATATTTCCTCCACCACTGTATCCGACCATGCACATCTCTCCTTTTACCTTGGACACATCAGACACCCTACCACACACCCTACTTCTACCCCTAACCGTGCATCGAGATATATTTTTGATCAGGCCCTCATCCCTCTTTATCAGGAATCTCTCACAGCGCTAGTTTATCACTTTCGCCATGATGTTCCCTTTTTAGTCTCATCCACCTGTTTCACGATTGCTCTCTCTCTCTCTCTCTCTCTCTCTCTCTCTCTATAGCTGCCTCCCTGGCCTTTCCTTCCCATCATCCTCGACCAAAATCCTCTTCGACTAGATCTATTAAGCAACTTTACTATGACTCCGATTGCCATTACCTTCACAATGATTTGTAGCTTGATGAAATGCTCCTCTTGCTTGCCAATGTGATTTTCTCGTGCCTTGTGATGAACACATACTCAAGCTCCCATATTCTTTTGAAAAATAAGTTGCATGATGTAGAAAGATATGCTGCAAACATTGCAAGAATGCTCATTAATATAAGATAATATGAAAAAGAAAAAATATCATTTTGACGATTATTTGGAAAATCATAGAATATTAGCATGTAATCTACAATGTAATCTTTTTCCCAACAATCTCTTACAAATATGACAAATGGAGCGCATTGACTTTGTAAAGTATTAATATCTATAGATGATAAATTCTCCTTTCTAATAGCACCTATTAGTGCGTCAAAGTTCCTATTTTTTTGTGTACCACCTTACTATTCAAACTCTTGTGTGGCTGAAAAAACTCAATTATGCGGCCTTTACTTATTTAGAGGTTGTAGGACTTGGGCTTTTCTACAGATACCATTTCAAATTCATGTTCATTGTTTCTTGTCTACACTAAATTGTGTTGTCAATTATAATAGGATTAATGTACCTAAATTGGACCATCCTGCACCCGAAACAGTCGGCAAACTACACGGTAAAAATGCTCTTAATCAGAGCTTTCATTTGATACCCATATTGCCCAAAAAAAAAAACCAAAAATTATAAATTAAAAAAAAAAATGTTTCTGAGTTTTTTTGGAAAATTCCCAAAACGCGTTTCTGAACCGCGTTTCAGAAACGCGCTGCATCTATTATATATTTATACATATACCACTCTTTCTATCTTGGCACACCTGTACATCGTCAGTTTCCTCCTCTTCCTACCACTGTTCATCTCCAACGTACTTGGATTGAATATGCCGCCATTCTTTAAACCATACCACTAATATTTCCATCTCCATTTCACCTCGCCCCTCTCTGTTCTCCTTTTTTACTTCTGAAATGCTTCTTGGTTTCCAAGGGGAGGCTCGAACCTGGGACTAAAGAAACTTTGGATGCCAAGCTAACCAGTTGAGCCAACCCCGTTGGGTGTTTTACTTCTGAAATGGTACTACTAGGTACTAAGAGGCTAAACTCCCACCGCACTTGTGATATTGAGAATCTTGAATCTAAATTACTGATCCATGCTACTAACACACTTTTTCCCATCTTGGCCACATTACTTAACTGTGTCGTTGTTTCTAGTTCCCCTCTATCTTCGTGTTCTAGCATCATTTATCCCATCCACAAAAGTGGTTATCCCAAGAAACCTAATAACTATCATAGTATCATGATTGGTCATGTTCTTGCGAAGCTATACGGCAGATTCTATAGTCTCTGTAAGTTCTGAGGCAGGAGATTAATTGCTATGGGTCAGGTTGGGTTCAAGGCTCATCATTCTACCACAAAACATCTCTTTACTCTTAGAGCTATCATTGAGGAGGCCAGATATAGACATGAGAAGTTGCAAATGTCGTAAATCAGTGGGATAGCAGCGGAAGTAGAACAACGGACGGTTGTAGATCGGAAGTGCAACAATTACCAGCAATAATCAAGATGAATAAAAAGTAGTAATGTAATGTTTAATAGAACAAAAACAGTAATGGAAAAATTATACTCGTGAAAAAAATCAGAAGGTGAGTACATGGACGTGAAGTTGATGAGCGCAATTTTGTGAGGCTCAGATATTTTAAAGCTTCTGTCTCTATATAGATAACTAGCTGAAAAAAATATTTATTTACAAGATATTTTCAAGTCTTTCAGGTCAATGCTTTTCTACCTACTTAATTAATTACAGCCGCCTTGTAGTTGGTAACCGCCTTTTAAGTAATAAAGACTGTGTACAAGTAGGATTGTCATAAAGTCTTGGATCGACTTTTCCCTGATGACGAAGTCAGATTGTTCGGCCTAGTCAGATTGTTCGGCCTGGTCATCTTTGTCGGGGCCTGGTCATCTTTGTCAGCCTGGTCCTCTTTGTCGGCCTGGTCATCTTTGTCGGCCTGGTCCGATTTGTCGATTGCCTCTGATTTGTCGGCTGAGTCAGATTTGTCGGCCGAGGCAGAATTTTTCAGGATGCTCATTACTGAATGGATTTGGCCTTGAACATAGAAATCCAACAGCAAAGACTTCATGTACCGTATCCCTTCTTCAAATTTCTCTAAAAGTTACCATGTTATCACACATGATTCGGGATAAGCCCTCAGTTCCACACCAGATGTTACGTCCACGTCCTACATATAGGATTCGACATAATCCTAGATTTGGATACCCCATACTCCAGTACTTGAGATTATTGGTTACACCTCGATATTTCAAATTAGGCCAGAAATATAATTAATAACCTTGTGAGAACCCAGTCATACATATTATGACACGTGGAGCGGGAGGTTCCAGGACCATATGATCTGATTGGAGTGGTAAGTTTCAAATAAGACAAATCCTCTAGGGATTGTGTGGGACAATTTGGAACTAGAGGTGGTTTGAAACTTGAAAAATATTTTGGAATAGTTCTATACCTTAGATTTTTGGATATTCTAAGCATATTTGTCAAGGAGTTGTTTACAGGAGACTATGGATAGTTTCAGACTGTAATTGTTAGTTCTTTAGCTCTAATCTCATGAGTTAGGTAATACTTCACCAGTATTTCATGTATAGTGTTTTACATGAAGGTGATGTTCCTAATTTATAGAGATAAAATCCGTATGGGAAAATTTATCACTTAGTGTACTTTCCAAACCTGAGTTTCTACTCCAGAGCAAAGATAGAAGATAGTTCTATCTCTGAGTACTCGTTTGATATCGATAGAATCTAAGTGATTCTCAAACTCGGAGTAGACTAACCTTATTAGTACTCACACAATAACACCAAACTCAAGTGGAAGAAGAAACTTTATTGAGGAAGGGCAAGAAGCTATGCTTCATAAACAATGAACTGAATTGATCTGAATTGATTATGGAGGAGGGCGCCCATCAGCTCTTATAGAGACTGGACTTGCTTTAAGGCAAAAGCTATTTGCCTGCTATACCATTTGGTAAAAGCAACTATGCTAATTACAAAGTCTCAAAAATAGCAATCTATGCTAAAATGAATATAAAATAGTATTCTATACTATTCTAGCAAAATTGGTACTAACTTAGGTACCTAGCCAAACGTAGACTTTGACTTATATTAAAAATAGAGATAGGCCTTTGAACTAGCTCGTAGGCTAGCCTCTACAATTGATTAATTAACCTTTAATTCTAACACTCCCCCTTAATGGATAATTGATTATCAATTACACCTAGGAGTGTCCTAAACTTCTCAAATTTTTCAAGACCAAGTCCTTTTGTGAAGATATCTGCAACTTGATCATTGGTGTGACAGTAGATCAACTCTACTTCACCACTCTGCAACTTTTCTCGTATGAAATGCTGCTGAGCTTCAATATGCTTTTACCTGCTATGAAACACCGGATTCTTCGCAAGCTGAATGCAACTCTGATTGTCACACCAAAGTACTGTAGGTTCAACTTGTTCTATATGAAGATCTTTTAGAATCCTTCGTAAGCAGACTGCTTCACAAGTCGCTGTTGTAGTAGCCCTATACTCTGCCTCTGTAGAAGATAAAGCAATCACCAAAACACTCCTCAAAGTATTCATTTTAGCAACAGGTGCGAAAGTATCTTTGTAGTATCCTTTGGCTACTAATCTGGCTTTATACTTACCTATAGAACCATCAGACTTAAACTTGGTTCTATCCACTTGCAACCAATTGGTTTCTTACCTGCTAGAAGTTCAACAAGATCCCATGTCTAGTTTTTCATAATAGAACTGTACTCCTCATCCATAGATGATCTTCTAGGTTAGAAGACTCTTTTTCTTCAAACACAACATCCCTGCTCATAATCACCACCTTACTGGTAAGATTATCAAGGCAATATGCCTTCTCTTCCTCATCATAACCAAGGAATAAACACTTGATTGCCTTTGAAGCAAGTTTTTGACAATGATCTTTAGGAACATGAGCATATGCAATACAACCAAAAACACGTAGATGATCCACTTTAGGTTTTATACCTGTGAAAGCTTCTTCTAGAGCTCGATTGAGAACCGCTTTTGTAGGACTTCTGTTGAGTAAGTAAACTGCTATACAAACTGCTTCGCCCACAAATGATTCTTGAGATTCTTACCTCGTAGCATGCTTCGAGCACTCTCCACAATGGACCTGTTCTTTCTCTCGGCTAATCCATTATGCTGTGGTATATTTGTCGAAGCAAATTGTCTCTTGATTCCATGTTCTTTGCAGAATTCCTGAAACTCTGTAGATATGAACTCACCTCCCTTATCTGAACGTAGAATCTTTATTTGCTTTCTTGTTTGCTTCTCAACAAGTGATTTGAACTGAGTAAAGAACTTAAAAGCTTGACTTTTATACTTAAGCAAGTATATCCATACTTTCTTGGAAAAATCATCCACAAATACCATGAAGTAGGATGCTCCCCCTATAGACTCAGTCTGCATGGGACCACATAAGTAAAGCTCCAAGATCTCCTTGGCTCTATATGCTCCAGCCTTAGGAAACTGCATACGATGATGCTTTCCCATAATACATCCTTCACAGATTTTTTCCGAAGATACAATGTTAGGTAATCCTATTACCATATTATTGTCTTTTAGAACCTGTAAGCTTTTATAGTTCAGATGTCCAAACCTTTCATGCCACATCCTGCTCTCCATGCTATCAGACCTATAGCTCCAGACCAGCGTTCTGTCCCATAAATGAGACCATCACCTCAGGTAATCTGTTGCGTGCCCTTATGGGTACGTAACATTCCCTCCCCCTTTAAGAGCCTTCTCCTAAAGGGAGCAAATCAGGGAAGTTCATTCTTAAGTAATCTTCCCTTTCCCAAGTGTCCTCTTCATCTGTCTTGCCTTTCCAATGTACCAGAAATTTAGAAACCAAATGGTTTCTCAACTGGTGTCGACGAACGCCAACCACCTTTTCTGGAACGTTAGGCACAAAGGTAGTGGCAGAATGTTTCACACTATTGTGCGCGAACTCAACCATTGAGAGATACTTTTCCCAATCAGACTGTCAGTAAGAGACATATCCTCTAAGCATATCTTCCAACGTCTGGTTTCTATTTGCCCATCAGACTTTGGGTGACCTGAAGAACTAAGACTAAGGGTTGTTTCAAGTTTATCAAAAACTGACTGCCAGAACTTGCCAATGAATTTGGAGTCATGGTCACTAACAATATCATTCGGCAAGCCATACAATTTGAACAACTTTTCAATGAAAAGCTGGGCTAGTTCAGAGGCCATGATAGTTGATTTAGTTGATATAAATTGCGCCATTTTGGTTAGCTTGTCAACCACCACCCAAATGGCATCGTGACCCTTCCCTGTTTTAGGCAGTCCAGTCACAAAATCCATTGAAATACTTTTCCATTTCTTGTTGGGAATTTCCAAAGGATGTAGAAGACTCGCTACTTTGAGTCTTTCTGCTTTATTTTGCTGGCATTGTTCAACCTTGAACATATGCCTCGACATGACCTTTCATCTTTGTCCAGAAAAAGTTTTGCCCGACAAGGTCAAGTGTCTTCTGTATGCCTGGGTGACCAGCACAAGGGTTGTCATGACAATGTTGTAGGATTTGGGCTCGCAAGTCGTCCCTATTCGGCACACAAACCTTTCCCTTATGGAAAAGCAGACCATTCCTTATGGAATAGTCTTCAAGTATCTTGTCATGTCGGGATTGCTTGGGATCCTACTTCCAAAGGTCATCACTAGATCTAGAATTTGCCATTAGGACATCTAGCTAGATGCGGCCAAAAACCCATCGGTTCAACAAGATCTCGAAGTGAAAGATATAGATCAGATTGGATTTCAGCAAAGCATAATTGATTAGCCTCTCCAATCTGACTCAAGGCATTGGCAACATTGTTCGACGTACCTTTACGATACTTAATGTTGAACACGAATTCTTGAATGAGTTCCGACTATCTAGCCTTACAGCCATGGAGGTCCTTAGCATCACAAATATACTTAAGGGAATGATGATCAGTCATTTTCGTAAACCTGGCACCATAAAGATGATGCCTCCAAATTTTTAACGCGTGGATGACTGCAAAAAGCTCCTTTTCATAGGTAGAAAACCTCGTATGAGTAGGATCTAGCTTCTTGCTTTCAAACACAACTGGTCTACCATCCTAGTAAAGGACCGCTCCTACAACAAAGTCGTTAGCATCCGTATCCACCACAAATGGTCGGTTAGGACCGACAATATGTAAAATTGGAGCCGTAGAAACACAGTGCTTGAGAGTCTCAAAACTCTCATTCATTTCATCAGGCCATGTTATTAATGGACTTTTTTTGCGGCTACATTTTTTCTTCACCTCCTTAAGAATGTTCATTAGGGGCAATGCTATTAGGCATAGTCCATAATGAACCTGTGAAAGAATCCTGTGAAGCCTAAAAAGGATTTCACATCACGAATTGTTTGAGGCTGTAGCCATTCTCATACCTTACGAACCTTATCATAATCGATTTCAATACCCTGATCAGATATGATATGGGCCAGGTATTTGAGTTTAGTTTGAAAGAACTCACATTTTGACTCCTCAGCATAGAGCTTTTCTTGCCTTAGAAGATCCAAGACAATACGAAGATGCTCTTCATACTCTGACTATAAATTAATATGTCGTCCAAATACACCACCACAAACTTTCCCAGATATGGACGAAGAATATCATACATCATCTGTTGGAAAGTGGTAGAGCATTCATGAGTCCAAAAGGTAAAACTAAAAACTCATAATGATCATACCTGGTTCGAAAACTAGTCTTAGGAACATCCTTGTTCCTAATCCTTATCTGATGATCCAAGGTCAACCTTGGAGAAATACTTAGCTCCATTCAGACGGTCCATTAGATCATCCATCTAGGTAAGAGATATTTGTTCTTAAAGGTTAAATCATTTAACTTCTTAAAATCACCACACAAACATGTGCCTCCATCATTTCTAGTAACCAAAAGGATTGCTGCTCTCCAAGGGGACTTACTAGGCCGAATGTGGCCCATCCTAAGAAGCTCCTGTAACTGCTTAAAAATTTCATCCTCTTCCTTAATGCTAATCCTGTATGGAAAAAGAGATACAGGTTGGCTACCAGGAAGTAACTCTATTTGATGGTTGACACTCCTTTGGGGAGGTAGGGCATCAGGTAGTTTTTCAGGAAAAATATCGCTAAATTCATGCCTAAGTTTATTAAATATCCTACCTTCAGGTGAGTTAACACTTAAGGGGTTATTTATAGACACATTCAAAGGCATATGCGATAAATCAATATTTAGACTTTGAACAGTATGATCATCCACATAGACTTCATCTTTAAGAAAGCAAAGATAAACTTTATTTCCAGAGTCTTTCAAGTATTCATCAACTTCTAAAGCAGATACAACAAGATCAAAAAGCCTATTCACATTGCTTTTAAGTTCAACAAATGAGCCATTATGCAAAAAGTTTATACTATGGGTTACGTAGTCCTCTCTTAAGGACTCATTTTTTGAGTAAAACCACTCCTTTCCTAAGATTATATCTACGCTATCTAAATTCATAATATGAAAGTCAAGGTTTTGTTGGAATGTAAATGGAATTGCTTACATTACCATAGGTTACTTTGACCCAAAAGGTCGAGAGTTGTGTAACCATGGTCATTTATTATATTAGGCCTACTAAACTTAGAGTTAGCTAAGTTAGTATGAAATTAACTTGGTAGGGACTCATGGGTCCACTAGGCCTAATTGTGGCATTAAGTACCCCAACTTGACATATTGGAGGTACCTTATTCTTTCTATGTAACTTATAGAAAGTTGGATAGTCAATAGTCGAGTAGTTGGACAGCCAATAGTCAAGTAGTTGGAAAGCCAATAGTCAAGTAGTTGGATAGCCAATAGTCATGAAGTTAGATAGTCATCTTGGACTATATATATGTGTGCATCCCATTTGTATGAGACACTTTTGTAAGCAATACTGACTATTCTCCTTGGCTGTCCACGAGTTTCTACAAGAGGGTTTCTAGCCATCTCTCTCTTTCTTTTGAGAATGCTTTGTGTGATTGGATAGTTAAGATCCTGGATCCTTAGGCTTCTATTTCCTACATGGTATCAGAGCCTTTAGGTGATCATATTGCTTGCAAGAGGGCGCCCAATAGGAAGTTATCTTCTTCCCCTTTTGGTTGCAGAAAATCATCAAGCTGTTGATTTTTGCAGGAGAAGAATCTGTTCATCTTCTTATAGCTTTTTTGCAGGAAATTGCAAGGCACCTTCACCTATTTGTGAGCTAGCAGTAGGGCGCCCATGCTCAAACCAATTGCATGTGATCTTGACTCAATTACATGCTGAAAATTTCAGATTTACTTCTTAAATGAAGATACATGTGTTTTGGACACATTTCTTGCTGAAATTTCCCTGTTGGTGAGCTTGGAGTAGGGCGCTGCCATTAGCTTGAGCATTCTGTTTTTTGTGCAGAAATCAGCCACCTATTTCATTACTTGTTGCGCAAATTGCATGTGGAGTATTGCAATCTATTGTGCTCATAATTTCAGCTTTAAGGTTGCTGCCCTTTGAGTATATATTGTCTTGGAAAGTCTATTTCCTATCTACTACAAGTTGATTTTTCTGTTATGGCTAAAGAATCGGAGTCTATTGGTTCTTTATTTAATGAAGATAGGCTGGATGGCACAAACTATTCCTTGTGGTGCTACATGATAAAGAACCTTCTAATTGCTAAAGGTTTGTGGGAAGTAGTTAATAGTGACGAAGAGAGGCCGCCTACCTTGGCACCTATTACACCATCTAGAACAACTACTTCATCATCTACGGAAGTGTCTTCAAATGAGCAAAAGAAGTGGGATCGACGAGATACACAAGCACATTTCGTCATTGCATTATCAGTGAAGAGATCTATCTTTCCACATATTAGATCATGCAAGACTTCCAAAAGTGCTTGGGAGACTCTTGCAAAGATGTTTCAAGTAAAGAATGCGGCAAAAGTGGTATATCTTCAAAATCAACTTTCTATTTTGAAGATGCAAGAAGGTGATTTGCTTACAAACCACTTGACGAAGATCAAGGATCTTCGAGAGGAGCTTCTTAGTATTGATGAGGTGATTGAGAACTCACAATTTGTATCTATTACTCTCAACTCTTTTCCTAATTTTTACCTTCCATTTGTGTCATCATTGAGCATTTCTCTTAGGGGACAACAAATCTTTTTCGACGAACTTGTTGGCTTACTTCTTCAAGAAGAGCAAACAAGGATCAACTTTGGTGAACAAGAAGATCAAGCTTTCTTTGCAAAAGACAAAGGCAAAGGCAAGTGGAAAGGGAAGCCTTCTTTCAAAACTTCCAAAGATGATCAAAAATCTAAGGAAGCTCAAGATCAAGGCTCTAAGAAGAAGGGTAAGTGCCACTATTGCAAGAAGTTTGGGCATCACATCAAAGAATGTAAGAAGAGGCTTGCAAAGGAAAAAGAGAAAGGTAACGATACAAGTACTGCAATCATTACTTTGGAACAACAATTTGGAAAGGAGGATCATCTTTTCAATAATGATTATGCTTTTGTCACTAATAATCTCATCTCTCCTAAAGACGAGATTTCTGCCACTTCAAATCTTGCTGGTTTTTGAACAGAAAACAGCTCATCTTCAGCTTTACAAGTTGCTGTTTTTTCATCTATTGATTGGGTGATTGATAGCGGTGCCACACGCCATATGACTTATCACAAAGAAGTCTTCACAAAGCTTGTGAGAGTGCATGATAGAAGCAAAGTTCAAGGTGTTAATAACACCTCTTATCCTATCAAAGGTATTGGAGTGATCCCCATTATCTTACCCAATGGTGAGGAGAAGTACATTCGTAATGTACTTTATGTTCCAAAAATAAAAAAGAATATCATTTCGGTCTCTACAATTATGAATCAAGGATTGGTTGTGGAATTCAAAGAAGACAAGTGTCTTATCAAAGACCCAAAGAGATCTCTTATGATCATTGCTTCGGGAACATTACGTGGTGGATTGTTCCTTATGGATACCTATGAGCGAAGAGCTTCATCATCTTTTTGTCTTGTTGCATCAAGTTCACATTCTTTGGAGTTGGCTGAATTATGGCATGCTAGGTTTGGACATCCCAACTTTGCTAGCTTGAAGATGTTGAAGAGATTCAATGTGGTTGAAGACATTCCTAATATTGAGCATCCCGAAGGACATGTATGCGAAGGATGCATACTTGGAAAATTTCAAAGGCAAGCTTTTCCAATTGATGGAACTATTCGAGTTGATGGCAAATTTGATCTGGTTCATAGTGATGTATGTGGTCCAATGAGGACCGAATCCATTGGAAGGTGTAAGTACTTTGTTACTTTTATTGATGACCTTTCAAGATTTACATGGATTTATCCTATGAAGTTTGGTATGGTAAGAAGCCTACTGTTTCTCACTTACGCATCTTTGGTTGCACGGCTTATGCTTTCATTCTCGATAAGCTAAGAACCAAGCTTGATGATAAAGGAGTTAAATGCATATTTGTTGGCTATAGTAGCAAAAGCAAGGGCTATAGGTTGTTCAATATGGATACTAATAAAATCATAGTGAGTCGTGATGTTCATTTTGATGAAAAGACCTCCTATGATGTTGCACCCACTCATGTCATGAAAGGGGACTTTCCCCATGATGCAAATGTTGAAATATTTCCAGAGTTGGTTTTGTCATCTAAATTAGAAGGGACTGCCATCTACTTCTAGTGGACAGCCCAGTACTCCTTCAATTTTGCAGCCCATAGTTCATCAAGAAGAACCTATTTATGGTGAAGAGCAGCCTGTTGAAGACATTGGACAGCAAGGTCCAAGTTCGGAAAACATTGGACAACAAGGTCCAAGTTCGGAACACTTTTTTGGACAGCAAAGTGTTGACAAAGGTAATACTGTTGGACAGCCCAAACCAGTTCCTAAATGGTTGTTGCAGACTTTGCAAGACAGCAAAGTGGATCATTTCTATGAAGGGAAGACTCGTGCCTCTACTAAATCAGTAGAATTTGCTGATTTTTCTGATTTTGCTCTTATTTCTATTGAGGATGGTGCAGTAGAACCTGTTTTTCATGAGCAGGCCAGAGGAGTAAAATGTTGGGAGGACGCGATGCAAGAGGAGTACAACTCACTCATGAAGAACCACACTTGGGTTCTTGTTGATCTTCCACATGGGGCTGGAATCTTCCATCTCTCAACAACGATACATTGAGCAGATGTTGAAACAATTTTCTTTTTTCAAGTCACCGCAAGTTAATGCATATCATGGATGCATTAGTGAAAAGTTTCATGCGAAACCTTTTCAATTTGATGTTTTAGCAAAGGCTGAAAAATTCGAGCACTCTTTGGAACCTTTTTGTACTAATCGAGGAGGGAGTCAACATGAGTCAATTAGTACTTTTGTTCAAAGTGTTAAAAGTGAGCATTTGTTTGGAGAGAATTTTTCATTATTTGAAAAATCTTCTATGTCATCCCATGCCTCTTCGAGGGACAGCTTTGATGACACCATTGTTGATGCATCTCTTGATAGTTTGCCAAATTTTTATGATGAAGACATTGGACAGCAGGTTCAGTCATCTTCTTTTGGTCATTTACAGCCCATTTTACATGATGAGCAGTCCATTATGCTTTGGGAACAGCCTGCGGAAGATTATGGACAACATGGTCCATGTTGGGAACACTTTGGGCAGCAAAGTGTTGAACAACCCATAACTATTCCTTGTCGGCTATTGGTGACTTTGCAGGACAGCAAAGAAATGTCTTACTACGAAAGGAAGGCACATGCCACTTTAAAATCAGTACCTCTTGCTGATTTTTTTGGTTCTACACTTACTCTTCATCATGATGTTGGTACATTGCCTATTCTATGTGAGCAAGTCATTGATGGTAAGGTTCGGGAGGATGTGATGTCAAAAGAGTTTGGTACTCTTTTTTATTGTCCTTATGGTAAGAAGTATTTTCGAATGATGTGGGAGCCTATGATGGATTACAGGTCCATGTTTCGACTTATTGCCGAGTTTATGTTGGTTCCCTACTTCAGATGGAGCATGGAAATCCTCACCCTTCGACTTGATGCTTCATTATTACGCATTCTTTTCCTTTTATATGTTGGACATGATTGGGGATGAGATTTCGACTACTTCGGTGCGAAGTTTATTTGGCGACATGAAGTTCGGACAACAAGTTGCATTTTTCTCTTTCCAGAAGTTACTTCATGTTATGTTATGCATTTCCATTTAAGGAGGGTGTTGGAATGTAAATGGAATTGCTTACATTACCATAGGTTACTTTGACCCAAAAGGTCGAGAGTTGTGTAACCATGGTCATTTATTATATTAGGCCTACTAAACTTAGAGTTAGCTAAGTTAGTATGAAATTAACTTGGTAGGGACTCATGGGTCCACTAGGCCTAATTGTGGCATTAAGTACCCCAACTTGACATATTGGAGATACCTTATTCTTTCTATGTAACTTATAGAAAGTTGGATAGTCAATAGTCAAGTAGTTGGACAGCCAATAGTCAAGTAGTTGGAAAGCCAATAGTCAAGTAGTTGGAAAGCCAATAGTCAAGTAGTTGGATAGCCAATAGTCATGAAGTTAGATAGTCATCTTGGACTATATATATGTGTGCATCCCATTTGTATGAGACACTTTTGTAAGCAATATTGACTATTCTCCTTGGTTGTCCACGAGTTTCTACAAGAGGGTTTCTAGCCATGTCTCTCATTCTTTTGAGAATGCTTTGTGTGATTGAATAGTTAAGATCCTGGATCCTTAGGCTTCTATTTCCTACAGGTTTGACATAATCTTGAACCTTGAGCGGCAACTGAGGAACAAGTTGGTCCCAAGCTTGGCGATCTTCCCCCGATGCCATTTTCACCGCATACAAATGGTTACTTGGTGCAGTGGCCTCCTTGAGTTTCTGCACCGATTTAGCATTTATAAAGTTGTGTAGAACCATCATCAAAAAGAACATCACAGCTTGGCATCCTACGAACCCATTCATACGAATGAGGTCGTGGGGGCCAAAAATAGCTGTATTCAAACAACAATTCTCACAATTAGTGCCATCCTTAAAGGATAAACAACAACAGAAATACTAGAATCACTTGGCGAGCCGGCGTGCTAGAAGGCCTATTTCTATTTTTAGTATAGGTACTATCGTTTTTTAGTATAGGTACCTAAGGTAGTACCAATTTTGCTAGAAGAGACCGGGACAGGTTTTATTTAGAGCAGGTGCTAACTGGACAGACGGTGAACAGATTTATGCATGCATGCAGTACTGAGGAAAGCAGTATCTGGGACAAGTAGAAACCAGATAGGCAAGATCTGGACAGAAAATATGCTCAAGAAATTGTTGGATGCAAGATCTGGACAGGTGATATCCAGAGAAGGCAACAATTGGCAGTTATTATCTGAGAAATATCCTTAAAAAAATGTTGCATGCAAGATCTGGACATGTGATATCCAGGGAAGGCAACAATTGGGCACGTATTATCTGAGGAAGATATCCTCAAATACTGTTGCATGCAAGTATATTCTTAGGGGAAAGCCCATCATTTGTGTAAGATAGCGATGGGGAGCCTTCATGAATCTGTTCTTCCGGAGTCAAGCAAGTTAGATGGATCTAACTACAGCTTGTGGAAGTTCAAACTGAAGAATATACTTAAGAACATGGATTATTGGGAAATTGTCATGGGACGAGGTGATGGTTCAAAATCCTAATGATCAAGATAGAAGGATATTTGAGAAACAGGTGCACATCATATCATCAACTTATCCGTGAAGGATAAGGTTATTCCTCTGATCAGAAATGCAGTCAGGATGCATGGGATATTCTTCGGAATATTTATGAAACCGTGAGTAAGTCTCGAGCTTTGTTCTTGAATAATAAACTTCATACCTTGAAAATGGAATCAGAAGAATCCATTACGGATTTTATTACCAGGGTGAAGGATCTAAGAGATCGATTGTCTTCTATTGGGGAAATTGTACTTGACAATACTCTTGTACAAATTGTTTTGAATAGCTTACCATTTCAATATCAAAACTTTGTTATGACACTGAGTTGAGGCAGAGATCTCCGACATTCGACGAGATGAATGGTTTGCTACTTCAAGAAGAGTTACGAAGACAAAACTTGATGTCCAGGGAAGATTTCAAGGAGCTGGGTTTCTTCACCACGAATCAAGGAAAGAAGAAAGGAGGCAAAAAGGATCAGAAGCAGAAAGGCAAGGACAATACGGAAAAAGGAGACAGTTCCAAATCCAATCCAAAGAGAAATGGTAATTGTAACTTTTGTGGTAAATATGGTCATTTTGCGTTTGAGTGCAGGAAAAAGAAGGCCATCCAAGACAAAAAGAAGCAGTCAAGCAACTTAAGTGAAGACGAGGCAAAAGTGAAGCTGTGGAATGCTGTGAGTTATTCTCAACTTCAACATCAAAGATCTCTGAAGACTGTTGGTACATTGATTCTAGAGCAACGCAACATATGACACCACATCGTGAGTGGTTTACACAGTTTGAGGACAATGGTGTAAATGCAGGAGACAATTCTTCTTACGACATCAAAGGTCGAGGTTCAGTGAGAGTACATTTACCTCCAGGGGATATGGGTGAAATTAAGAATGTTCTCTATGTTCTAGGTTTAAAGAAGAATTTACTTTCAATTTTTGCTATCACTAAACAGAACATGAAAGTTGGTTTGATGATCAGAAGTGTCTTATCAAAGACAAAAACAAAGGTTACAAAGTTGTGGGCACAAGATCTTTGGATGGTGGATTTACAAACTCGGTGTGTCTACATCAGATCATCAGGTTTGCACAGCTTCTGATAGTATGGAGAGTAGGATATGGCATGAAAAGTTTGGACATTTGTACTATAAAAGCTTACAGGTTCTAAAAGACAATAAGATGGTAATAGGATTACCTAATATTGTATCTTCAGAAAAAATCTGTGAAGGATGTGTTATGGGCAAGAAGTCGTACAAAAGCTGTTCTAAATCGAACTCCAGAAAACGCTTTCACAGGTATAAAACCTAAAGTGGATCATCTACGAGTTTTTGGTTGTATTGCATATGCTCATATTCCTAAAGATAATCATCAAAAACTTGATTCAAAGGCACTCAAGTGTTTATTCCTTGGTTATGATGAGCAAGAGAAGGCATATCGCCTTTATAATCTTACCAGTAAGAAGGTGATTATGAGCAGGAATGTTGTGTTTGAAGAAAGTGAGTCTTCTAACCTAGAAGATCATGAGGAGGATGTATTTTCTCCTACATCAAAAACGCCTGTCATATAGTCTGTTTTTTACAACTGTCAAAAAACAGAGATTTTCTGACAGTTCCATGCGCCTTTTCCGACATCCAAGTTTTCAAAACACGGCTTAAAAATTTCTGGAACCTTAACGGCTACCAGAAAACCCAAAAATCGCAAAAAAACAAGCCTCTTAGCATGCATACAAGGCCCAAAACCTATCCAAACGATGTCGGATTTCAACGGAACGAAAAGCAAACTTGTTCATAGTGATCAAACCATGAATACTAAGCTGTCCAATCGCATCAACAAGAAGTTTAAACCAACCAAAACTTAAGTTGAAGCGATTGCACCTTATTCACAATGATCGGTGGCTCTGATACCAAATGTTAGAATCCCCATCGTCAACTCCGGCCATTGCTATGACACAATCAGGTGAGGAATGCTATGTTACCGCGCATCCATAGAGGTACTGCAAGCTATATAGTTGTTGGTGGTAGTTTGGGACACACTTCAGCTTTATTTTGGCATTATTCAATACCCCCATTACTTCCTATTCCTATGTTTATCCAATGATTAGTATTATAGAAGTGTTAGTTCCACTCAAAGCTACTCTTTTATCTCCATCACATCTGCTTTGCTAGTACTGCGCTGGTCTTCTTCCTGGGCTATTGCAGTTATGTTTGTACAAGTATTTATGGAGATCCAATCTAGAATTCTTTACTCCCGAGAAGTACATTAAGTCTTGATCTATATGACTGGGGGTTACAATCTGCATCATTTGCTACTGCTATTACACACCATTCCCAGTTCATGCAGCAAGCGTTTGTTGACTTTGACCATGATTACTTCATTTGGTAGTAATGCTTCTTCCATTTCATGTCCGTGCTTCATAATTATGTATTGGTGCTCTTTGCTAATGGTGCACACCAGGTCATCCACCGACCATTTGATAGATAGTCATAACAGGATCATTACTGATATCAAATGTTGGCACAATACGTAACAGTTTTCATAGCTGCTGTTTTCTATGTTCGTTATGGCAGCAGCTGGGCAGCACACGTACTCCTTCATGGCATCCTTGTGTCGAACTCAATAATTGTATTATTTCTATGTTGCTACACATTTGTCTCTCTTGTTGGTGGTTTTGTTGATCTTGAAAAGCTAAAATGCAAGTCTTGCAATGCTGTGGGGTGTCCTTGAATTATTGCCTGGCCTTCACAAACTCTGTGCCTTTTTTGCTGTGCATCTCATTTGGCACATTATCTAAGCTCTCCATAGTAAGTACAACATTCAAGCTTCTAGACAGTATAAATAGTTCTACATAACCTCATTTATCATCAAATGATTGATTTCAGACTAGAGGGTGGCTTAGATAATCTAACAAGCTCTTGTTTCTAGTGTCTTCAATTGTTTCAATACTGAATTAGCTTGTCATTCAGTTATTCATTATATTCGACTCAATTTTGTTTCCTGTCAGTAGATTTGCAATTTTTTTATTCTATTACACAGTTCTCGTGTATTTTTTCTCATTACTGTGTCTGGGGCCAAGAATCCTGGGTGCCCACTTTGGGATAGACGAATCAAAAGCTGTCGGTGATTCAGTATCGACTTGCCTAGAGAAATTTATGAAGGTTCTTTTTATTGTTGAGCAATTAAGCATTTGCTCCGTGGAACCCGATAACAATATTTATCTGTAAACTTTAAGCTATTTTTTTGGCACGTTGCCTTAAATAGATATATGAGAGCCTAATCCGATTGTTGCGTTCGTACATGAATACAAACTTTTGACTCAGCATGATTTTATCATCTCAGTCATTCATTAACTTTGTGGCACCTGTCTTGCATAATTGGAAGTCCAGCCAGGATAGTGGAAGAACAAATATTTGGCAAAGACAATCTGTCATGGATATCAGGCTCATATTTGAGTCAGGCTGCTGTTATTGCTGATTATCTTATTCTGAAATCCGGAATGACTGCATTGGGAAAAGTTTATTATAATACCCAGCGAGATGTGATGTTTCATGTAGGTGGTTTCTCTTTGCTCTCATCAGAATTGTTCCTTGTTTCAATGCTAGATGATTTCATTCTCTTGATGCTTTTTGTACCACTTAATTTAGGAAAGGTTTCTATAGCATGCAATATAAATATGAAGCCATTATCTCAATAAAGTATGCAATGTCTACTCTGCATAATAGATGACCATATTTTGATTATGGTTGTAAGAATGATGAAAGCATCATTGTTGTTTCTTTGCAACAGCTGGGCCCCAAAATACAAGCTCTAAGAGATGCTTACATGCGATATGCTGTAGAGAAATGCTCGTCAGTCCTAGAGGAGTACAGGTCTGCCTTGGAGACTATTGCAGGTCTGACCAATCTTGTGCGCATATTACTGTCCTTATTCTTCTAAAAGTACTAGTATTTGTCCATATTCTCGTGAAATTTATTTAGTGGAATCCAAGGCATGTCCAATTGGTGTGACCATCATTGTCAGTTTCTGGCCGGTCCTTGTAATTTCAGATCGTTTGTTGGAGAAGATGGAGATTGATGCTGCAGAAGTGTGGGAAATTTTTCGAAAGGCTCCGCGGATTCCTCAGGTGAAACAATTTCTGTATTGTGGGTCCTTAAAATGGTATTCTGTCCATAATTTCACAACTTTTCGCTGGTGATATCCCTTGATATGAAAACTTGCATCTTCTTGGCATACTCGAGTACTTGTTGCTGTCAATTTGCTGCATAGGTATATGGTCCATATCAACTGACAAGGTGATGAGTATATATTGATGCCTTTGATTTTAGCTATATACTTACTCCTATTTCTCGTGTGGTTAAAAATGGTAGAAATCAATAACAATAATAGAGATGATTTCTGAACCCTTGATCACAGATTTACTTTGTATTACTCACATTTATCAGGATAGATTTTAATTCTTCAAGTGGTTCTGGCTCCCCTTTTGAGCTCCTGCATATCGATCACATTTAAATACTTGAAACACTCTGCACTTTCCTGGCACATACCTGATTCACAAACAGAAAGGTTGGCAAGTCTGCAATCCTGGACATCTTTGATTCTTGTGAGAAAGTTTGAGCAGCAATGGCACTCGATGAGTACATGTATTAATAATTGTCACCAGAAAGTTTTCAGAGTTCTTCGGTCTGTGCCTTTTAAGATTTTCTGTGTAACTTTGCAGAGTTAATATCTCATGCAAAATTTGAGTGGTTTCATGCGATGGCTTGGAATTGGTTGTCCCTAAGGAATTGCTGAGTCTCAAAAATTTCCCAGAGATGCTGTTCAACAGCATGGATTCCTGAATCCTCATTATTGGCAGAGCATGAATTGTCATTTGAGAGCTCATTTGCAGATGAAGTATAAGTTAGAGCCAATATCTTTTCAAAGAGAAGCTCTTTCTTGGTCGTCCCCTTTTGAGCTGGGTTCCTGATTGTAACATATACTAGAAAAAATATTCAGATAGCAATGGCTGTGTTTGGGTTGCACATTTATGTAGGTCAGGACTGTAAGCTCTTAGTGCTTTTGGTAAGTTATAGTTCTTTTGGTAGGTGAGATAAAATCGCTAATGTGGACCTTTTGTCTTTTTGTTTCTCTTTTCATTTGTTTGATCTGCACTTTCAGCCTTAATCAGCACTGTACAACCAACTGGTAGAAATTCACAAGAATTCAATGAATACACTTCAAAAGTCTTCTGCCAGATGTCAACCTGTTTATTGTGATAATTTTTACACTTCTAGCATATGTGGGTTCAAGAATAGCCAGCAGTGAAAGGAGCTATTCTTCCACCATTCTGTATCAATCTTCAATTGAAGTGGTGTAGTGTGATGCTGTCAGCAAGTGGTCAAATTTGTTTATTGCGTTTTTTTTATTAACATATTCTTTCTGTGTTCACCAGCCTGAGGTACTTCCAGTTGATGAGTATGAAGCTCTTATTTATGTGGGAAGGTGGGGAATTCATGGGGCTTCTCTCCCTGGCAGAGTGACTTTTAAGCCTGGAAATCTAGGCTTTGCAACTTTTGGAGCTCCTCGTCCTACCCAGGTGATTAAAGAACGCTCAGCTTCATGTTGCTTACACTTCACACTAATTTCGATTTCTACCCATGCTGGTTGTCTTGGTTGTCAATACCTTCAACTTGAAATTGGAAAGATTCCAAGGGTCAAAATCTGATCTATTTCTCTTTACAGGTTAAAATTATTAGTGATGATACCTGGAGGATGATGGATAAATTAACAGAAGCAAGACTAGAGGAGTTGCGGCAGCAACTTGCTATGAAAGAGGAAAAGGTCAGTGATGTCATCCTCAGTCCGCAATTTTTGTAAATATCATGAAAAATAAGGGTGTCATCGGCTGAAAGTTTTGCAGTCATCGAGATATGAAACCATAGCCAAGGTACAATGCAAGATGCCCAATACAGCATCAGCTTGAAGTGTATTTTTTAAGACCCTCAGACAGAAATTCAGATAGTCCTGGAGCATGGGGCTGTTTAAGATGAGAAGGTTCATCTCTTGTAGTGACGTCCTGAGATCTGTTCATATATAGCTGGTTGGAGATTTGATGTCCCAACCTTTTGCATTGAAAAGAGGAGCATTTGAGTCTTCTATTAACAAATTAACTGGTAGTAGCAAGGATTTTATTTGTAGAGAAAGCCAATAAGGTTTGTAATTTGATCTTTGACATCATATGAAATGTATGCCTGATGGTGTGGAGGAGCTTTCAGTAAATGCTCCTGTTTAATGCTAACTATTTAGAAATGTCATTTATCTTGTGAACAAAAGAAGGATTGGAGCCAAAGAGACTCTATGTAGAGCATCAAGTCCCATTTTTGCCAAGTTGTCAATAAATACCAGTTTGAATGCCTTCTATTAGACATAGATCATTGCACGCTGCACGTGTTATGGCTTTACTGTGTGTGGTTGTTGGAAGCAAATTAGAGAATTTTGTTTTATGTGCCAGTCATGATTATTTTTTAAGTTGAGCCATTTTCATGGCAACTGGATATTGGACAGTTCTTTACTGAGTTGAACCTTGTCTTGACAAACAACATGGTTTCCATTTTTCTTCACACGAAATTATTTTAGGTGAAAACCTTGGTCATGGCAAAGAAGCTGTAGATGAAGAGTATGATTATGGGGCTTACATAGTAACTAGTTTCTCGCCTCTAATATCACATTTATGGGTAGAGTCCGATCGTAGGCCCACGAAATCAGTGCAAGTTTCTTTTTCGTCTCCCATGCTTTGTGTTAGAGACCGATCAGATTAATGAGGAAATTCTTTGTGAATGACATTTCTGATTCTTTTAGTTTTTGTATTGTTACTCTCTGCAACCATGCATGCGGAGATGACTTTCAGTTGCTAGTTGGCTTGTTGAGAATCGATTACGTGGCCTTCTAATTAGCAAATCCTACCATTGAGCTATTGAGCTCATAGATTGTTTGATACCATATCAAAGGACCACTAATATATGCAGACTCTTGTTTTCAGAGTCATTAGTGTGCCAGTTGCTTATTGATATAGTAAGTGCTTCTTTTCAGAAAATAGAGAAGTTTCCTGACATGGTGTGAGAAAATTTATCACGGTGAGATTTCCCACGATGTTCTTTGTTGCATCCTCCTCTCAAATATATTCTCAAAATGCTTCAAGACATTGAAAACCTAAATTTCAATTCTCCTACGGCCCCTAGGTTTAAAACTTGGGTTTAGGGCTTCATTTCAAAGAAAAAGTGACCATATTGCAATTATGTGCTAAATCAATTTCTTTGTACTAGGGGCCCCATTCTAAGGTCTTCGAAACAGGTGACTTGAAGATATGACCTGTTACAAGGTGATTGCAAGCAGTCATTATCAGGAAAATTCATAAATTAGAATCCAACTTTCATGAGCTACGTCTCTAAGGGGTGGCGGTTTGAGCAATTGCGATGCAAATATCAAATTAGTCAAGAAAAATGGGTTTTTTCTCAGGCTTTACTTTGTTAGATAATGAACACAAATAAATACCCCCATCAATCCAAAATAAATGATGTAACCTCACACCATTGGTGCCGGAGCTGCTAACAAGGCTGAAGTGCAACTTGGCCAAACAAAAGATCTACATGTAACTGTGGCTGTGGTTCTCATAATAATAGATAATTTCTTAACTAGCAACAAAGATCTTGGTTTGAAGGGTCCACCATTGTGTGGTTGTGTTACAAAAACAATCTTTTGCAACTTTTTGCAAACAAGAGTTTAAGTAGTCCCAACCTTACTTTTTGGGTTATCTGAATAATTTAATTTTAAGGCATATCCTTTAGTCACATAGATATAAGCCTTGTTTTTTTGCATGTAGATTTAGTTAGAAAGTCAACACAATTAATTGCTGGTTTGAGGCGTAAAAGTAAAGGGCTTGCCACATAAATGTTTTCATGATAATTTTATGATGACTTGAAGTTACAAGTGAAAATTTGTACAGGCATATTTGTTTTACCATGTTCAGTTGATAGTACTTGGTTGGGAAGTTGATTTGTTGAACCATTCAAAATTACTTTATGTGACAGCAAATTTTTGAAGGCAAGGTCTTGATGTCTCTCTTTAAAAACCGTCACGTTGTTTGTAAAATTCAAATATCAAAGAAGCATGACTCAAATATAGTATAAATTAAGATATCAAGGCTGCACAGAATGATTGAGGATATGTGAAAAGCGCACTAAGATTGAATGGAAACAGAAACTCATTGGAGTAGGTAGGCTCATTGCAGTGGGTTACATTCAACTCCAATGCTCACCCATCTCCATTGTTTCAACATTGTTAGAAGATGGAACACCAGTCTCTATCTACACATGAATGTGAAATGTTTTCTTTGGCACCAAGTTTTTGTTGCATTAGGTATTATGTGTGCTATACTACAAGGTGAAATTTAGCAAAACAATCTAGTTAAGCAACAATTAGGTGATGGGTGCGTGTGAGTGCGTGCGGATGATTTTTCATCGTGTGTGTGTGTGTGTGTGTGTGGATAAGAGTTTTTGAGAGCAACTGTTTACAAGTTACAATTTTGTATTTGGGTGCCAATCTTGTTATTGCAAATGATTATTAGGGTCATGAAGCCCCATAATTTGGTCCAAGTCCTTGACTTCCACACGCACATGCTCACACCCGCACGACATGCAATTCCACTAATTACGAAAGTGCCTTGAGATTTTATCAAGAGAATATTTCCAATTAATAAAGTTTGTTCTTTAATTCAAAATGAGCTTCGTCATTGAGAGGGGGGATGTGCAATATATGTTCTAACTAATAAAAAGAAAATACGTTTGTGTAGAATAAACAACTAAAACAAGAGGCGGCCTCCTCCTAGCTATTGACGGAATCCAACTTGCTAACTTAAATGATTCTATTACAATTGTCGTGTGTGTATCAAAATAAATCCATTATTAAAGTCACTGGCTTTAGCTGCATGTAATATGTGCCATTAGTGTGCCCTAGATAACTAATAAACCCAATATTAATGTCACTTGCTTTAGTTGTATGTAATATATGCAATTAGTGTGCCCTAGATAATTGATAATAAAGGATGTGGGCCCTTGTTATTATGAGTCATTATGGCTTGAGGTCATAATATTCTTGAAGTGCTGGCATGAAAGTGTTATAAAGATGTTGAAGGGCGTCATGTAGACCGTTCATAAAGTTTCATGAACCATACAACATGAGATAAGAAAGAGCTGGTTCCCACATGCAATCATAAGATGGTTCTTGCTTGGAGAGACAAAGAGAGAGAATGGGTGGTCTCCACACTAAGGCAGACATGAGAGAGAGAGAGAGAGAGAGAGAGAGAGAGAGAGAGAGAGAGAGAGAGAGAGAGAGAGAGAGACATTTCACATAGTTCCCCTTGACAAAAGCAAGACCAAACCTTTTGAACGCTTTGTTTTATAGTGTAACAGGTGGTACAAAGCTGCATGAAATCTTACAATACAAAGTACAATAAAAATGAGGCAAGTTTCAGGAATTACTTGCCACCGTCCCAAAATCGCACGAGTTAGTATAGTGGGGAAGATAGGTGTCGTAACCGAGCATCAGTTGTTATCTATCTCCAAAACCAGACTCACTACATGATAGCTTGGATAGCAAAATACTTAAAATAGTCCAATCTTTCTTACCAACAATATTGATATAGCAATACATATCGCCCTAATGTAACCGCATTAGTGCATACGCCATATTGATCAATATAAGGACAAGAAATCATATTATATATGCAAATACATAATAGAGTACAAGAAATAACCGTAATCAATCATCATTATCAGCAGGAAATTTAGAAAACGTAGATACTTCCCTTCTGCTTGATTTGGGCTTGAAACAAAACGTCAACATCCAAGAAATGCCCAAGAAGCCTGGTAACAGGCAGAACCATTCTTGAAAACATCAAAAACAAGAAATAGATAGCTAACAGATCCTCTGGACCAGGGGACCTGTCAACATTTGACCCGTTGCCGCTTGCACCACTCACATTCTGAAACGATACATGCTGCAACACTACCTTTGATCGGATCCATACAAGTAATCTGCGCCAGTGCAAGAGTGACCAATCTAAGTGTCCTATGACAGGCAAGAAACTTAGAAAACTTAGATACTTCCCTTCTGCCTGATTTGGGCTTGAAACAAAACGTGAACATCCAAGAAATGCCCAAGAAGCCTGATAACAGGCAAAACCATTCTTGAAAACATCAGAAGCAAGAAATAGATAGCCAACAGATCCTCTGGAGCAGGGGATCTGTCAACAAGCTTTCTTATGACTTGAAAGGTACAAATACACACAAAAAAGGGTAACAAAATTTTGGGCCCTTTTTTACAATGATGGCAATGTTTTATTGGTCACAATTTAAGTTGCAACATGTATAACATAGCAATCTAAATAATTTGGCTCACCTTGGCACAATAATACAAAATGCACTATTAGCTGATAAATGACTTATGTAATAACAATTTCACAGAATTGAGGATGATGCAAAATTGTGAGCCTAGGGGGCATAATAATTGTTGATGTTGGTCTCTCTCTCTCTCTCTCTCTCTCTCTCTCTCTCTCTCTCTCTCATCCTTCATCCAAAATTATGACTCATGAATCACATGCAATGTTTCAATACTTTTCAATTATTGCATGAAGGTGGGGCCCTGCTTGCATTCTCCATCTAGATTAAAAATAATGGACTAGGAATATGGTGCTTTTTATAATTCTTCATTAACTTACTGATTATCATATATGTCACTCCTTGACTTATCATATACCTTTGATTTTTTAATTTGAAAAGTCACACCGAATCATACTTGTGAAAAAAAAAATAGGCTCTCATTATTATGCCCTAGGAGTTAGGGTACACGGATATAATTAATTATATGGGAAAGTTGATTTTTGTAGAATTTGAGATGACACACATTACATTATAGTAGGACTTATTTAACTCAATTCAATGGCCATTGTGACTGTATATCTCACCATGCCTAAGGTTGTAGGAGGGCTCCACCCTCATCCAACGGTGTAGGAGACAACATTAAGGAATATCATGAGATCTCCTCCTTTGCTATTTTATCTCCTACACTGATGGATAAGGGACATGAAACATAGAGTAGAATGATGAGATTTCCTTTTTGATGTTATCTCTTACACCGGTGGATGAGGATGGGACCCTATTACATACTCATCATGGTGAGGAATAACCTCATCCTTGCACCTTTCCCCATGGAAAGGATATTTTAGTTCTCTGAAGCCACTACCCACCTTTGAAACTTATTGAAGTTTTCATGGGGACAAATTCTACATGGATGGAGGGATAAAGTAGCTCTTTAGTGTCCATGGGGACTAGCCCTTTACCATGATGAGGAATAAGCTTAGCTCATCCTCATCACCTTATGATATTTTGAATTTGTGTATGATAAAATAAATAAAATCGAACCCAATGGATGTGTCCTGACTTATCATATTTTGATCTTTAAATTTGGGCCTAGGGATACAGTGCGCACAAACATTATGCCTGTGTGCACAGGGCTGTACCCCCCCACCCCCGCCCCGTACCACCCGGATGTTGGAGAGCCATCCGATGACCGACATCCGTCCGGGCCCTCTGCTCGAATGGACAGGTGCTCTAGTTCCATTTTTCTCGAGCATCGGCTACGGGAAAAGGTGCTAGGGCTGCCGGGAACCAGGAGGGGGGCAGGGGGTCATAGAGACCTTAAGCAAAGGCATATGCCATAAATGCCTGTGCCTAATCTAGTTGAGCCTAGATTTGGCTATGGGTGCACTGGTCTAAGTTTTGATCCTAGTTTTTGAGAGCCTGGGCCCTGCAGGAGACTGTCACTCACTGTGCATACACGTTCTCCACGCTCCTATTCAAATCCTGAAACTAATGCAGTCAATCCTGCATTCAGCAGCCGTACTCACAGACTACGAGTTGGGTGTGATGAGATAGCCTATAGGAGATAGTAGATAGCTTTCAAAATGCAGTTGCCGGTTGAGCAAGAACTACTCAATCCATCTCAATCGCTCGTTGCTAATTATTTATAGCAGCTCTCATACTTGTTCTATCTATCAGATATTTCTGCTGTTTCTCTCCCTCTTCTAGCTATGGCTGCAGCTGTTGACGTTGCTCCTGCCCACCAATCTCACGCCAGCAGCAGCAGCTTGGAATTGGAAGATGCTACTGAGCACACACACGACTCACCTGCGTGGAGTGTTCAAATGTTGGTGGAAAAAGGAGTGAAAGACGTGCCGTCCAGATACGTTCGCCACAGCTCCTTGCATAGCGACCTTCCTGTCATTGAGGATTACAGTGTGGAGCTTCCCGTTATCGACTATGGGAAAATGCAAGGAGAGCATGGGGATGAGGAGACTGCGAAGTTCTTCAAAGCACTTGATGACTGGGGTTTCCTGCAGGTTTGCTTGATCGTTTTTCTTGAATTTAATATTTCCTTCGAGAGATAATATGTACAACGGTGCCAGCACCTGTTGCTTTGGTTGTAGCCTTAGATTTTCCTATATGAGGGTGATATTACATTTCGTAGAAGCCTTGTGGTTGCATGGACAATACTCCTGTGGTATACACCCTCTCTCTGTGAGGATACTGTAAGCGCAGTACTGGTATACTTGCTGACCGCTGAATACTGCTTACAGATGCTGCAAATCAGGATTAATATTTCGTCTAGATACCTGATGAGTTCTCTTGCTTCAATTTTAACTTTGCAGTTATTTCTTTGTGGTTAATTCCACTTTTGCTGATTATCGGTGACGATGCTAATTGTAGCTTGTTAATCACGGCTTAACGGAAGGCTTGATCGATCGAACGTTGGACGTGGCCCGGAACTTTTTCCAGTTGCCCGTCAGTGAGAAACAGAAGTACTTCGCTCCTGATCCGAACGTTCCTGTGGAAGGATATGCTAGAATAAACATTGTCGATGGATTAATGGACTGGGGAGACACGATGATGATGAATGGCGATGTTTTGGTTCTCTGTAAGGACAAAACGGACTGCTCAGATTGGAACCATCTACCTGAGATGTTCAGGTACTCAGAATCTCTTTCCTCTGTGATCATTTTCTCAAGCCTTGGCTTTGCAAAGTTCTATGATCAAACTTTTGTTTGCTTTACCACTATTTCCAAAACAATCTGAAAAAACTGCTGCCTTGCCGTTTCAGGGACACAATGGCCACTTATGCGAGAGAAACGCATACTCTGGGCCTTAAAATGATGAAGCTGATGGGAGACGCTATCGGTATGGCAGACGTCGAGGAGACTGGTGGACCTCAGGGATTGCAGTTAGCCTTTAACTTCTACCCGCCGTGTCCGCAGCCTGAGCTTGTCTTGGGAATAAGTGCTCATACCGACCCACAAACATTCTCGTTCCTCATTCAAGATCAGCCAGGGTTGCACGTTCTCAATAATGGCCGCTGGGTACTTGCTCGACCTATTCCTGATGCTCTAATAGTCAATATCGGTGATCAGCTGGAGGTGGGTCTGCTTTGAACTTTCTATCCCTTTGTACTTTGCCTGATTTTTGAACTAGCGTACAACTGTAACAACCTGTAACTGTGAATGTTTGGCAAGATTAAGTAGCTGTCTTACGAAATCGCTGTAATTCCTGGTGCCTCGACGAAAAAACATTAGTTGAAATCGGTTATTTTGATGCAACTTTTCCGCGCAGATACTTTCCAATGGAAAGTACAAAAGTATCATGCATCGTGTTAGGGTCAGCTCCGAGTACAAACGATTTATCGTGGGGTCGTTTCTAAGACCATCACTAGATGCTGTCATTGGTCCGGATCCGAAGATAATTGACGACGAGCATCCATCGCTCTACAAACCAATCAAATATGGAGATTACATGGGCGATGGCATCGATTATGGATTTCTAGAGAAGAGAATTGTCAACAAGGGTACGCGCGCGCATGTCTAGTACTCCTATAGTTCACCTTTATTAAGAACCAAACTAATTTATTGATTTAAAGAGTCATTGACGAGGTGTCATACCTCTTAACTGATCGGTAGCACGTTCTAGTGATTGAAAGCAGTCTATATTAGCGGGTTCTCACGTATGCAATGCTGAAATTGTTGAGTATATTGGTCCAGGATCACCATCACAATTTGCACTAGTGTTGTTTTCACTGAATAGTGATCCAAGCCTCAAATCACCAATTGTGTTGCAAAGACATCTGCATCCCTCTTTGTCTGACTCAAACAAAAAAATGGGTCTGCTGTTTTTGTGGATGCAGTGATGATTCAAGCATGATGCTACAATCGCAGCAGTGGGTGGCGTGAAAAGAAGGTTATTTAGTATCCGAGGATTCCAGTTAATGATAATAGGCTGGCAGGTTTAGTATCAATTACAGCACGCAGCTACAGACTTATGGACTCCTACTCTTATCTCCTAATAGCCAATATCATGTGTTGTCGCTGGATCATAGCTCGATCATTGAAGTCTCTCATGTGCATTATGTTCCAAAAGAATGTTCTGTCTCTGTTGAGCTAGAGAGATTGAGCTAGAGAGATGTACTCAATGTAGAATGCTACTTAAAAGAAGAAACACCCTGGTGCATTTATTCATAGGAAAAAGTAGTAGGTACATTGATAAAAAAGATAAGAAAAAGTTTAAACGAAAGTAGGCTCAAACAAGAGCAAAGTTTGCATTAAAGTTAAGATTAATCCAAATCTTAGCATTAAAAATAAAAGTGCATAAATTATGATGATGTCCGTGGGAGTCTGCCAACTGACTACAGTAGATCAGAAAGGTGACGAGGTGGTGAGTCGGCTAATGAAGAGAGATGAGATGTAGCAGACCCATGAGCCACCGTCGCCCGTTGCAGAATAGATAGGGCCTGAGCACGTTGCAGGGCAATGGAAACACGTTGTTTGAAAGAAGCCACGAGGATAGAACCAGGAATACCTTGACGCTCTGCTGCCTGATGAGAACACATGCGAAGAAAATCCTCAAAGCTTCGATGCAAGGTGCCATAAGTCTCAATAGCCAAGGGAAGGAAAGCATCAGTGGGGTGCCTGTCGGAGTAGTTTTTTTCCGTCTCTTGTGCTGCCACGCCTGCCGCTTCTCCTGGTGTGAAGGCAGAGCGAGGCAATAGGTCACCACGCGCGGGATCAGCAACAACAACATCTGCCAAAGTACGAAGCCTATCCCGAGAGAGGTGTCAACACGCTTGCGGGAAGAATGGGATGCGGAAGAAGAAAGTACATGAGACTGCTCTCTGAGGACATGGATCCTCCATCGCTGGCTATAGCGGCCGCTGCATCTCTGACAACATCATGCATAGTTGTGCGCTCACTCCCAAAAGGACAGCGGAGGAGGTGGATAGCAACATTAAGAGGATAATGTTGGCATTTCATTTCATATGTTTCAAGTGCATTAAATCATGCAAATAACTTCATTGCTCTTGTTTCACCTTTGTGAGTGATCTTCAAAGAAAATGATGACCTAGATGATCACTTGTGAAAGCCATATTTAACAAATACTAATTATAGAAGTTCATAAAACTTTTCAAAAGCATTTTAAAACTCACATAAGGTTCATAAAATTTTTCAGGCACCACATTACAACTCTTAAAAAGTACCATTCATAGGCAGTACAAATATTTTCATCCAAAATGTTAAATTGGAAAAAGCTTTTTTCTAGTGACATTAACTCCCTTGTTCAACAATTGTTCAATTTGGCCTAGCGTCTTCGCCATAATATTTACAACTGTTTTACCAAGTGCAAATCTCACTAAAAAGGCATTCCCCAATACATAAGAGTCATCCTATAACCAATGAGTTGGTCATGAAGAATTATATGTAGAGTGTTGGGGAACACTAGTTGGCTATTAAGAGACGTAATTAGGGTTGGGTCCACTGTTCTTTTGAAAACCTTTTCCGAGTTATCCTCATCCTCAAAAACCTATTATCAGCTTCTCAATTTTCATAGGAATATTATTTATTAAAGGGTTTGTATGCCTTTATTAAAAGTCGTCAAAACTTTCTTGACATCTATTTTTGGGAGATATTCTTGATTCCATTTCTATACCTTGTCGGGTTTCCTAAACATTGGTTGGGCCATTCTCACATATTTATCATCCAAGGATTGGCTAGTTGGTTAGCTTGCCATCCAAAGTTTCTTTGGTCCCAGTTCAAGCCCCTCTTGGAAACCAATATGCATTCCTTCACAACATTGTCTTTTTCCTAGAAAGTTCCAAGAATGTTATCCAATTGTGTATAAAGTCTATAAAATCTAAAACTATAAAGAAGTTTCTATATAGATAATATTTAGTAAAAAAAAAATTGTAATAAAACAAGACCTTTGAGCACATTGGTCACCATTTGTTGTGCATGAGACTTGAGGTCAATCCAACATGGGCATACTAAAATTTTCAACTTTTGATACTAGTAAGACAAGGCCAAATGAATGATGTGGAATATCTATGGATGGTGAGAAGTTTGAATTCAAGCCATGGTCCTCTTCTTAATCCTTTCAAGTTGAAAGATGTGGGAACAAAACTGAATGTCAAGATAGATCCAATGCAAAAGTCTTTGTATGATATGAAAACCATTTCTTGGATAAATTGGAGATGACGATCACCTCTTACTTCAAGTTTTGATGAAGCAAAATGCAACCTGATGATCAAAGTGAAGCATTTCATAGATCTTAGAAAGCTGAATTAGAGGCCATGTGCAGGTGTTTGGACAATGGTGGCATTTCCTATATAGTCCACGTGATATCCTTGTAGTATAAAGATAGAGACCATGAAGACACTAGATCAAATCAAATAGAATTAAGTGTTCGAAAGCTATCACATGAAGTAGGAGCAATGATAGCATTGTCCAAATGATAACACTTTTTTAACTAAATAAGATTTGTGATAGACCACATTACAATCTAATACTACTATGGATAAATGGATAAATGCTCCATGATATTGGAGTGTTAGAAATATTGTTATTGTGTTCACATACATAACTACATAATGAGTTAAAATGTCCCTAAAAGACACATTTTCTCATGTCTTGTTTGTATCTTCTACTTCTCTCTCTCTCTCTCTCTCTCTCTCCCTCTATATATATATATATATATATATATATATATATATATATATATATATATACACTAGTAAAGAGTGCTCGTCGTTGACGGGCAATGGAGGCCGATCTTCATAGAATGCATTTTTATTTGAACCTTTCCCGTGGAAAGTCTGATAATTTAAATAATCCTTAGAGCACATTACAGTCTAATACTACTATGAATAAATGGATAAATGCTCCATGACGTTGGAGTATTAGAAATATTGTTATTGTGTTCACCTACATAACTACATAACGAGTTAAAATGTCCCCAAAAGACACATTTTCTCATGTCTTGTTTGTATCTTCTACTTCTCTCTCTCTCTCTCTCTCTCTCTCTATATATATATATATATATATATATATATATATATATATATACTAGTAAAGAGTGCCCGTCGTTGACGGGCAATGGAGGCCGATCTTCATAGAATGCATTTTTATTTCAACCTTTCCCGTGGAAAGTCTGATAATTAAAAAAATCCTTAGAGCACCCTTCAAATTTTTTATAATGAAAGTCTCATTTGTTTAACACCTTTCACCATGAAAGTATGTACATGCACTTCAAAACACTATGTGTGTTGGTAAAGGATAATTTGAATTTAGAGTGGGCCCCTTAGATGCATGCATGGGGAGGAGGGCCATGCATCCTTTTCCCCATACATGCATCCTCCTCCCCAAGTTTTTTAGTTAGAAAAAGCTCATGCATGGGTGAGGGGAGGAGCAATAATGAAAGTATCATTTGTTTCACACCTTTCCCTATGAAAGTATGTACATGCACTTCAAAACATTATGTGTGTTGGTAAAGGATAATTTGAATTTGGAGTGGGCCCCTTAGATACATGCATGGGGAGGAGGGCCATACATCCTTTTACTCATACATGCATCTTCCTCCCCAAGTTTTTTAGTTAGAAAAAGCTCATGCATGGGTGAGGGGGGGAAGATGCATGGGTGAACCCATACCCATGCGCAAAACTTGGGGAGGAGGATGCATGTATGGGGAATGTGCATATCCACATACATTTGCAAATTGTGTGCATTGAGGGTTGGACCCCAAAAAGATTTCCCACCCCCTCCCTCCCACTTACTAAATTCAAATATTTGAAGTTTGAAGTTAAGATTTTATTTTTTTCACACACTTCAATGTGCTTTAAACTTTAGCCAATAATCTCTATTACATGGCTTTCTTATTTATTTTAAATTATCAAAGTTTTACTCATAAATCATGAACATAAAAATTTTCTTGACTACCTTAAACTGGTTTTTTTTTTTTTTTTTTTTTCCATCCTTCAAATTCCTATCTTGGCCCGCCATTTTGAGGAATGTTTAACCACAAGCCCAAACTCACTAGCTTTAACTCCTAAATCTTTACCCACAAGCATTTATCCATGGGCCAAAAAATGCACAATTAAAAAAAAAGGATGGGGATGGGGTGAGGGGAGTAAAAGAGACAATAAAAAGAGAAAAATAGGGGGGCAGGGGGGATCTGGAACACACGTACATGCACACACACGCGCGCATGCACACACAATGTGAGTGAGTGTGTGTGTGTGCGTGCACGCACACATGCCTATGTGTGTGTGCGTGTGTGACCCCCGACACAATGATTGTGTGTGTGTGTGTGTGTGCGCGCGTGTGCGCGCACGCACACACGCATACACACACACACACACACACACACACACACACACACACACACACACACACACACATCTCCATATAAAAAACCTTTTGTGGATGAGATATATTGTATGAAGTAAATCCAATTAAAAATGTGAACCCCCACTCTCCATAAAACAAAAAAAGTGAAGGGGTTTTTTGGCTCCCCATAAATCAAGTTTTCCTTTTTAAAAAGGAGACAAAAAAAAGTCCTCATTAAGAAAGAAATCTCCACCCCCCCCCCCTTCCTAAAAAAAAAAAAAACTAAGGCTTCTAAGGCCAGGAGCATATCTTTTTTTAACATGGCAAAACCCACCCACCCATCTCCTTCGAGCACTTAAACCATCGGCCTCTTGCCCAAACAACTTGCTTTTAACCATTAGAGAGCACACCCGCACTCCGTCCACTGCATATGTTCTCTCCTTCACCTGTCAATCCACTTAAAAAAACATCATCGATGAGCATAACCGCACTAAGATTCATTATATGGCTTTCATATTTATTTTGAATTACCAAAATTTTACCCATAGATCATGAACAGAAAGTTTTATCCAAAGTTCTTTTCTCCGTCTAGCATCCATGCTCTATTGAAAAACATATTTGCTAATCCCATCCTTGCAACGACTGTGGGAAATAGCAGAAGTTGAATATCTAAAACTAGACTTTTTTTTATTTATTCAAATTGAAATGGAAATTTGACACGACGTTTTCCGTTGTTCTTATCTCTAGGGTTCTTCCTTTTTCTCATTTAAAAGACAAGTTTTTTGCTTTTGATAATCTTGGTCGAATTGTTACATCACCTCAAGTATTGTCATCTTTGAGAGCTATAAAATGCATTCATATGATGGAAGGTCAAATGAATGGTGTTCATTTTTCAATTGCACACTATTTTAGGGCTCACCAAAAATTGGGCATCTTGAATCATTGAGATTAGTGTCTCCGAGAGACTTCAATCTCTTTTTTCATCACTGGTATCTAACTTTATTTATACTTGCAACAACCTGCTTGGTGTGTTGATAAAGTCGGTTGTTTACTTTTTGGCATTTTCAAGAAGTGGTCCAGTATCGCAACGGGCTCCGTCTTGCATGTCGTCTGTTCCATCCAGTGCTGCATGTCGAGACGAGCCCGCATCAACAAATCGGGCTCCAAGCAGTTCAGTATACACAAAGAAATGCACATGCACACTCATACACACATGCACACACCATCGGCCACATAAATCACACACGCACATTTCAGACACACACACACACACACACACACACACACACACACACACACACACACACACACACACACACACCATTGACCACATAAATCACACACACCATCAAGCACAAATCATACACAAATCCACATACACAGATAACACATGCACTCACGTACATACACACACATACGTCAGCCACCCGTCAACGACCATCAGCGATCATCGGCCACCCATCAATGACCATCGGCCACCCGTCAACGACCATCGCCGCCCGACCATCGGCCATCCATTGTTCGTCAACGACGGACACTCTTTACTAGTAGATATATATATATATATATATATATATATATTTTGACAGAAACGGAGCTGGCAGCATGTGCAGCCGTGGAGGAAGAAGTTGACAACGATGAAAGTAGTCGTGGAGGAAGAAGTTGACAATGATGAAAGTGGAGGGATAAAGATGGGTAGGCAAGATCCAAAGAACAGAGAGGAGGTCGTTGAAGGGGAATTGGGTGATGCTGATTCGAGTACTAGAATTGATGAGTAGGAGCCTGTTGGCAATACTTTTGTGTTTAATCTCAAGGCATGGATGTTTTGGCAGCTGTTACTTGTATTGTGGCCCTGGCCTGCTGATCTGGTTGTGGGTTTGCTTGCCCTCTCTGACTGTTGGAAACGTTACAAAGGAAAAGCCACAAAAGAGGAACGATTTTTGATCCTCACTGGCTCCCTGGTATGGTTGATCCTTGTGCCACTGGCACATGTCCATGGCTTTGTGGATGGATGGCCCCTCACTTTGTTCTTCACATACACATTCTTCTTCAGGCTCCACTCAGCGAACATATTGCTTTTACAGTTGCTGTCATGGTCGGGGTCATTTGTTGGTTGTCTTAGAAGCTCCTCCACTGGTTTATAGTTGGAATGGGCAATGGCAGAGAAGTTGGTGGCTGCCATTTCGTTGCTGGCGATTTTCCTGCAATGGGGAATGCAACATACTTTTTGGGAAAATATTCCTACAAGCTCACAAAGCCACGCTATTAGTCGATAAAATAATGGTCTTCTTGTCTTGTAAGTTGCATTAGTTTTTCTTTCTTAAGTCACTGATAGTTATCACTGTCACTTAGACTAACTTCCATATGGATTCCCAAGGGAAAGCTAGCCTCATCATGGACAAGCTCGATGAAGATTAAGGATAAAATTTTGTACTAGATCTTGGCATTCAATCTAGAATCAGTTTATGTGCTAATCATAAAGCTTAATAAGATCATTCACACTTGAGGATCATTCCCACACGTGTGAACTTGCCGGAAATTTTGTCACAACAATATTCTTCTGATCTAAGAAATAGTCTGAATCAATAGTGTGTGTAGATCCTGCTATAATTTAACATTGTGTTTTCTCTTGTTTGAATTTATATTAAGCAAGAGTGGTATCAGAGTTGATAAATAATTATTTCTTCAATGCTCGTACCACCCTCAACAAGTGGTATCAGAGCTATTAGGCACTCCATCAGAACCCAACAAGTGGTATCAAAGCCTGGTCCAAACTGTTATAGTATTCCCAATTAAGTAACCATTTCTTAGATTGATCACTATAGAAGGTACATATTTATAAATTCGATTGATCAATAAGTTCAACGGAGATTTCAACATGTGGAAATTCAAAATGAAGATGATACTCATTGAAAAAGAACTTTGGAGATACGTCAATGGTTCAATAGCCAAACCGGCTAAACTCAACAGACAGACCACTTGGGAAGTTCAGAATGCCACTTGCCATTGTATCTCCGAATCTTAAAGATTCACAAATAGCTCATGTAGCAAATTGTTCCAGCTCTAAAGAACATGAGACATTTTTTCTGGTTTATATGAAATGACAGATGTTTCGACTCGTCTTTTTTTGAGAAAGAAATTACTTTCGCTCAAGATGAGTGAAGGAATCCTTGTCACTGATCATCTAAATGAGTTCAAACAACTGCTCAACCAGCTAGCTGCAGTAGGTTCGCTAGTATCGGACGAAGATGCTAACATGTCTCTTCTATCCAGTCTTCCTCTCTTATGACAAGAAATGCTCTTGACCTATTTCTGCAAAAGTTGACAGCAAGTTTATTGTAGGAAGAAGTAAGAAGGACAAAGCTTATCCACGTCGAATATGAAGACAATCGGCCTCTATTCGAATAAGCAACAATCCTAGAAGAAGAAAACTTCAATGGACTAAAGCTGAGCAGACTGATTCAAACCAACAACTACAACATTATAATTGACAACATCAAAGCCAGAAACCAAGCTCTTCTGCAAGTACTGCAAGAGAACCAACCACGACATCAAGGGCTATCAGGTTCTCAAGCACAATGAAGCAAAGAAGAAGATGCAGTAGCTCAATCATGTTAGCTGCAGAAGTATCTTCATCAAATACCCAACATCACACAAAGCCTATTGGATCTACGATATCGAATCAGGCCAAATCACAATCAGTCGTGACGTCGTCTTCCTCAAAGATAGATTTTACGACTTCAAGCAGAAGCAACCGACGCAAGAGTTTGTTCCAACGACTCCCATTACCATCGCAGGCCTTGACCTACGACTATTCTGACAACAATCGAAGAGTCATCATCTCAGCAACCGGCTATTGTTCGAAGGTATGCTCGTTATGTTCCTTAGGCATTCATCAATTATGATGATCCTGCCTCAGTAGTAGAAGCATTGTCGGGTTCAAACGTAGACAACTACAGCCATGAACGTTGAGTATAATTCACTAATGAAGAATAAGACCCAGTGTGTTGTCAATCCTCCTCTTGATGCAAAGATTATTGACACTAAGTGTCAATAATCTTTCAAGTTGAAGCTCAATCCAGATGGTTCAACAACCAAATTGAAAGCTCGACTAGTCGTCAAAGGATATGAACAAACTTATGAGATTGACTACACTAAGACGTTTAGTCCAGTAGTAAGGATTCTGTCAATTCGATCACTGCTTCCTATCACAGCTGTCGAAGATCTGGAAGTTCACCAGATGGATGTTCAGACAACATTTCTGAATGAATACATACAAGAAGACATCTATATCTATCAGCTAGAATGTTATGCCTTCAAGGCCAAGGACACAAGGTATATAAATTGTAGAAAGCTCTTTACAAACTGAAGCAAGCTCCAAGGGCTTCATTCGATAGAATCAATCGATTCTTGTTGTAGCACGACTTTACTTCAAATTCTACTGACTCTAACATTTATCTGAAACACAGAGGCCCAAGCTATGCTATAATAGCTCTATACATTGTCTCTAATCATCAGCAATTCGAATCAGTTACTACAAGAGACAAGGTCTCTATTGTCGAAGGAATTTGAAATGACCAATTTAGGCCTAGTGCATTACCTTATCAAGATCAAGATAACTAGAGATAGAGCAAACAAAAGGATGAGTGGGAATCTAGGCTCCTTTGATGTATATATGGCTCCTTGATAGAAGAGCTTAAGATCTTGTGCAAGGAATTCAAGTGATTGATATTTTAAGACCACGCAGATCACAAAGAGACTTCACGGTGAAGGGGAATTTGATGTGGACTATCCTGGGTACAGAGAGTGCTTTGGTAAGATCTGTGTGTGTGTGTGTGTGTGTGTGTGTGTGTGTGTGTGTGTGTGTGTGTGTGTGTGTGTGTGTGTGTAAAATCTACATTCGTCATGATCATCAATTTTGATTTCAATGAACATGCATATATACATCCCATATTGCTATATTTTGTCTCTTCAAAAATTAATGTAAGCTACACTCATATAGGTAAGTGACATGCTTTGGCACAAGACTCCAAACTGGTGGCTAGCATGCATGTCCAATGTGAAAGATTTCAACTAGTTTAGTCAAATTTGGTCATATTTGTTTATTTGGCAATTGAGGCCAACTTTCATATTAAACTTAGAGATTGTCATTTCAAAGTTATTTTAGTCCAAATGTATTTGAATTCCCACTTTTAGAAAGTGAGGGAAATAGTAAGAGGTCGAGTTTGGTAGATTCAAATTTGAATGTTGGACAAAAGGACATTAGGACAAAATGCGAAATGAAATGTCGCAAGGCCTAATAGTCAAGTTAGTTAATAAAAGTGGGTTCCCCCCAATTGCAAATTCAAATGAGGGGTCAGAAGTGCTGATGATATTCTTCGGAGATGTATTTTACCACATGAAGTATATGATTTCATCACATTATCACATGATGGAATGAGAGGAGGTCATTTTGCAGCTGAAATTACCGTTCGTAATTTTTTGCAATTAGGATGCTGGTGGCTTTCGATCCATGAAGATGATGAGAAGTATATTTAATCTTGTGATGTTTGTCAACGTGCACTTGACCAACAAAAAAGAATTATGAGCCGTTACATACAGTCTTCGCTCAAGTATTGTTTGAAACACAAATTACGTGACCAAATGGGTTGAAGCAAGAGCTGTGCTGCTGATGTGAAATCAACAGCCAAGGTTTTGTAAGAGAGCATTATTATCATATTTAGTTGTCTAGTTGAGATCGTGAGCAATAGTGGTGCACATTTTGTCAATGAAACGATAAAGTGTTTAATGGAAGACTTTTTTATTAGCCATTACACAGGAATCCACTATATCATCACAAATATGCAAAAAATGGATGTAGAAAGTCAAAGAGATATCTCCCATAAGAATGAATGATAGAAGAATGAGAGAGATAAATTTCTCCCATGCTTGTAGCCCATTCATAATAGCCTCTTGCCCTATTTGGATGCTCTTACACAAGTTTATCTATTTATCGAAGTTTTTAGATCTCTTCCAAACCCTAGATCTAACATGACTAGATTCAATGCATCTCTTATAGCCAATTAGAGTACGTCCAAATTCGACCTTATATATATTGGCCTCAAATTGCCAAATAACCTTTTTTGGAATTCGATGCTCAGCCTCAAATCCATTCAATAATGAGCATCCTAAAAACTAGAAACAGAAGGCTAGAATTTCTTAGCAGAGGATCGAAAAATTTAGGATCGAATTTTCTAGATTTGAAAAATTCTATATTTTTTGAGTCAGTGGATATTTTTGAGTCATTATCTTTCGAGTTATTGTACATTTTTCGATACTTGTAAATGTCGGTCTAAAATCTGACCCAACAACTTTGCGTTGAAAGTCCGCCAACTTTGTACATGCATTAACTATAATGAGGCGATTGTAATAACTGCAACAAAAGATAGTTGTAGATATTTTGTAAGATATCAATCCTAGAATCTTCATCAAAAAATTTCTTCTGATTATTTGAGTTTCTATAGCCAGTGTATCACACTCAACGATTGTAAGCTGAAGTTATCACTTCAAGCATTGTACTCTATTTTGATATTAATCAGAGTGCAAATTCTCAGTCCCACTACCATATCGTTTCATTGTGCATTAGTCTGAATCATTCAATTTGAATATTTTGCTGTTGTTTGTGGCGCTTCCGATCCTACACGCACACGCTCGAGCTTCCACTGACTAACCTATAGATTTTCGACATGGTATCAAAGCAGGCTATTCAATAATTTGCATTTCTATTGTGGATTATCAAGTCTTGTCTTTATCAAGACATCGTTCTAGCAAGCGCGCAACCAACAGTGTTTTGAAATCGTTGTTTCTACCAACGATCTCACTCAACCAGAATGGATTCGTCTTCTAGATCTTCTCTTATCGATAGACTCGATGGGAGTAACTACCATCTCTGAAAGTTCAAAATGAAGGCCATACTACTAGCCACGGAACTGTGGGAAATCGTTGATGGCACAGAAGTTAAACCTGAAGGTGATGCAACCACTATCACCAAATGGAGACTGAAAGATGGCAAGGCTTTTGCCATGATCACTCTCAACATCAAAGACAATCAAATCAGTCACATAAGAGCTACTCAGACTGCTAAGGATGCATGGGACATCCTAGCAACACTCTATGATATCAGGGACGTCTCCTCCAAACTCCATTTGAGGAAGAAATTCTTCACCCTGAGAATGTTCAAAGCAGTAAGTGTTTCGAGTCACATCAACACTTTCCAAAATCTTAAAGAGCAGATGATTGCAATTGGCTCAGTATTGAAGATATCGATGCTATTATGACTCTATTATCGAGTCTTCCTTAGGCCTATGAGAATTGGGCCCTAGCAATTTCGATCCTGGAGAAGATCACCCTTTCAAGAGTGATTTCATTACTTCAACAAGAGGAGGTCAGAAGAATTGCAACCTCCTCAGGCATAGGGTTGGATCCTCAAGCTCTATATTCCAAAAATCAGAAGTTCAGATCCAAAAAGAAGAGCAATATGCAGTCAGGATCGAAGTTTGACTCAGACTCGAATTTTGGCTCGGGGTCGAATTCTGGCTCAGGGACAAATGTGAACTCTTCATCTTTCCAACCAAAGCAAAAACTATTCTGTAGATACTACAAGAGAATTGGACATAAGATCAAGGACTATAGATCTTTGAAATTCAACAATGAGAAGAAGAAGCAGTTTCGACAACAAGCGAATTCTACCTCAACCGGTTTTTTGATCCAACAACAAGATTGAAGATGAAGCAGCCTTTATGACCAAGGTCGGATTACAACAGGATATCGATTCATGGTATCTCGATTCTAGAGAAACTCAACACATGACTCACCATCAAGACTGGTTCAAAGATTATAAATCTTTCACCCATTCTCGAGCTGTGCAACTTGGAGACAATTCATCACATTTGATTCAAGGTGAAGGAACAATCAGAATCGAATTTTAGAAAGGTGAAATCAAGTTGTTGTCCAACATTCTCTGCATTCCAAATCTGACCAAGAATCTACTCTTAGTTAGCAGAATCACTGATTTAGGTCGGAGGGTCGAATTCAATACATCCGGCTGCGCCATCCTTGACAAATCTCGGAAACTTTTAGCTTTCAGGAGAAGAAGTGGCAATCTCTACAAACCCAGCCACTGTTATTCTTCCAACAATCAAGCTCTTCACACCTCAACTTTCGAATCATCTGATATGCTTTGGCATTTCAGATTAGGCCATTTGAACTTCAATAGTATTCAACATATGTCGACTCAGAAACTAGTACAAGATCTTCCTTCAGTCAGCAAGCCAACTTCTCCATGTGAAAGTTGTATAATCAGCAAGCATGCTAGAAGTCCTTTCATTTCTGACTCGGTTCATACTTCCAAAGGCCTGTTAGATCTTGTACATAGCGACATCTGTGGCCCGATGCAGACTGCTTCCAAAGGGAGAGCTCTATCCTTCCTAACCTTCATCGATGACTTCTCTTGAAGGACTGCAACCTATTTTTTGAAGCACTCTCTTGAAAGTCAACAAATGATTCCAAGAAGAAATTACAAAGATATAGAACCTCTCAAATCTCTTTCTTGCACAAAAAAACTAGCAAATCCAACACATAGAATTGATGACACTTGATCAACCTAAAATATTATGAACTTTTGCACTCTCTAAGATTGAAACACATTCTTGAAAAGTCCATAAACTTCAAACACAAGAGATTCTATCAATTTTAGAGTTTTCACAAAAGTACACAAATTGAATCGTTCACATTCTACATGCAAAAGCTAGAAACTTGATATAGAATCTTGGAGAATGTTCTAAGACCTTTCTTATGCATCAGAACTTGCACAATCCAACAAGTAGAGAGGGAATCGGCCTACTACAAGTATTTTGACCTAAATTGAGTTTTGGATTACAAAAATTTTCATTCTACACTTGAAAATGCTTGATTTTGACAAGGAATCACTCTAGCACACTCTAGAATTGATAACACCTCAAAATCACTCTCTATAATTTGACCTTATCAACTTGCCTTAGTTTCTAAAAATAGTAGATCCACTATTCTTAGGCCTTATTAGCTTTATAAAGTCTATCTCTAAGATAAAAATGCATATTGGCCTCAAATTGCCAAATAACCTCAACATGACTAAACTAAACTAGTTGATATTTTTCACACAAATCACTTGTTGAATCCTACACAAGTCATACCATTCAGTGCTAAGAAATTGTTTGAATTGTCGGAAAAAGAGGTGAAATCAGGGCTATTAAGTCTTTCAATAACAAGCTTCCTAACTAGGTGAATACATAGGAATAAAGGATTATGTTGGGCCTTATCTATGCCATTTAGTAAGCCACAACAGCCATTATTGGCCTCTTCTAATTTTAAAGGAAATATAGTTTTGATATAGATCCATTTTCTTGTCTTAAGAAATTCTAGGGCATTATTCTTGCAAAATACAACATGTGTGTTTACAATCCCTTTTTCTAGACATTCATATTCATACACCTCTTTCTAAAGATTGGCATAAATACATATTCCTAATGATTCCATAATCCATAGAAACAACATCACCGAATTTATTTGAAATAAAACTATTGAAAGGTTTAGATGTATTACAATAGCAATGTTGAATTTTGGCTAAAAGCATGGTTTGGTGGTATTAAAAAAGAACCCATTTTCATTGTACCTTTTGGTAGTACGTTTCACTTTTTGAGGATTTTATTACTCATGATTGTTTTGAGTCCACATTAAAAATGACATAACCTTTTAGTGATAAGTCCAATTTCAGCGGAGGTTGGTGCATTTTAAAACGCTTGACGAGCGCTATCCAATGATGTATTACACGACATACTTCCAAATTATGGCTAGAAAGTTATGGCAAGTCAAAAGTATGAGAATTTTATTAATGAGAATTTTTTGAGTTCACATTAAAAATGACATAACGTTTTAGTTGTGTTAGAAGGCGCTTTGACGAGTGTTCCAATGATATGTTACATGACATACTTCCGAGGTACGGTTAAAAATTTATTGCAAATCAAAGGTATTAGTTGAAAATAGTGTATAATAATACAAAAGTGCATTTTTACCCAAAAAAAAAAAGGTAAGACCGAAGTACTTGTTAAGTTTGGTATAAACTAATAGACATCAAAATTTGAGCAATTGCAATTAATGTAAGATAAATCAGTTATGTAATATAGTCCACTAGGAGAGAAAGTAAAGAGCTTGTTTTATTGTATTTAGCAAGGTGTATGTTGAAATTTTTACTTTAGCTTTCCTCAATGAAAAGACTTTATAAAGCACATGGTTGATCGTACTTGAATAAAGGTTGAAGTGTTTTCTTATGAGGATGTCATGTTTATTCCATTGTAAGTGTATCCAAAATAACTTTAAAGATTTTGAGCATTGATACTATGGAAAGAGTTTGAAAAGTAAATGAAAAGTAACTTCCAACATCAAAGTGTTCGTATTGCAAGGACGGATTAAGTTGAGAAATATCAAGCAATAGCTTTTGAAAGCATGAGCTGATAATATTGTAGCTACGTACGTCGAAAAAAAATCGCTATACTTGGATTTTAGATTGAAATGAGAGATGTAATTTCAGTCATGCAATCAACGATCACATGATGTATGTGGAAAATGAAGGTCCAAAGCGAACAGTGAGTATGCTGAGAAGAACGGACAACAAACAGCTTTAAGTGATGCTACATATTTGCATTTTCTATGTAGAAGATCGTGGTATCAGTAGTGGTATCAGCACTGACATAAGTGTAAAAATGGGCGCTACATAAGTGCGTTCAGTCAACGCTGATAGAAGCGTTATGTGTGTTCAATTAACACTGACAGAAATGCGAAGTGAGCGCTGAAAAATGTAGAACCTTCACGCGTAGTGTAGGCTCGCGTTGCCATGAGGCATCTAGTGCGCAAATTTTTTTTTCATGCATCTGTTTATCAGCACTGGATGGCTATGAAAGAATCGCAGCGATGGAGGTGTGAAAAAAGGGTATGAAAGCATGTAGCTTCAAGCAAACGATGTATGCAAAAAAAGACTCTTGTAGATCGCGATCCAGGAGTGTAGGTGGTCGCTGCCAAACTGCTATCAGTGTGAAGAAGCAAAGAGAGAGAGAGAGAGAGAGGTTCTTAGGGTCAGCAAGTGAGGCTTGTAGCAGAAGCAACTAGATGGCTTGTATCAGAAGTTACCGTTTTCAGCTGTTCGATGGAAACAGATTAAGTCTTGACCATTGGAAACAAACTATGTGAATGTTTGAGGGGTAACTAAGTCTCTTTTACAAAAAAAATTGATTGAAAGGTCAAACCAAGGGATAAGTAAAACTTAGATACTATCTATGAGAGAGAGAGAGAGAGAGAGAGAGAGAGAATTACGTTATTGTTGAGTGAATCGATTGAGGGTGAATTGTCCATACGTGTGTGTGTGTGTATATCTATATTAGTAAAGGGTGCCCGCCGATGGCAGTCGAGGGTGTGTGTGTGTACACATACATGTGTGTGGATTTGTGTGTTTGTGTGCGTATATGTCTGTGTATGTCGTTGATGGGCGGCCGATGGTTTGGGTGGCTGTCGATGGTCAAGGCGTGCGGCCGAGTAGTCGAGCTGATATAATCGCCGAGTTGTTGGATGATGGTTGGGATACAAAACAAAATCAGCAAGTTGAGTGCAGAGTATGTTACTCATCCATGACATTTAGATATCACATCAAAAAACAAATGCTCACTTTGCTGCTGTATTATAGAAGATGGATTAAATGCAAAAATGTTTGGAAGCCACTTGATCAAGATTTTGGTATAAACCCTCAAGAGCAACTTCAGATAACAGTGAAAAGAAATGACAACATTCTTGCAATGGTTGAGGTCGAGGAAGATTGGTGTCTCAATCACATTCGATCAGAACTAGACATGTTGCAATTCGATCTACCTCAGTACTATCAATTTCGATTGAATGGTGTAAAGGTACATTATGCCATATAAAAATATTCCTTTTTTTCTATTTCTAAGTGAATCAGTTTCATAAAATATATAACTAAAACAATTTCTTTTGTGCAGGTAAGAGTAAGGCAGGAAGAGCATATAAAATGCAAAGACATTGGAACATCCATCGAAATTGAAGATCCATAGATTTGAATTATGGAATTATGTATTATGTAATACATTTTTTTGTATATGTCATTTTTGAAAATATATGAACCACTTTTTCTATGAGGCTCTTTCATTTCTATGATCTCCATTTCCATGGTGCAAAATACAATGTAATTGCAACTGGATAATATGAGTTTTCGATAGCAAGATTCATTGTCTCCTGTAGGAAATGCACTATCTCCATTGGGGAGATCTTCAATCACTTGAACTCCAGTGATCACTAGAATCGACGCTTGCCCTTGTTGAAGTCTCGTATATATCGGTTGTATTTTTGGTCTTCATTGCCTTGGTCTATATTGTCCTTGTCTTGGCATATTTGGATATGTTCAGATGATGATCTGATCAAAGCTTTGCTGCAACAAATCTAAGTGAACTAATGTTGCATATTTGGATTGGTTGTGGCAAATGTTCGATCAGATCATCATTCTGAACTTATCCAAAAAAAGACCATGGTAAAGGCAAGGCAGACCAAGGCAATGAAAAACAAACATGTCGAAAAACAGTAGAAATTGAAAATGAATGAATCATAACCTGAATTGATAAGAGGAAAATTAACAAGTAAGAACAACCATAGAAAAATTGTAAGTATATTTCTATTAAAATTTTCTGTACATGTGTCTCATCCACATCAAGTGAGACAAATATTTAAACAGAATCAACTATCTATGATCTTTAAATCCATTTCCTCAGTTGGAAGTAGCTTGGGGGGAGAACACTTGGCCACTACAACTGGATATGAATTTTCGATCACAAGTCTTATGGTCTCCTGCCTGAAGTGCATTATCTCCATTGGGGAGATCTTTGGGCATTTAAACTGAAAAAAAACATAAACACAATTAAATGTAATTAATCAAAGATCAGTTAATAGGAGTTTGTATATGAAAAAAAACAAAAACACAATTAAAAGTAATCAATCAAATATTACCTCTTCCAGATTTGGAAGTCCATCTTGTTATGCAAGTCAATTGAAAAAGTGTTTGGCATTGCATACAGTATACCAACCACAGCTGACAAAATCAACCTGCTGGGAGGACTGCAGAATCCAAATTTGAACATTATGAGATATCGGATCAACGCGTAGGATGTAAGAATAAAATCTACAACGGAAACAAGCACGCGTCGACCCGATATCAAATTTTTTTCTATTGAATATTAGATCAGCGCGCACATTGGGAAAATAAACCAATCAATAACTACAAGGGAACGTTGAACCGATATTAAAAAATTTATACCTCTGCATCAACCATTTTCAGCTTCGAGTATGCTTTTGCATTTGGTATTGGAAAGAGTTCCAATATTTTATGTATATGGGTCCTGGCAATTTTGTGTGTGTGTGTGTGTGTGTAATAGAGTTCATCTTCAAACAAACTGGATTACACACACCCTCATCATTGACGTACAGGGACAACACATATAAGCTCCAATGATCACTGAAATCAGAAAACAAGAAATTTATGAGAATCAATGTGAAATCAAAATTCATATGAAAAATTCAATAAAATAAAATCTAAAAAATAGACCCTTACTTTGTTATGTATGGCAGCACGAGAATTGGAGTCCCTAGTCTGACGTATTGGAGCATATCAGTGTGCAAACTTTTGAAATCAGGGAAATCAAATGTTGCCATGAATTGAAGGGGAAACAATGCAACATCTATAAACAATGGGATCTGGAAGAACTCCATCTAGTACTGAATTGCCCCACCTCCTACATTGTCCCCTAGCATTTTATCCCTACTTTCTAATTCACCAATATCTAAACTAGAACGGGAGAGACCAGCATTGGTCTTTGGCATCCTAAAACTATATCGAGGACCTAAACCTTTAATATATGTGTTTAACAATTGGTCATATTGTACATATTGAGAACTATTTACAAAGGCAAGTGTAGGGGGTGACAGAAGTAGCACTGATAAACCACATATAGAATTGTCATTCAAAATTGATTCTACCTTTACACTAACAAAATCATCTAAATTGCTTCCAGCAACAGGAGGAGAGGAACTAATATTTACGGCTTTAGGAGGAGGAGGAGATTTAGGAGGTGGAGATTGGTTAGGAGAGGAAGATTTAGCAGGAGAAGTTAAAGATGGAGTGGAAGGAGAAGAAGAAAACTTAGGAGGAGAATACCTAGAAGAAAGAATAGTATTCAGAGGAGATGGCTTGGAAAAATACCTCGCTTTAGATGGAGGGTCGAGAGACCTCCTCTTCTTTGAAACACTCCCGCTCTGTATACGAATAACAAGCCGAGTTGGTTGAGATTGCTTTCGTTTTCTCCTCTCTGAATCTTGTTTTGGCGGAGAGGAGGGAGTAGGTCTAAAGTATTCAGCAAACTTGTCATATGTGTCCCGAAGCATGAACACAATGTTGAAATCCTTGGGCATGATGGTCACCCTCTTGGCATGGATAGCTGCAACAATAGTATCAGAAAAAAATTTCACCTGAAAATTCTCATATGCTGTGTGCAGCGCCTCAATTGTCGTTACCGTCCATCTCACATTTGCAAATAGACTTCTTGTCACCTGCCTGATGGACCTCTGTATGTGAGATTTCGGAATCAGAAGATTATTTGTCTTCTGAAGCTTCCGAATATCCTTGAGCCAGGGTGGGTCTCTTCTTCTGCCCCTTGGCCTAGGAGGAGGTGGTGGTGGACGAGATGGTGGTTGTGGATTTTCCTGACCCGCACTTGAAATTGGTATTCCACCTGAATGCCCTCGTGCTGTTTGCTTGGTCTGTGCCATTACTGTGTAGTAGCGGATCAGCGCGCGATAATGTTGATTTCAGGATCAGACCTCAGGTCGGGCGCGTCCAAGCGATACCTGAGCTAAACAATTCCGTTAGCTGGTAGCGGATGGGCGCGAGTGAGTAGGAACGAATTGAAGAAAGTTGTTTTCGAACGCGCTGAATCGATATCGCATGGATACAAATAACTATAAGCAAACAAATTTCAGCATCGTCGATCAGTATATATAGAGAAAATCAGAAATGATTGCAAATGTGGTGGATCGTATTACGATGATGATTATTCAGAGGCTTGTCAATCAAATCAATCTAAATATCCATCAGTCATCAAAATGATTAGTCCATATCGAATTCACCAGAACTAATTTCAAATAAAGTATGGTCACATCAATTAATTATACTTCTACCATTTAATGCTGAAATTGACAACGTTAAGCTTTAAATATAAGACCTTTTTTATATCCAATAATTATAATTTTAAAAAATTCCAAAGGCCAGATTTTCGTCTGATAGCTAATCAACGCGCATATAAAGCATTTGACAACCATAGTATGTATTCTCGCACACTCATCTGATATTGGACGCAATATGAATGATCAAAACTTGATTCGATAGATTCTGCATAACTTTGGCCAGTATGAAGAGTCTTCCAAATCAAACTTTGATCATGCATATAGGGTCCAATAGTTTTAAAAATTTCGATATTTTGGTCTTGGGATAGCGATTTGATGCGCGCAGTCCAAATGCAGCAAATACATCGTCTGCCAAGTGTGCTAATCCGATATCCCATACGCAAAAAAATCATACTAGAACGCATAATGAAAGACTTATGAAAATGTTCTGAATGAACATTATCTCAAAAGGAGAATTTTCGTCTTTACGGTGCTTAAATAGGGCAAGAGATTGTAATAATTCTCCTCGTTCACGTTTTTCAATGATATCCATTAATCAATTGTTTATAAGTTTTTTAATGATTATTCTAGGAGGCTAGTGATTGTCTATTTAATGTATTCCGGCGCACGGCTAATGATGATTCGTTGAATCTAGTACTAGACTAGTTAATGTTTTTCGACGTAGGTACAAATTAGTCTCATTTTAATTGCTAGATAAATATAGGCTGTAAATCACAATTTGTTATTTGACAAATGTATGGTTGTGATCAACAAGAATTGGCTATAAATATGTGTACCACTTTCCATATTTCGATTCCGTAATCTTTTATTCTAAACTCTCTTCATTCTCCCGACATCGAATCGACGCGCGCCATTTCTTGTTGTGCATGCTCGTATTCATTCAGGCGCGCTGAATCGATATCAGCCACTTCCGACCGGTGCTTTTCGAAAAATTTCATTCTTGGCCTTACCATATCGGATCAGCGTGCGCACTTTGCTTTATTCCTCTATCGATATTTATCTGACGCGTTGAACCAATATCGGATTCAATATGGCTAGTTCCTCCATGGCCTCAAATGACAAACTTATGGATTTTTTTAATACTAGCGACATTCCATCTGACAAATTAGAGTATTTTGGTAGTATTTTTTTTTGCTCCCTTCGATATCGATAAGCTAGTTTATGATAATCGTTATAATTTAATTTCTTATCTTGATAATTTTTCTCAGATTATTAGTACTCCTGTTTTGGATATAGATGATTTTTGTTTCGTTCATTTTCAGGACCTTGTACATTTCCAACCATCCTCTAAGCATAAACACAATAGAAAATACTCTAACCTGCATGACCATTTCAAAAGAAATATATATTGTGATATCCACAAAAGAATATGTCGCCTTCTAATCAAAGGAATGGCTTTTGTGTTCTACATATCTGCTGAAATTCCAGATGATGAGTCCGTTGAATCTTCAATTGTTCCATTGATCGAAGCATTTGCACCTGCTCAAGTTGATGTAATTGATGCAGATACTGATATAGGGGTTGAAGCTGAAGCTTCTATGGCTTCAGATTATCAAAAAACTCTCCCTCGTTCTATAATCCTCTCCATTTGCATCTCCTGTTAATCAATTAACTCTACTCAATGTTCATTTATATTTTATAAATAATGAATGTTATATTTTATTTAATGATATAGAAGATGTATTGAATTTGAGAGAGGATGAAATCATTTCAATTTTTGCTCAAAATTTATCAGAATTTTTTTACATTGTTGATTACTCATATGATGACCTTGAAAGTGAGATAAATTATGATAAAGATGGCATTTGGAAATTTGGCAATGAGGCCTTGGAGGCCATGATTGAAAAATCTAAAGCCTGAAAAGACTTTGCCTACAGAGGAGGAATTTTTGGAATTCAAAAAAAATATCCCCCTAGGGCTAGATATATTCCCTCCGGAAATGTAGAGGCAATTGGAGGACATGACATCAGCAGAGCAAATGTCGTTGATTACGATGATTATGATCTGGTAAATAGATATTATATTGGTATTGATATTGTTCAGTTTTCTTAATTCTTATTGGTATTGATATTGTTCAGTTTTCTTATTGAGTTTGCAGTGTTATGTATCATTCTAAATTTATTTATTTTTCTCGTTTACATGATGCTATTGAAATAGATGCCTTTGGTATGAGACATGGAGGCATCCGAGGTGTATCCGCCGGGAGAGAAGATGTTTTTCTATCTCATTATTTGAAAAACTTTCAAAATAATGAGATTTGTATATATCATTCGTCTTATAATCCATATGCAACCACTGTCATTATGGCCATCAAATCATTATCAGTTTGTTTAGGAGGCCATAAGTACGCAAGAGGAACATATAAAATAATTTCTGTGAAGAGAGATTTGGCTATTAAGATATTGGGTTATACTCCCAATGAGACTACGAAAAAATCATCTGCAATGGCCCTTTATTCGGGTTACATTGATATGAGCAAGAGGAAAAATATAGAATTTTTGGATCCATATGAAAGGAGATTATTCCTTCATGACAATACCATCCGTCTGAATCTTGAAGAGGATGATGATGATAATTAAATAATTTCTTGTAATAGATTTTTGATATATTACAAGGATCTCTCTTTTGTAATGAATTTGAATGCCTTTCAAAATATCGTAATGCTTGGCAAGTTTTTAGCTTGATATCTAAATTGTGCTCTTCTGTAAAACCACTGAAAAAGTTGAACTAAATATTTATTTCTTGAATTGTGTCCTCCATGATTTGTTGCTCTATGAAATGCTCCCCTTGCTTGTCAATGAGATTTTTCCATGCCTTGTGATGACCAGATACTTAAGCTCCCATATTCCTTTGCAAAATAAGTTGCATGATGAAGAAGGATGTGCTGCAAATAATAGTTTTGATTAGTTACATCAGTAGAAAAAAATATAAGCCTGAATGAGAAAAGTACTAGATAATGATATAGATTGGCACCATGTAATGAGTAACGTTGTCTTTTCCCCAACAATCATGTACAGATTTTACAAATGTGGTGCAATGATTTTGCAAAGTCCTCATATCTTCTGATGATAGGTTTTCTTTCCTGATAACACCTATGAGTTTGTCTAAGTTGGTCCACACTTGTCCCTTTTCCACTTGATTACTTCCTTCCAATGTTCATGTGGCTTGAACCATTTCTCTCCAAATTTCGTATCTGACACTTGATTCTTTGCAGGTGTGATTGGATAGTAATCTTCTTGCTTTAGCACCTCCAATTGATGGCTTATTAGGAACGTTTCCTTTTTTCCCTAAGAGTCTGTCACCTTTACGTAGTCCTGCATTTGACAGAACTATTTCCATTCTCCTAATTGCTGCTTTAGCCACTGACTCTGGTTTATGATTCCATGCTAGTAGAATATGCAGGTAAATTAGTTTTTCAATAATACGAACCTCAGCATGCAATGTGCACATGTGAACATGATTTAATGGAATTGGCAAAACACTTTTCATATTTGGATCTTCAGCTTCTCGTGTTGGGCCAGTGTTTGTTGATCGTCCCAAATTCATTTTGTAGCAATCCTCCATGCAATAAAGACATGGATGCTTTGATGTTGCCCCATGAGAGACATTATACATACATTTTAATGTTTTCAAATCCCCTGCAAGGTGCCATTGAATTTGAAAACTTCCATGGTTTTCGACTGTAAATTTCTCACCCTCCAAATGTCTCTTTATAATCTCACCATAATTTGTTCTTGAAAATATCCATGATAGTATTTTATGGTCCTCTCTCAAGACATGTAGAGAAACAAGTAATGCATGACATGTCAATAAAAACTGGAAAGGTATGAATTGTTAATATAGATATTCGAAATGAAAATTGAAATGTATACCTGGAATGCCGCCAACCACCATGTGATTTTCCAATTGAACACTAAATGCTCGGTCATCTGTATCTGAAATTTTGTTCATCAAAGTGACACTCACACGTTCCAACTTCTGAACCTTGATGATTTCAGATTCATCCAATTTTATTACAATAATGATCTTTCCATTTACTTGATGTTCGTCTAGTTTATAGAATCGAATAATGTATTTTAGAACATTTTCAATATCAAGGAAAATATTATTGAAATCGTTGTAATTGAGCTCACCATACTCTGATTTGTATAATTCAGTTATATGAAGTGGTTGGCCAACTACTTCGAACATTCCGTCATTATAAAAATTTCTAGCTAATCTTACCCAATATGGACACGAAAGATTAATTTTCTTCACCATCACTTGGGAAAAAGCTTCTTTAACTATTCTAAAAAAAGTAGAATAAGCATTTCTGCTAATTCCAGATACATCACATGCACCTTGTATCAATTCGCATCCAAGTATGATTGAACCTTAATCTGAACAGTCTCTACAGTTTCATTTTTCATGTTTTCAAACCGAACATTTTTTATTATTTCCTTTACTGACTTTCTTGGTAAAACAAGACTTAAAGATGATCCAATGCATGAACGATCTGTTAAATAGTTCTTTGCCACCAAACATGATTTGCAACAAAGATATGAATTTAATAGATAAATAATCCATGTTATCAAGTGCAAATCAGACTTAAATGACATATACAAATCAAATAAACAATTTAGATGACAACATACTTGAATGCTCGTTTTTTTTTTCTGATTGCCGTCATGTGTAGATAGGTCATCAATATTCTTCATCGGTACTCTCTTTCTTTTTCTCTTCATCATTGCCTTATTGATAACTTTTAGATCAACAACAGATTTTAAACTCTCAAATCGCAACTTTTCCATGGATTCTGTTCTTGGTTTGATCCTCGAAGAGTAGTGACAGTTGCATTCAACTCTGACATAGCATTCTTGAGTGCATTGTTTTCAGCACTAGTGTGTTGCACATAATGAAGCAATTGTTGATTTGCACGTTGCAATTGTTGATTAGCAAACTGTAATTGTTGAATCAGACAAGATATGCTATGCATTCCAATATCACGCAACCTTTGACAATATCCAAGTAATCCGCTATTTCCTTCACATACATATCTGAGAAGATGAGTTACGGACTTAAAATCTGGACACAAATTGGTAGCTAGATCATTAGGATAAATTGATCCATCCACCCACAACTCTATATTCATATGATTATTCATTCTCAATTCTCTAACTATTGCTGCAACATTCTCTACAACTTTCGCATTTTTCTTAATAATTGGAGTGCATTTCATCGGAAGAGCAACATGTAAATGGAACATTGCCATTGTTAAAGCTACAATCATGTAAATGAATCTACCTACAGTATATCAATATGAATAGATCTAGCATTCCTTACTTTTGTAATGTTTATGTCGCATTGAAAAATCGTCCCGCCTCATATTTCACTATAAGCATACAGCGATTTCAAAAGTTTTGCTTCTCCCGCTTCAGTTTTTGCATTGAGCACACCAAGATTTTCAGTCTTAAAGCTCTAGTCTTGAATTTTGGAACGAGCATGAAGAGAAGTTATTACATCTCATGCTAAACTAACTATTGCCAGCAACAATCTTACTCTCGAGTTGGAATATCACTCTATGTTGATCTCCCATCACCTTGGCATTGCCATATCCAACGTTTCTAACTTGAGTGTTATTCCTTTTAATAATGAGCACATAGAGCGAGCCTACCAGCTCCTAGATGAGCACTATAAAAACATCTTCACCCTTGTCATCTGTAAAAAGTTTTTTGTTCTTGACTTTTCTTATTTTTGCGAGGTTTTTGCTTGCTTACATGTATGCATACTTTATGCTTTTTTTTTGTGCTTACTTTCAACTTAGGGCGCCACTCAGCCCTGGAAATGTTTTTTGCTTCATACACTGCCCTCTCCCTTCATTTTGTAAAACCCCCACTCCCTCCATAAATTCTTTCACAATTTCACTTGTACATGAGTACATGATGCCCTTGGAGCCTGGAACTGGCCACACCCACCCAAGCGACACATGTCAAAAGCATCTGGAGCCGCTCATTGTTTTCCTCCCCCTCCAACTCCAAGATGATTATCAACCGCTCTTCAAGTGTCAAAATGAAACAAACATTTTTTCTCCCCACTTCCTAACACATTGCTACAATGTAGGCATAGCACATTACTAGTGAGTGTTGTCTAAGCTAGACATCTGCCACTCCTATACGCTTGAGGAGCTTTCATATGACCCATCTCGAGCACTTGATCTGGCCACTATTCAACAGTCCTTTTTCTATTTTAATCACAGAACTGGCTAGGTCAATGTTCAACTCCTCGACACTGACACCTTTCTTGACCAATCGCTCGACACAGATCCTTTCATAACAAGCCAACAAAACCCGGCAGGCCCATCCCCAACATATGATTCCAGTGCTACCCCCAGACGATGCGGATTTCTCCTCAAAGAATCTGGTCCAGGTGCATCGCACAATTTTTTTGGAACTTTACCACTAGTGTGCGCGTCTCCCCCATCACTGCCTTCTTGAACTCATTCTTAGACCCTACAATTCGGAGGGGTTATAAACTCCCATTTCCAACCTCGGAATTGCAGGTGCACCCCGTTAAGCACACCTTAGAAAAACTCCAGCCGCAGCCCAAATGGCCGAAAAAGGTGTTCCTCACTGACCCCATGCATTGGGGGTTTATTTCGTAGTGCCTCTTGTGGGTCGATCCTACATGTCACCATGTGAAGAGACATCTGCCATGGACTGATGCATCCACCGTGGAGTACTACGACTTTTCTCACATTCTAGACAAAAAGGGTTGGTTGACGAAGGTGGATTTCTAGTGAGATTTATCTAATTTCCATAATAAACACAAAAATAGCCCCAATGGGTGGTAGCAGAAGCAGCTGAAAACTATTGTATTTTTGTGCTGATATCCAAGGTTGTTGGGCATATATCGTACGTGGCCAACAAAGGACCCTGCTACATGGGACAACTGTTTCGACGAGTTCTATTTTGATCCCAACCAAGTTTTTCACCTCAGCCCCAAACATGTGAAAGTACTGTACTTTAGGACCATAAATGGATCTACAAAAGATCCACAAGAGTGATTGGATGCTTGCTTAACAATCTATCAAAAAACTAGACACAAAAAAGTTGATCTAGATTGGCAATTTGACAAACAACAAGCATTAACAATCAAAAGCATTGATAAACATTGAAATCCGAGCCCACACGTGTGTACTACAGGCTGTAGTACGGCCTTCAACCTGAGAAACAAGTAGAAATTGATTTGGTTTCATTTGGATCACAAAAACTCAATGTACATAGTGAACTAGCTTGAGATTGCCAATGAGCTCCAAAAATTTTCTATCTTCTCACTATGGAGAGAGGGAATACATACCAAATTCGACTTCCTTCTTGAAGTTAGGTGGATTTCCAACATGTAATAAGGAATTTAACTCACTCTCCTTGACCTAAAATGAAACCCTAGTCTATTTCCTAGAGTTATGCTTGGTAGGTAGCTAGTTGGTCAAATTTTCACCTTAAACTTAGGTGTAGGTCCTATAAAGTAGGGATGACCACCAAATAGACATGACCAAATCTCTTGACTTGACCTAACCTACATTAGGATGGGTTTTCCATGTGGCATCATGGCCTCACATGTGTGGGACCCACTTGTGTACACAATTTACACTATTCTACATGGTTTTTGATCAAGCTAGATTTGCCAATTTTTGGCAATTCTTCACACTCCTCAAATTTAGCTTGATCTATTTACAACTCTCTTGATAGATGAATGAAAGCTTTTAGAAGTGTCTAAAAAATCCAGCTACAAACAAGGAACTTTTGAGACTCCAATAGAGAATGATGTCCATGAAGGATCTTTCACCACCTCTTAGAGGATCCCTTACAAGATGTTCCATAAATGTGTCTATATACATGTAGCACACTTCAAAACTAAACATCATGCCAAGCCATGAATTCCAAGGCATTTTGTGCACTTGAAGATACATCAATTAAAACATTAAGTGCATAAATAATGTTGCCAAAGACAACTTGCCTTGCTTGATCCATATGATTGAGCCTTGATGGCTCTATCTTGATACTCAAAATTCTTCTTGGAGTCCTCGGGTCTTGAGCTTGATCCTCCACTTGACTTGACTCCAAAACATCAATGGATTGAATAATGTGTTGATCCAAAGGTGCTTCTTCAAGTTTATAAATCTTCCACTCTTGAAAGATCACATTTCCACCATTGACAAATTCTTTGGTTGAAAACAAGTAGATTCTACAATCTCTACTTGAAGAGCAAAACACTACCATTATTCCTATCATTGAAATAGGATAATCTTTGGTCCTTACATTGGAATGATCATGCACAAAGCATGTGGACACAAAGATTTCCAAAGCAAATGATGTTTCATCTTTTATGACTCTATTCAAACTATTACAAAAATAGTTATCCAATGAAATTGCTTTATCAACAACAAATGTAGATTTCAAAGCATCCCATTTCATTGTCTTGTCATACAAAGTAATAAACACCATGGATCTTAAAGGTAAGAAACAAGTCACCTCATGTCTACTAATACTTTCCAAAAAGTATTCAAAGATAGTAGACTCTCCAATGCTCACCACCCTTGCAAGATGCACACTTGAATGGACAATTTGCATGCAATTTGATGACTCGGCCATTGTCATTGAGGATTCCCTTGGAACTCTCATGCTTTGAGGCTGATCCTCAAGATCTTCCTCCTTTTGATGCTCCTCCTCAATGCAAGCAAGATCACACTTTGCCAAGATCTCCTCTTGAGTGATCTCCTCCTTCGCCAAGCTCATTCTTTCAAAAGCAACACTAGCTTCCAACTTAAACAATCTTCCATGTTTAAATCCCTTTGCAATGCAAACATCATTCTTCAAGATGAAGCAAACACCATGCTTAAAGTGGACATCCAAACCACTTTCTAAGAGTAGACCAACACTAAGCATATTCTTGGTGATTGATGGTACATAAAGGACATTTTCTAGATCCATGCATTTTGAGGATTCTAGACACAAAGATATAGTGCCAACACCATCTATCCTACACTCTTCATCATTTTCAGTAAAGACAAACTTTTTAGCATCATTGAATGAGTGTAAGGGTGAGAAAAAATCCTTTTCACAAGACATGTGGGAGCTAGCCCCACTGTCGATCCACCAATTGTCTCTTGAATTGCTATTGCTTGTTGGTGAGGATGTAGATGCCATCAAGAATACATCTACTTCATCCTCCTCCTCCTCCTTTGCAAGGTTTCCTTGTTTGTCCTCCTCCACTTGTGCTCTTAGCCTCTTGTAGCATTCAGATGCATAATGCCCCTTCTTTCCACAAAAGAAGCATTATTGCTTTGACTTGTCCTTTGAGCTTGATGCATCATCCTCTTCTTTGGCCTCCTTTGGATGCTTCTTCTTTCCATCGGTCTTCTTTTTGCCCTTGAATGAGAAATTGGCTTTCTCATCACCATCCTGCAACGACAAGGAACTCATCCTAGATTTTGCATGGAGCATCCTACACTCTTCAGCCACTAATACACTGTGAAGTTTTTCTATAGTTGGCAAAGTGTCTTGGATGGCAAAACTTTGGACCAAATTTGCAAAGTCATCTCCTAGACCATTAAGGACAATTTGTACAAGCTCTCCATCATGAATCTTCTCTCCAATGGAAGCCAACTCCCTATTTAGAGACTTGATTCTGAGAACATAATCCTGTGCACTCTCCTCACTTCTCCTCATGCTTTGCAAAATTTGATTTCTAAGCATAAGAACTCTAGAAATGTTGCTAGACTCATAGATTGATTTTAAAGACTCCCAAGCCTCTTTAGCATTAGTACAAGCTGATACTTCTCTCAACAAATCATTGCTCACATTCATCTTCACACAATGAAGTGCAAGCCTAGATCTCTTCTTGTATCTAGCTAACTCCTGTGCACCTAGAGGTTCATCGTCATCTTCAATCAAGAACTCATAAAGGTCTTGGAGAACTAAGAGTGACTCCATTCTAACCTTCCAAATAGCATAATTTGTAGAATTCAACCTCTCACTAGCTTCTAGAAGGTATGCTCCAGCAGATCCCATCTTACTAGTGACTTCTACAAACAAGAAATAGATTTGATTGACTTGAAACTCACAAAGGTCTCACACTTGCAGTGTTTCACTCAAATTTGATTTCTAATCCAACAAATGGACTTATAATCACAGTTCTATCACTCCCTCACAAAGCTGGAATGAAGATAAGATGAAGTGAAAACTACTTTCAAACAAATCTTGCCAAGAAATGGATTTGATTGTCTCTAGAAACTCACTAAGGTCTCTCTCTTGTAGTTTTTCACTCAAATTAGATTTCTAATCCAACAAATGGACTTATAATCTCAGTTCTAGCACTCCCTCACAAAGTTGGAATGAAGATAAGATGATGTGAAATCTACTAACAATCAAATCTTGCCAATTTTGGCTATTTTTGGACAAAAAAAATGACTTAATCTCTTTCTTCCTTCTTGGTGTACTTTCAAGACCTGTTTTTAACCTTAATAGGACTTGAACTCAGCCTAGATTAATTAGATTCCATGAAACAAATTCAAATCTAATCAATGGCAAATGATCTTGGTAGATTATTCTAGGATCTCCACCATAAATTACACCAATAGCTCACAAATTGAATTTTTTTGGATCAAATGAATACCATGCATTAAATGCAGGTTCAGAGGTGCCCACACATGTGTACAGTACAGATTTGGACCCCTACCAAGTTTGGGATCAAATCTCCTCACCAAAATCAAGATTCTAGCTTGCCCTCTCAATACTAGTTTTTAGCACCAAAACTTGCTAAAAATGGATTTACATTAGATCAATGGCTTATGCTCTTGTACTTGGCTCTGATACCATGTGAAAGTACTATACTTTGGGACCATAAATGGATCTACAAGAGATCCAGAAGAGTGATTGGATGCTTGCTTAACAATCTATCAAAAAACTAGACACAAAAAAGTTGATCTAGATTGGCAATTTGACAAACAACAAGCATTAACAATCAAAAGCATTGATAAAAATTGAAATCCGAGCCCACACGTGTGTACTACAGGCTGTAGTACGGCCTTCAACCTGAGAAACAAGTAGAAATTGATTTGGTTTCATTTGGATCACAAAAACTCAATGTACATAGTGAACTAGCTTGAGATTGCCAATGAGCTCCAAAAATTTTCTATCTTCTCACTATGGAGAGAGGGAATACATACCAAATTCGACTTCCTTCTTGAAGTTAGGTGGATTTCCAGCATGTAATAAGGAAGTTAACTCACTCTCCTTGACCTAAAATGAAACCCTAGTCTATTTCCTAGAGTTATGCTTGGTAGGTAGCTAGTTGGTCAAATTTTCACCTTAAACTTAGGCGTAGGTCCTATAAAGTAGGGATGACCACCAAATAGACATGACCAACTCTCTTGACTTGACCTAACCTACATTAGGATGGGTTTTCCATGTGGCATCATGGCCTCACATGTGTGGGACCCACTTGTGTACACAATTTACACTATTCTACATGGTTTTTGATCAAGCTAGATTTGCCAATTTTTGGCAATTCTTCACAAAACAATTGCCCATCTATCATACCTTTTATCTCGCCACATTGGGCGCCACACCACTTTTGATCCGCATGGAGCGCCGGTGCCTTACTCAACGGATACAGGGCATGCACCTGGACCCATCTTAGAAACGGGACATCTACATGCGTTACTCCATCAGCAGTTCGCCCAAATGATCTCCACACAAATAAGGGCCAACCGGAACGCTGAACAGCACCACCTCAATCGTGCTGCCACGCAGGCCAAAGATTAAGTGCTATTTCACTCCGTTGTACTCTTCCCCAAAAAATAAAAAGCCCAAAAAAGACATACAAGAGCTCATTTTGCATTTTTTGCACCATTTTTTCCTTTTCCATTTTTATTTTCACCTTTCTCTTTTTTCCACTTCTTACTTTTATGATTAAAATTGCAAATTTAAATTCAGCAAGCAAAAGATTTTGAAAGTGTTTTCAATAAGGCATTTCCTAGAATAAGACAATCTATTAAGTCTAGTCTACAAATGGCATATAAAATTGTAGGGCAAGTGCACTATATGTTCTAATTCATGTATATCTATTTGTGAGATTGGAATATATTGCAGATTCATGAAATTAATTTGAGAGTTAGTGATGTCATTAGGCAATCCCAATTCATGCACTTTGAACATCTCAAATAATAATCTCTTCAACTTAAACATTAAGCGAGATGAAATATAAAGCTGCTTAAATCACAATACTATCACAAGTTACACAAAAGAGCATAACTAAACATCTTTGGAATCACTTCATATACTCTCATCAGCTTTTCATACAACATTGATACATGTTTCACTAAGGTTTTATACTTGTTTTGATCTTTCAAGTTACAAATCAATATATCACATTAAATTTCATCATGTCCAAGTTTCTATGTGAGCCTTCTTAAATTTCATAGACTTCCTAGAGTACTCAACCAATCATAGTCAAGCACCAGAATAGTGGGACCAATATTTGGAATAAACATCGTCACAAACAAAGCCATGATTAAAATTAATTCCGATATCCTGGTAGTACTTAATGGACAACACGTTACCAATGGATACTCTATTTTCATTCACAATTTCAAATTGGTCACATGTATTTCGACAATTGGCAATATGTTAAGGCGTGTTTTGAAGTATTAAAAGTGTTATAAATCGTTGCAGCATATTTCCTAAATGATCATCATAAGCTCTTTCTCCTCGATTAAAAATATAAATTCATCTCTTGGACTTTTGGACATTTCCATCATAAGATTGCTAGTCATTTGATGTACTTTATTTCTCATCATTGATGTCTTCTTTCACGTAGTATACCTATGAATTCTAGATTTTCCAAAGTCATGATAAGCTTTAGTGCTTTTGATCAATCTTGCTTTGCATTTGACTTCATGATTCATTGGCCATTTCTCCCCACATTGAAAGCAATCAATCAACTATTTTTCTTTTCAACCTTATTTTTTCTGAGCATGTATTATTAACTAGAGCTTATATCAAGAAACTAAATATATTAGGTTCATACATGTAGCTCCTTTCACATTGGGGCACTAAAATTTGTAATAAGCTTGTCTCAATAAGTTATGACTGAAAGTGGCCACCTTATAAAAGCTTAACACCACATTTTGCCTTTATCATGTACTTCAATACATACAATTCTACAAATTACATAGTGTTTAGACTCTTTAGCCTCAAACTATTCACATTGGATAATATAAGTACATCCATGAATGAACCACAAAAACATCCTCACGTCATTAATACATTTCACAAGCAAAAACTTTCAAATATTGTATTATGATAAACTTCCAAATTCCTTGATCATTCCTGGACTTCATTAGGAGTGGAAGCGTCCTCCAAATTTTTCAAAACTCACTTATTCATAAAATCCACAAATCCTTAAAAGAACCTCTATAGTAAAACTTGAACATAGTATGGAGGTGGTGTTAATCTGATTTGACAAAGCTTGTAATTGAATCACATCCATTTTGCTCTTTTGGTTTAGCTAGAATATCTCTTGATTTCTAAATAATTTAATTACATTACACTACACTAGCCTACGTGTTCATCAAAGATTCCCTTCATTTTCTTCTTAAGGTTGGTTACTACCATATGTGTGAGGATTAGAATAATAACACAACAAAGGGACCCAAAAAAAAAACCCAATGCAATTACTATAAAGGATCTCAAAAAATGCAATAAATATTCCAACACAAGAATGTCCAAACTATCTGAAACAATATCTTCAAATACTCCTAGAAATAAGGCTGGGACATATATGAAGCCCTTGCCATAAGAAATGACTGTTCAAATTGAGCAAAAACGTGTTGATTTGAGGTGTCATAAATATGTAGAAACTGTAGCAAACTTGCTTCATCATATTTCTCATTTTGAGAGAGAGGTAACATACACAAAAAGTGCACAAAATATGGAAATTGTAGAAGCACATAATATGAAATTATCTAACATGGAATAGTGACATAGTGAACGTTTCTTTGACTAACCTCTAAATCTTACATTGAAGTGGATTTTCCATCTTCGCAAGACTAAAATCATGTCATCCGTCCTATTCTCATTTTATTCTCTCCAATGATGATTCATAAAAGATTAAGGGATGCAAGAGATTAAATAGCAGTTACAGATTATTAAACAATTCAGAGCGATAGATACTGTTACAATCATTTCAATTCCACTTATTCGTGCAAAATTTAGATGCATATAAAATTTTCCCATCTGAATTCTACTTTTTCGATTGCAACCATTTGATGCTTCAAGTTCAAATGAAAGTGTTAAGCAAGCAAGGACATTCAAAGAAGCTTGTCAACAAATACTGAAATCATAATGTAATAATTCATAGTTGAAGGACACCCACTTTATAATAAGTCAGTTTGCCAATTGATCACTATGTCGAGTGCAAACATCTATACCTCCGAACCAAACTTTTTGTTTCAACTTGCAAACATTCTGATAGCTCACTCTTGTTCATCCTTGAAAGCTATACTATATGGGGTAAGGTCCTTGTAGACCTTGTTTGATCAAAATTAGATTAAGAATTTGCCAAATAATAACCACGTCAAATTTAAGATTTGATAAGTCCTTTGATGAACTATAAAGTTGCAAATGGAATTTTAAAATAGGCTTGTTCAATCCAAAGCAAAAAGACCCCATTAAACTCTGAGCACCTCTCAGAAAAAGTAATACAAGTACACACATCTACAAGCTACAACACATGCCTGCCGTAAAAGAGCCATACAACATTTGTCAGGGTTACAAGCTTTTCTATTTTTTTTCTCTGGAACCATTTGACCAAAATACAGGTAAATCCGCCTGTCTTGGCCACATGACTACAAGAGATGTATCTTTGAAGTTGAGCTGAGATTACTGATTAGAGCTAGCTCTCATCAATGAGAAAGCAGCTCTTATGAACAAGCAATAACCTGAATAGGCAATAGGACCAACAAGGCCTCTGTTTTGCAATTACTATTTGAAATTACATACTTTGCTTAAACTTTGCTGACACTCATACTTGTCATCAATGAAGTCACCATGCAAAAGGTACAGAGGAATCCTTGACGGGTTGCATATGTCCATTCTACTGCAAAACACTAAATGAAATGTTTATGTGAGAACTCACTGGAAAATGGTACCCAGTACAGCAGCAGTGGTCTCCCACCGGTGCTCATTGCTCATAATCCAGCAAGGGAAAAAGAAAACTTCCACACAAGGAATTTGGGAATCTTAACCCTACACCAGACTATAATAGCTTTGAATGGTTTCAAGCAGTGATGAATCTATGAGCTTGTAAGTTCAACTAATGAAAAATCTCTTTCAGAGATCATGCTCATTAATTAAAATGAACAATAAAAAGCATTCCCAAATCCCCTTTCTTCCAGTGGAATGTACGGCCATACTGCTCAATTAGGTGGAATGATAAACGAGGATAACTCACTTCTTGCATATTAGTGAGAATTTCCCAACCTATTGAAACAGAATAACTATTGATGAAAAAAAAAAACACTTCTCTGTTGGGAAGATGATACATAGTCCCTTCAGAACAAGTAACGGTGACAAGAATTTCTCGTCTCGTCACTCAGCACCACTAAAGTTTGATTGAAGCAGGAATGAACCAGGAATGAGGAACGAAAATTTTGATTATTTCACACCACGTTTCTTCCACGACAGGGTTGACTAACAGCATTGTAAATGTAAACAGTGGAACATATTTATGCACTTCAGCCTTCTCATACTATGAAACTGCAGGCATAAATTCAAAGGCAGCGGCGAAATTGGCCTGTAATTTGAGGACAAGGCGTCTACTGCTTATGCTCCATATCAAAAGCAAGACTTTCTATTCCTTTCAGGGCAGCTTCATAATTCTTGGTGTTGGAAGGAGGATGACGATAAGAAACAGTTCGCTTTGGGTCAGAAGATGTGACAGGTGACGTGCGTTGTAAGCCTGTGCTGCGGAAATTGGCAGATGGACCCATCTTATTGGCAGATGAGCGGGACCCATCTACAGCTTCACCTGTTGCTGCAGGCCTGCTACCAGAGATCATAGCTCTTCTCGAAGTACTGCCACTTCGTACAAAGGAAGATGACCGAGTGCGTTCTCCTTCTGCCAGACCTGACTCTCCCTGCACATAACCATCTGATGCGGTTCAAGGACTGCAGAACGGCTTCCTAATGTATGGAACTTGGACTTTTACAGTTTAATAATTTCAGTGGTGAAAAATATGTTATCACAGCAATACAGCTAAAGCAGAATATATGATGATAATGCTGCCGTGATAGGATTGCACAAAAAAACCTATAGCAACTCAAATTTGTGACTCAAAGTTTGCTAGACAACCGTTGTTCTGGGAATGCTTAGCTTGTTTAAAGGCCTCACATAGATCCTTGCTTTTATGAACTTACTTTTCCCAGAAATAATATTCGACCCACTCACATTAAAAAAAAATGGAATGCACTACACCCGTGATTGTGTACATGACAACAGGTTTAGTCCACAGGATTAACGACAAGTGCTTTCAGTGTCCTTACAATCTATCATAATTTCTCTCATGATTCTCCTTCAGAAAAATTTCAAATCAATCCATCCGTATCAATGCAATTCACTGGCCATTTGAAACTATTACTATAATGAAAAGCTTACATAGCTGTTCTTATAACTTGTCAGAATTGGCAAACTAATTGAAAGGTATAATTATCGCCAAAATATCCTCAAAAACAACCGGCCGTGACTGTATGAAGTGCATATACAAGCCATGTATGCTTGACAGAAGGAATTAATAGCTCTGTGACCTTTCCCCAACTTACACTGATTAGCGGTGTTGTGGGACTGAATCAAATGCCCATCTGAAGCCCATGAAAAACAGTATACATTCTCTTTCCTAGGTTTAGCCTCCTCAATGTCTTTTTTGATATGGTGCGGTAGTTGTCTTGCTCCATGGCATCGCTGTTTTTGTGTATCAGGTGAATGATGTTAGTAGACCATGGATGTTAGTCCATGAAGGCGGAAATCTAAATATTACAGGCTTATCAAAGTGCTCAGCCAATAAAGGGGTAAGACAGTCAGCAGCGTAAATGAGTGATTTTGCCTCAAAGCCCTCAACAACTAGAGAGCAACTGGTTTTAAGTTTAGCAATGGCTCAAGAATGATCATAACAATGAAGAGGGAGAGTTATGTGCAATGGGGAAGTTGTGAGGATGCTAACTCTCCAAGCTCCTCCCGAAACCTACTAGCCAAATGAAAGAATGATCTCCTCCCATCCATAGACAAACCTTTAAGCATAGATACTTTTATTTTGGTCTTGTGACACATGCACCCATGCGTGGGTGATCAGTCCACCTGGCATGGCATGTCAGTCCTGACCCATGAATTTGTAGCCAACTCAATGTTCAAGCCACCCTGTGCCCTAACCATGCCTAGACCTAGTCACTGCCCACCTGTGACCACAGGTTGACTTGGTCAATGCATGACAGACATGATCATCAGGTCACATATAATGACACCCAAGGACTCGGGTGGGTGCCTCGTACCGACCACCACTAGCGACCACCTGACCCACCTGGTCACTGGCCCTTCCAAGGTACGTTAGGGACATGACTGGGACCTAATAGCAATTGTGAGGCTGAATCGATATGGATGATGTACAATGTGGTGGCATACGAAGTCCATGTATGCATCTCTAAAAGGAAGAAGCGGGCTGGTATGAACACATCCATATCCAAACCAATATCTCTCTACACTGTCAAAACAACACACACATATACAGAGAGAGAGAGAGAGAGAGAGAAAGAAAAAAAGCTTTATTAATGTCTTTTCCATGCCAAAAGGCATATAAGACTGAAGAGGTAGTACAACTGAGTAAATGGAACTCGGACGGGGCAGTGCCGTCAACCGAAAACTTAGACTAAAACTAAAACATAAAACGTAAATCGCTATGTAAAGAAAGATCATCTCTCACGCAGGAGAGGAAATAAATGGCCGTAGCTCAAAACATCTCTCACGTCGGAGAGGGAGAAGAATCTGAAATTTTAAGTTCTGCAATTTTAACCAAGACTAGGCGTCCGTCTCGAAAGAGAGTCCGGAAACCATTGGCCTTAGCATTTGCGATAATTTTCTTTCTCTCAGTCCATTGAACGGGCGTCAAGTCTTCACCCATAAAAATAGTAGACCCCTTCAGGCAGCCTCTTTTATGCAAAACCTTTTGACGAAGCAAAGCATCCTTGAATCGCAGAAACACTGTGGTGGGTTGGAGCTTACCCACCGAATATGACATCCTCTTTGAGACCAAAGGTGGAATGAATGAAAGCATTTGCCTCAGCCACGAGGTCCTTACTCGCAAAAGAAGATCCCCTAACCCTGACATTGAGGGCTTTGAGATCTCATTTTTTATGTTCTCCAATAGATTCAGAAATAACTTGCTTAGAACCCTTGAACACGTCGGCCCAAGAACTCTTCGATTGCTGAAGTTGCTGCTCCAAGGAGTGAACCCGTTCTTGTAGCTGCTTTGTTTTGTCTTCTGAATCTGCATTGCCGCTTCCTTCTTCTTCTTCTTCATCCGATTCCAGTTCATTCTTGAGGTAAGTAACATCAACCTCAAGAATGCCAACTTTGCCCTGTAGGGCTAAGACCGTGTTCTCCAGAGTGGAGATTTGGGATCGCAAGCAAGGATGCATTGTCCTCATGAAGAGAATCAATGATACGGGAGAAACCAGATAAAAATTCAGCTGAAAGAGACGGAGACGATGGGGGGGATAAAGATGAAGGGATGAAAGAGGGAGAGAAGGAAGAAAGAGTAGAGGGGGTAGTGGCAGTAGGAGAAGAGGTAGAGGTTGCGGGAGTGGAGGGTAGGGGCGAGGGAGATGAAGCAGAAGAGGGAGGGGGCAACGTAAAGGGGTTTGGAGCCGTAGTAGGGATGGCTGAGAAAACAAAGGGAGAAGGGGGAGGAATTTTCTTCTTCCCCTTCCGATTCATTGATTGCCAATCAGCCATAATGGCAAGAAAAGAGAGAGGGACAGCGATTGGAGGCACCACAATAGAGGGACAATGATTGGAGGGACAACGATGAGGAGGCAGAGGGACAGGTAGCAAGGGCAGGAGCGGGACAAGAGAGGATGGAACGGAACAGGTCAGGAGCGGGGCAGGGCAGAACCTTGAGGACAGGCGGGACAAGAGAGGGGATGGAGCGGGACAGGAGAGGCAGCGGATCACAGGGGAGGCAGTGGTTTTAAGGCAGTGGATCGTAGAGGAGGCAGCGGATCACATGGGAGGAAGCGGATTCAAGGAAGCGGATCACAGGGGAGGCAACGGATTCAAGGGCAAGGGGAGGTAGCGGATTGTAGGGGTAGCAGTGGATCAAGGGAGATGGAAGCAGCGAATTGAGGGAGATGAAGGCATTGGATCAAGGGAGATGGAGGCAGCGGATAGAGGGAGATGGAGCCATCGCTGCAAGGCGCCATGGAGCCATCGCGAGAGAGAGAGAGAGAGAGAGAGAGAGAGAGAGAGAGAGAGAGAGAGAGAGAGAGAGAGAGAGAGAGAATCACTAATTGTGATGGTCATATAAGCATGCCACTCAACGAATCCTCAACCTCTTCCTGATGTAGTCTCTCCTACAACATACGGATTTCCATAGATATCCCGGAAAGTGTAGGTGGCCCCCCTTCCCTACTCTCATGTGTCTTGATGAAGAATAGCCCTATTAGCAACAAATGTGCGGCTATTACCTGTTGCAGATGATAAATGGATACTATCACAATTTCAAAAATCTATATACAAAGGGATCTCAGGGTGGTCCCACGAACTCAAAGAACACACATTCCATATGCAGATGCGGCACATATAGAAGATCATCTGTCGTTATAATTGCTTTGCCATCCCTAAAAGTGACCCAACGTCTTGTCCTTAGCTTCTTTATAGACCCAAATTTTTTTTTCAAGATGTATGCATTTGAAATCATCAGTCAAAATGATCTCTGTGCCCCGTAGTCATGCAGATTGTTGCAAACATTGCTCGCCTACTCTTCCATGGATCAAATCTAATAATCAATGCAGCAGCAGCATAGTCTCCTCGTTAGTCTGGCCTAAGTTCTACTTCAACCACAGAACTGAATGTTTGGTACCTTACTCTCCCTCAGTTTCTTCTCTCATAATGTAGCTGGAAGCTTCTTTTTAGCTCAGAATCCCTGGCAACAATTTGAAGCCTATGTCTTGCTACCTTCTTAATTCTGGAACAATTTTCTCCTAAGATCCTAGATACTTCCCAAGGTGACCTCTTGTGGTAGTTGTCACAGATCTCAATTGGAGCTTGATAAGCTCTTCTCAAAGAGTTGCAAGTTCACAAATAAGGCTTTTTTCCCTCCCAATACAAATCTTACACGAACCATTATGAGCGGATTCTGCATTTGAGACAATTCTATGAGCTCTTGGAGCTTGTGGTAGGTTGGGCTAGAAGTTAAAGTATAGTGTTTCTTCTTCAGCCCCCAAATGCAATGCTAATTGTGGATGGATGTCAACAGAGCTAAGTGACAGCTCATGCAAGGGCAGAAGGGTTTCCATAGAAGTTTTTGTAGGTAGGATACCAAGATTGAAGGAAGTAGATTTTACACAAGGGACAGGGTTTATTTTCTACCCAATATAGCAAGGGTATGAAGAGAGGAACTGAACCAAATGGAGGAGTGCAGAAAATGAAAGGGCAAGAACAAATTTTTATCAATAACACATTTTGACAGGCCCATCAATTGTGCTGGAGAGTATTGATACAAAGTGAAGAAGAGTTCAAATAAGAGGGAGGGGGCAAAGAGAGAGGTTCAACACATTTTTCACATTAGCAAATAATTTTTATGGTCCCAGCAATTTTCTTGGCAGGTCATCTGTCTCACCCAACAACGAGTAGCACGAACGGGCAAATCAAAAACAAAGTCATGTTGGAACTTGAAAATATAATCGACGACACACAAACCTTAATTCACATACATTCTGCAAATGGACAATGTCTAGCTGGAAGTCGGATTTAGCAAATGCAAGCTTCTCTTGTGAGTTGGTATGACTGAATGGTTTCTAGGCATCAGGTCATGTGCTAATTCCACACTGTTTGTGGTCTACAGTACAAACGAACCTCTGCTGCACAGATTCCTCATAGAGCTGGATCTGCCTGCTTCCGTAAAAACCTGAAAGGATATACCTAAAAGGGTATGGCTAACTGCAACTCATTCATAAGGGGGAGAGCTCGTACGCTGGTAGCAAATGTGTTGAATATGTGATGAAAACTGATGAGAACCATGATGAAAAAACCTCACATTTCTTGACAAGCTCCAACAGACCCTGAATGGCATACATGGCAGAACTACAGTATTCAAGTAAAGTTGGATCTCAAAGCAAAATGGGAGAATACAGCAATGGCTGTCAAGAACGGATGTCAAGATGGTGACTGCAGGTGTCCACAAGCTCAAGTGAGGTACAATCAGCGCGGGGCAAATGGCATCAGGATGGCTATTACAAGGAGCCAGGATGAGACACACAGAGAGAGAGAGAGAGAGAGAGCTTTATTAATGTCTTTTCCATGCCAAAAGGCATATAAGACCAATGAAGTACATGTCAAGTATGTGGTAACCATGGGAGCGTATAAAACGTCTCCAAACTGTAATAAAACATCTAGTACAAACTAAAATACACGTATGCGAGAGAGAGTGTGTGTGTGTGCATAGTAATCATATGTATCTATGTCAAGATATCAAGGCTGTGCTGCTGCTGCTGCTGCTATGCGGATGCTGTAAAAAGATGTAATGTGAGCCACAGCGTGGGAAAGCACTGGAGCCTGTCGGCGTCGTCTGTGAGCATGATCACCATCATGTTACTACCGTGATCATGGTAGTAACGTGATGGTGGGAAGTACATTGTCTCTAATCTCTATGAGCATGAGCATGCGAGCGACCATCATCCTCGTCGTCATCAAAATCCTCATCCTCCTGCACTAAATCACGCGATCTCCGCCTAGTAAAGAATGAAGTAATCAATGGCAGTGAGGTAAGGTGTTGGGGTGTCCTGTATAAATCTCTCCGTGTAGGATGAACATCTCGCGTACCATCAAAGCGCACACTGTGGGTCCTCATAGGCTATGAGAGAGCGTAGAGTGGTAGGCATGTCTCGGAACAGGCAATTGAATGCCCGCGAAGTGTTGAAGACCATAACCTTGGTCTTCCCAATGTTCACTCCTAGGCCCCATCTGGTGCAAAACTCATTCGAAGATGTCCGGGCATTAAAATGCCCCGTGAGGAGAATATGCCCCCGCTCTGAGAATCTCATAATATCCTAGTCTCTCGTCGAAATACTGAGTTCCATCTATATCCAGGAAAAGAAGGAAGTCCTCGCTCCGGGCTCTCGTGTGTCTCCATGAAGAATAATATATCTCTATTTGTAATAAAATCAACAAGGTTCCCTGCGTAGAGGATGAGTGTATGCCAGCACAATTCCACACTCCAATCCGAAGGTGGTGTGGATGGGGCCCCGGGGTGCTCCCAACCTGGGGCACCCCAAATCCCTAGCACTGGGATTTGCTAGGAGCGCTATCAAGAAAGCGCACTCGCCCATCTCGATAAATGACTCGTCTGCCAGACTCGCGGGCCGCCTGAAAGGCCTTATGCCTCTCCTCTACCTGGATATATGTGAGGTCGTCATCCATATAGATAGTGGTGCCACGTAACTTAGCTCTGCACCGCAAAGCATCTCGGTGGCTCTCTAGGGAAGTGAAACGGATAATGAGTGTATCTGCATCTCTGGTGGTCCTCCAAGCTGTATCTAGCCCATCTGTCATATGTCCTAGAGTGGTCTCGAGAAATCTCGCGGCTTCGGCAATGGCATCTTGTGTGTCCGGTATCCCACGAACCCTGATGTTATGGGCCTTTTGCTCCCTTGACCTCTCTTCTAAAATGGTGGCTGAGATGACGGAGGAGATTGGGGCGCTAGGCTTGGTGCCTTTCTTCAAGACTGCTGCCCATGAGTCTTTATGGTGCTCAATTTTACTCTCAAGCTCCCTCATCATGGTGGTGGTCGATTCCGAGGCTGCAACCTGCTTAGTATTGACCACCTGCTCCAATGAAGCGACTTTGGACTGCAGCACATTCTTTTCCTTGAGTAAGGAGACCACTATTCCCTTCAGCTGTAAGAGTTCTTGTTTCAAAAGTTGGAAATCGGCTTTCATTTGGTCAGCTTCCCAGGAGGAAAATAGTTCGATTGATTTGGAAGGGGTGTATGGGATGGGTACCGCAGATGAGGGAGCTGTGGGTTCTTGGAAAATGGGGATAGGAAGGAGGCCGGTAGGGATGGCCAGATCGATAGGGTTGGGGAGAGAGAGAGAGAGAGAGAGAGAGAGAGAGAGAGAGAGAGAGAGAGAGAGAGAGAGAGAGAGAGAGAGACACACACACACATACAGAGAGTTCAACAACAAAATCATGACACTGAAGTTCCTTCCAAGTAAAATTCAAAAGTCTGACTATAACTATTCTACTATACTAATCTCACAATCAGCATGACACGTAAATACCTTCAATCAATTTCAATTAAAGATCACAAAAGGTCCACAATACATTTATAAAACTTGTAAACCAATATTTGTGTATGCCTTGTATCAATTGTTCCAAAATAGTTCCATTTCAAAGGTACCTTCATTCAAACTTTGCCGTTTGTAATCACTGGGCCAAGGCTGAGGGTAAATACTGATTGCACTTCAAACGCTACAATTAAAGAATGCTTATAATCTAGCAAATGTATCAAAGAACTCAATGATGAAGAACACGACTTGAAACTTGTAACTAAAGTCTTAAGAATAAGGAAAGAACTAAATGAGAATGCATTATAGAAAACAATGTGACCTCTGCAGGTCACGAACACTGTGAAAGCACTACATGTGAACAAGCCCTGGCATCAGGTAGTGGAGTGGATAGAATGACTGCTGTCTCAGAAGCAAACGCATAGAAAAACCACCAACGGGAATACAAAATTACAATATATATTTAAACAATATCAGAAAATGATTGCCGATAACCATTATTAACAGGAGAAAAATGGGCGATTAGTCTAGTAAAGAATTTGAAAATTAAATAAAGGACAAAAGAAACCAGAAACTAAGAAAGCCTCAAAGGCTTTAAAGAATCCAAAAATTTAGAAATAAACATTTCACGTTCAGGAATACACTTAAGTAGACAGGCAACTTCCACAAACGAAGGAGAATATGAAGATAAGAATATAACAATGAACTATGGAAAAACACAAATAACACAATTTCAAATTTACATCTTCCTCTACAAACCTCCAAAGAGTGGTGAAAGGATTAAATATGTCCACCGACTGCAAAATTATTTACCAAGACAGTCTTAAGTGAAAAAAAGGAAGATAATTTGATCTCAAGAACAGGGAATGTAACACACGTTAGAAGAACAATGTGAATCTAGGAGTGACAAATACGGAGGTATGTAACATTCCAGATGTAAAAGAATTTCTGTAGCTCCATGACAACTATGTGACATAAAACAAGCAATCAATCATCCAACTTTTGTAAGCTTCTATCATAAACAGCAATAGTAGGGATACATAATCAATTGATAAAATGACAAATAGAGCAATATCGATTGATAAAATAATGGATAGAGCAATTTGGAGAAATTTCTCTGAAATCTGTTCAGATTGTTAAAATGATTACTTCAGCCTGCTCTTCTTCGTAGAAGACTGAAGTCACGTGATCATAGCAAACACATTACAGTAACAAGAAAGAATCCAACATAACCTTTAACAGTTGAAGACTACAGGATCTTATCTGGCCTCAAGACTGAAATTTTGCAGGTTAAGAGAGAAAATTTCAAAGAGCAAGATTTGAGCTCTACACAAACGGACAAATATAGCTGGCTTAGATAGTAACTAATACTACTTGATGTCCAAAAACAGAAAGACCTAACATGTCTTGGACTCGGTCAAAAACTCACCCGAACAAGAAAAGTCACAATGGCAATAATGTGATTTACAATAACCAGAAACTCTCTTCAACTCAATACTGGTTGGTATCCATTATGCCTTTTAAAACACATGTAATACATTAAGTGAAGTACTGCTTAACTAAAGTAACAAAAGATTTTAGGAACATGCTGTATCATGCATTCATCTAATATAACAGTATACAACTGAAAACAGAAAAGAGATGCTTAACATTTTGAAATTGGTATAAGGTACATGGCCTTTTTCCATTTAAGGTCTTGAATGATATAAAAGTGGCAGATGTCTTGCCAAGCTGACATCAAACTTCCTAGCAAATTCGGACACAACGGCTCACTGTACAAAACGATGAAGTGTTGACAATTTCATTTTCTAGCAGGTAAGTAAGCTTGATCAGGGGATTCGATCAGCAAAGTCAAATCTCTCTACTTTTAGGATCTCCCTGGACCATTTGCACATGAACACCGCATTCCACCAATGAAAATACGATGACTGCAGGATGGTGTTATCAAAGTTTCCAATCCATCCGGTTAGACCATACCATGTCCTTTGCTTGTGCAACCTCGTCCAGCCCAGTCCCTTTGTGCTTGGCTGCCTCCATTGTACCCAAAGCACCTGCACCACTTACACCACCAGGAGGCCGCCTCCGAGTTACTTCAGGAAAATCAGAAGTCCTGAGCCCCTCACGATTATCTTGTCCACCTGCATCCATGAACACCAATGAAGCCATTGAGAAATAGTTCTGAGCAGACATTAGATGAACACGTTTCTCATACAACCATAACTTAGATTTAAGCAGACAACATTACTATCTGCCGCAGAACCCTTTTACAGGAAAGTATGGCTCCATTGGGCTCTCCAGGCTCTCCAGGATGATAAAGAAGCTTCTCTCAAAGTATACACCAAAGATGGACAGCAACCAAACACGTACACACTCCAACTGTGCATCTGAAACTATGCATGATACATACTAATGAATGGCCATCTACAGCAAAGGGCCTTCAAAGATAACTTTGTTGCCCATGTTCGGCCTAAATAAAAGAGCTTAATTATGAAAAGCTTAACGTTTTTTAAGTGTATAAATATTAAACTTTACCACGCAGGCAAGATGTCATGATAACTAGGCCTACACGTTTGGCATTCTACACCACACTTGAAGCAGTAAAATTTCATCGACACTTCAATAAAAATTGATTGTGGCTGGAAACAGCAGCTGTAGTCTGAGATTGTGATTTTTACAACCTTTCTAAACAACCTCATCATTTCTAGGTTTCAGGTTCAAATTATTTTTATTTCCAATTCACGAGCTACTTTTGTTCATGTTCAGGTTTTTGTGTACAAGGATTTTTCCTTTACTGTGAATATTTCTTTCTTGTTTGGACAAATACTTTGATTTTGAGCTTTTTGCAAGATTGCAGACTAAAGAATTGCTTTTTTATGTCTTTGTTATATTTAGAGTGTCTAATGTTGAACTCAACTTTCATGTCCAAAATCATGATAAATCATAGTAAATTGCTCTACATTTGCCATCATAAGTCACCACCCTCGAGAACTGTATCAACCTTCAACTTTCATCCCTGCAACTTGTTTCTTTATTTGATGCAATACTGTTTTTTATTACAGATCTTTCTACGTTTCCTTACAGATCAGCTATCCTGGTTGTGCAATTTGTCCACAATCAACAAAATTTTGTAGATTATGTTCCAAGTGCAATACTCGTCTCCCATATCACAATTACTACCTCTAGAGCCTCTCAAATAGCAGCAATCAGAGTTCTTTGTCTACATCCAATTATGGACTTGTCTTCCCATAAACTGATTGATAGTTGCCCTAGTTAGCATATCTTTAGATACTGGGCCACTAACCATTGAGGGCATGTCCTCATGGAAACCAAGTAGCCTAATTTGCCCTATTCTCTAGAAGGTTCCACTAAAGGCCTCTAGATAGTATATATAGGGCTATCACTTAGTCAATAGGTCGATTAATTGATGTATTCCTCTTCTAACAGGTATTGCTTAATTTCTTGGTGGTAAATCTTTTGTCTATGCTATGCTAGTTTTTTCTGTAGCCATTTTCTCTCGACACTTTCTCCTGCTGTGTTTCTCTCTGTAGCACATTCTTCAGATTTTGTCATAACTTTTTTGTTTGTGACAAGAATTGAGTTCTATTAGTTGCATTGGTGTTGTAGAAAGTTGTGCGCATGATGATGTGACTTTCTTTGCTGGCCATTTTTGGACACCCCAATTTTCAGTCATTGAGAGAACTCTTTTTGTGACAAAAGTTGAAAATGATCATATGAATGAGGGTGCTAGGCTGACGCAAGACTATCAATCCAAGTTACCTGTCATACGGAGCCCTACATTAGAAGATTTTGAAAAGTTTTTAAAAGGGAAATCTTTTTTCCTTTTTCACTTTTCAATTTTCTTTTTGCATATGTAAATGGATCCTGTTATTCCCTATCGTTCCTTGATCCTTGAAGTCCAGATTTTATCCATTTTAGAAGTCAATTTTTTTACAAGTCAAACCTCAGTCTCTTTTTTTGTCTAAAAGAATTTGTTTTGAATTTTGTTTTTGAATCTTTAAAATCTTTGTTTCTCAACAAGTTGATTGCACTTTTTAGGCTGCCAATTGAATACCTCTTTTCAAAATATTACACTTGATTTTTTGACATCTTCATAGCCTTTTCCCATTGGTGACGACTCGTGTCCTCTCCTTCAGGGTTTGTCCTCCTTCCACGTTCCATTTTCATTTAATCGTTCTACATTGTTTTGTTCCACTTTAAAAATTTGGCAGTTTTGTTTCGTACCTTGTTTGTATTTGTTGTTTTCAGTACTTGCATGTCTCATGATCCATCTTCAAGTCTTTTTACATATTTTCCTTTTTTTGGCATTTTGTATGTCCCTTGTTTCGTTTGTTTTGTCCCCATTTGTTTGTTATAAAAAATAAAATGAAAATAGAAAAATCACGTGTTCTAACTTCTAACGTGTGTTTTGACGTACTTTTTAGGTTCTGCTTTAATCTCATTCATGATCGATTCTCATAATTTTGTTCTTGAACTAGTTAACAATTTCGTGTTGTGCCACTATACATCTCTTTATGGATTTTTATGTACTAGTTAATTAGCATTTACTCCCATTCCTTTGTATTTTGGACATTATGGGAACACTAAATTGTCAAATTGGTTAAATGCATTGGCTTCTTGTTTCGAGATCTATCCACATTCTGAAGCCAATATATTGCACTGGCTGCATCAAGATTTATAGGCCGCACTAACTCTTAGTGGCAAAATTATCAACGAGATGATTTCCCTTCTGATTATTGTGGATTTAAATACGATCTTATTATTACTATGGTTCCATTACTGTATGATTCTCAAGATGTTCCAAATGTTGTACTTAATCAGGCTATAGGTCATGAGCCACATGATCTTCCGGACGGGACAACTCAATTTCATGAGGATGTTGACATAGATAGATATCAAGGGACACACGACATTGAAGAGGAGACTCTTGTACATGCTCTAGATGTTGTAGAGGTTCCTTTACCGGTTCAGATAATATGCTCTTGCTCTGAGGGTGGGTATATATGTTGGTGACTTGTCAGTTACGCGGTTGTCATCATGCTACTTATCATCACAATACTATCACATATGTTCTAGATTGCTATGATGCTTTATGTGGTTTGTGGAGCCAGATCTTGTTGGTTCTATATGTCACCCCTAGTCTAGATATCTTTTATGGGATGCATTGGAGCAGATCTTTGAGGATGGTTCACATTCATAAGCTTTTTGAATTCCTTCACACTACTACACACATGCATATCCACACATTAATGTCACTATAGCTTGATTCCTGGTCTATCCAACTAGCTTATTCCAACACCTTATGATAGGAATCAAGATGGAGGAATCCCTATATTGTGTGACGAGTTATTACATGAGCCGGAATCGACACATGTATCGCCTACGCCAATCCAAGTACCTAGAGTGACCTCGGTTGAGAAAGGAGAGAGGAAGGAGAGCTCAAGTATATGGGATATTTATTCACCTCCTACTTCACCAGGCAGGAAACATTCTACATCAAAAGCTAGAAGATTGCCTAGATGGTACTATGAAACTATCAAGGATAGTGTCATTATGGAACAGGGAGAGTCCGGTACACATGGAACTAGGAGATCGGCTAGACTTGAAAAGCAACATGAAGATCAGAATCGACAAGAGGATCGACAGGAGGATCATCATGAAGATCAAGATCGACAGGAAGATCATCATGAAGATGGGGATGTACATTTTGCATATATGGCCACAGTATTGGAAACCAAGGATCCATCTACTTTCAGAGAGGCTGAAAAAAAGGATATTTGGAGGAAAGCTATCGATGAGGAGTACGACTCAATCATGAAGAACAAGACTTGGAGACTTGTTCGGTTACTTACAGGTAAAAAGGCCATTGGATGCAAGTGGGTCTATAGAACTAGGTACAAATCATATAGATAAACATAAGGCAAGATTGGTGGCAAAAGATTATGCTCAACAGGAAGGGATTGACTAAGAAGAACCTTTTGCACCAGTTGCTAAGTCTACTACTATGGTTTATCATTGGCAGCTCAGTTTGGATGATATTCAACAAATGGATGTGAAGAGTGCATTCTTTAATGGATTTCTAGAGGAGGAAGTCTACATGGAGCAGCTAGAGGAATACATAGTAGCAGGACATGAAGACAAGGTTTGCAAGTTGGACAAAGCACTACATGGACTTAAGTAGGCTAGGGCATGGTACACGAGGATTGACACATGCTTTGAAGAGCTTGGCTTTCAGAGGAGTAGTATACACTTTATGTTTTGATCAGGGATGGTTATATTGTAATTGTAGTGATGTAAGTGGATGACCTTGTTATTACAAGATCAGATCATAGTATGATTCGGGGTATCAAGAAAGATCTCTCATCGGAGTTTGACATGAAAGATCTTGGTTCACTACAATATTTTCTTGGAATTGAGGTATGGAGAGTAGCACATGGGCTATTTATTTCTAAATCAAAGTATGCTCATGAACTTCTTGAAAAGGACACCTCGGCGGGAGTGGCTATCTAATTTTCAAAAATTAGATGATGGATCAAAAGTAAAGTTGGGAGACAACTATGCATATGATATAAAGGGAGTTGGTAAAGTACAAGTTCAACTGACTTCAGGGAAGATTGGAGACATAAAGGACATGCTTTATGTACCAAAAATTAAGAAAAACTTACTCTCAATATCAGCTATTACGAAGCAACACATGGTGGTGCAGTTTGATGAAGAGCGGTGCCTCATCAAGTGGAAAGACGATGTAGTAGCTGAAGGAATACTTGCATGAAGATTGTACAACTTCAAGCTCAAGTGGTGGATCATCATGCAAGTCTTGCGGATATTGGATCAGTGAGTAAGTTATGGCACGAAAGGTTTGGACATCTGAATTACAAAAGTCTACAAGTCGTGAGGAAATACAACATGGTCACAGGTTTACCCCAAGTTGTTTCTGATCACAAGGTTTGTGAAGGTTGTGTCTTAGGCAAACATCATATCTCAATCTTATGGGGGAGCAAGTTACTTCATGATGTTTGTGGATGATTATCTAGGAAAACATGGATCTATCTTCTCAAGAATAAGGGTGAAGCGTTCAAGTATTTCACATGGTTTCAGACACAGGTGGATAAAGAAACAAATAGACAAATCAAGATACTCCGCTCGGACAAAGGGGGAGAGTATATTTCTACGGAATTTCAGGTGTTTTGCAAGGATCATGGTATAAAGAGACATAGACCGGTTCTTTCTTTCCGCAACTCCATCTCTTTGTCCGAGCGGAGTATCTTGATTTGTCTATCTGTTTCTTTTTCCACCCGTATCTTAAACCATGTAAAATACTTGAACACTTCACCCTTATTCTTGAGAAGATAGATCCATGTCATGTAGATGAGACGTTATATAGAAAGCTTGTTGGTAGCTTAATCTATTTAACTACTACGAGACCAGATATTGCTTATGCTGTGAGTATGGTTAGTCAGTTTATGGCTAAGCCTAAGCAGATTCATTGGAGAGCTGCTAAGCGGATACTCAGATATATCCAAGGTACTTTGAGATTTGGTATTCTTTGTGGGAGACGGATGATTTGAAGTTACAGGGCTATGTAGATGCTGATTGGGTTGGAGATGCGGAAGACCGAAGATCTACTACAGGCTGTGTTTTTAGTCTTAATTCTGCTGCTATCTCTTGGAGTTCAAAGAAGCAGCAGATTGCATTATCATCTATAGAGGCAGAATACCGAGCTACTACAAGTGCAGCAAGTGAAGCAATATGGTTACGTAGGATTCTACATGATCTACATATGGTACAAGATTCACCTACGATACTTCAGTGTGACAATCAGAGTTGTATTAAATTGGCGAAAAATCTAGTTTTTCACAGCAGGATTCATGTGCTTCCAACCTTTGCTTCAATTTGTGTTTGCACTCCAGACACCTCTAGTGGTTTTATGGCAGCTCCACGCATATCAATTCTCGTCACACATGTTCTTTCCATTCCTTTTCTATTTCATCTTGAGGTTATTCTTCAGGAAACGCCTTCAGTCCATATACCTCCAATGATTGAGCTTGTCGATTTTGCATGTCCCGCAGAGGCTCTTCCCCATAAGTTTTCGATTCTAGTCTCTCAATTGTCCATGGAACTTTGTGGTTGCTATGCATGGCTAGGATCAATTTTACCACCAAGTTGATATGCATGGCTTAATCCTTGGTGCTAGTATCTTTATGATGTTGATCAATATCCTTGGTCCCTTCCTTCCTTTGGGCCCTCACTCTAGTTTATCCACTTGTTCTTGTTCCATTTGCTGTTTATCATTGTGCACTCCTTATGCTTCCTTGGTCCCTTCCTTACTTTGGGCCCTCACTCTAGTTGATCCACTTGTTCTTGTTCCATTTGTTGTTTATCATTGTGCACTCCTTATGCTTCATGTTCACCCATATTGTGAGGGTACAGGTTGATGCTAATACGACGCTTGACATCGATGTTGAGTGCTTAAATGTTAATGTCCACAACTTTGTTCACCTTTCATCTCCTACAAATTTACATTTGTCATATGGTTGCTTGCATATTTTTTGATGTTTCGATACAGATTGTACTTGAGCCTTGTTAATATGACATTCCACAGGTTCGACATATTCTTGATGGTTCTCCAATTTTTTAGTTGGGTCCTCTCTGACACTACTTTCTACATTTCAGAAGTCATATCAAAACAGACCTGGAAAACTGAATAACAACTCACAAGTTCCAGCATATTGACACTCTTAACATTTTTCCTACGAAACACATCATTATAGAGTCTAATTTGACACAGTGCCATGAGCCATAAAATACTATTTCTGGAAAACTAAACTAAGCCCTGCATTAAGATACCTGAAGGTCTATCGGTGGAAATGCCCATAACCTTTGCACCACTGCTTGTGCCTCCTAGAGCAGCCTATTAAAACCAGCAAAGATTTCATATTCAACATAGTTTACACCATTATTTTTTAGCACTCCAAAGATAAGCTGACATTACTTGCTCACTAAGCTTCTGAAACAAGCAATAGCTTGCAGCATTTTTGTGCATCAAAAATCTCATGTGCAAAGCTACTGGACAACTTAACTAAATATGGCTCTACCAGGACCTCAGTTTTCATCAAATGAATAATGCTACCAGACAAGGCTGTACCATCAACCTCAGTTTAATCGGAAAACAGATGCAAAGCATAAAATGTTAAAATCATTTCCGACAGACAAAGCAGAAGAACAGCTAAAATTATCACACACTCTCAGAAGATGGATTCTCAAAGTCATGGAACAATGGATACCAAGATCTAAGAAGAGACAGATGGAACTCACAACAGCTCGCTGTGGTGCAGTCGCAATTTGAGACTGTTGATATTTAAGAATGGTCCAATCAAAGACATAGTCGAATTGGAAACCTGCAACCATAAAATGGTAATACGTAATTAATCTAACACCCTACATGAATGTCATGCGTGTATTGCTTTAAGAACATTCTCAACCAACTATAATGATAGCAGTATTGTAAAACTCCACAAATGTCGATAACCCAAAAATACGATTAATGTACACAATTCATGTACATTGGCAAAACAAATACATAGGACTTTTACAATTCATAAGTGATCCAATGTCAGAAACTATACTCTTTAAGTTCTAGCTTTTAATCCCACTTAGAAAGAACTTTCCTGGTAATGGGTGGCCAAAATGATGCCTGTTTTTTGAAGTCTCAGAAGGTGAAGAACAACATTGACGGTCCTTCTTGAAGTTGATTGAAAATATGGCCATGGACGGCCCTGCTAAAGCAACATACTTATTTGCCAGGCTGCAAGGATTCTGGGTATATTTTTCACGACTCACTCCCCTTACTTGGGGGTAGCTAGTCACTTTAAATTTCCTTTACACACTCTCATTCTTTGGTCAGTATGGTTCTCCTGATGCATCTTGAACTCTTTTTCAAAGCGTTCACTGCATCAAGGGAGTGTGGACAGTGACCGAGAAAGAAACATAGATTCTTGATTGTAAGCAATAGCCTTGAAAGCGTTTTTCTGCATGGAAACTTTTTCCCATGACTCTATGGTTTCCAAAATGAGCCATGGGTAGAGATGTGAAAATATGCATATTACTTTCTTATATAAGCCTGAACTTCTGACTACATCCGCCACATAACAAGAACTTGACTTTCTAAGATGGACCTCTCTGTCATTCATCCATCCAAATAGTTGGTCTGGGCACAGCTTTCAAGGCCTTCCATATTTATGATGGCATGCTCCTTGTCACCAGCTGCTGGCAACAAGCCGAGCAGCTGGTACATCTATGTACTGTACTTACAAAGCCATGAAGAACATCTTGAATTGATGTATCTAGCAACTACTAGTGGCACTAGAGAATTTCATGAAAAGAATAACAATAGAATTTCCTTGTAAACTTCTTCAAGATAAAGCTTTCAAAGGTGCTACTGGAGCTGCGCAGCTTATTTGCCAATCTCAAAGAATTCTGGGTGTATTCTCTTGCCTCCCTATACAAGTTTGTGTTGATCACTATTGTGAGATACTAATGAAAATCCCCAAAGAAATAAATACATGGTTGCAAATCCATAAATTAATCTTTGGATTGAGGGAGGAATTGCATCCTCTAGTGTTCAATGAGTCATGCAAGATGTTGGAACAAGCCATAGCCACGACTCTTATTTGTGAGAGCGGGTCTAAGGGTAAGGTTCTAACAGAGATTACAAGGGCACATACGCACTGCCAGGCAAAGAATAAGGCAAGCCCAGCAAGCAGCTGGTGATCATACAAGTTCATACAGGTGAGAAGCAAAAAGCTTCCTCACGCTCTAGGCGGGCATTTGATCAGTCAAGTCTTACGCTGCAAAAGAGAGAAAAAGCTAAAGCTAAGGGGTTGTGCTACTATTGTTTGGGTAGGCACCTTCCAAAGAGTGTCCATGACGGAAGAAGCAAAAGCTAAATGTTATGCAACTGTACAAGGATGACATAGTACCTAGAATTGCCTTCAATGATCTCGATGCTCTTTGCAAAGAGGAGGTGGTTTGCCCTAAACTGATGGTAATTTCAATTGAGAAAATTAGTTTTGCAGCCTCAACCAAGTTCTCGATTTGATGATACAGAACCAATCAGGATGTGAGGACGGCTGACAAGTGACCAAGTCATGAGGTGGTGATCCTCTTTGACACCAGTTCATCGCATAATGTCATTAATGCCGTGTTGGAACTTGGTGTAGAAGCTTAAACTTCCCACAATACCTTCAGCTTATCGATATACAGTCAAAATGCCAAATGGGAAGGACATAAATATGGGAATGCACATAGTTGTGCAGCTCCCAGTCACTATACAGACAGACAAAATCTTTAAATTTTGAGATTAGTAGGTTGGCACATTTGTCAAAATTATGAGAATAATTCAAGATAGAGTAGCACACACAACAAGATGATTGAGCAAAAGAACATATCTCAGATTAATCATAAGACTAAAATGTGCTACAATAGAATGAAGGAGGTGGGGCGGTAGTCCTCCTTATAAAGACTTCAATAGCCCTAGCAAAAGCTTACCCTAAAATTACAATCTATACTTGGTAATTCCCAAGAGTATTACTAGATCAAAAACATAAGTCCTAAAATTGATCTATAGTGCCCTACTACATGCAATATAATTCTATGACTAGTCTCAAATCATGGGCCCCTAAGAATAGCTCCCAGGCATGGCCCATTAGCATCAAAATTATCATTAATTTCTAACACTCCCTCTTTATGTTAATTTGTTATCTATCAATCCTAGAACTTAATTTCTAAAATTTGTTTTTACCAAGTCCCTTACGAAAAATATTTGCAACTTTCTCTTGTGAAGGACAATAGAGACGCTTAGCTTCATGATTCAGAAGATTCTCTCTGATGAAGTATTGTTGTACATCAATATGCTTTGATCTGCTGTGAAAAACCGGATTCTTTGACAACTTTATGCAACTCTAGTTATCACATTGAAGTATTGTAGGTGTTTTCTGTTCCATTGTAGGTCACGTAGAATCCTTTGTAACCAAATTGCAATGCATGTTGCACTTGTAGTAGCTCGATACTCGCCATCTGTGGATGATAATGCAATACTAGGTTGCTTGGTGTGGTCTTACGTTGCGTGCAAGTACACCGGGTTGCAACAGACCCGGGCACGTGTTGCAAAGCTAGCTTCAAGCGCAAGCTTTACTCCTGGCGCAGCAGGCGCCAACGCCTCTCCCGGCGCCATTGCGATAGGAATTCAGCCGGTGCCAAGTTCCTATGGCTCAAAAACTTTGATCGCATCCAGTGAAGTCCAAAGATCTCGGATCGATGTGCAATCACCTCACATGATCTAGGCATGATTAAAGGAATCTTGGGGATCAATAAATTTTAGAGAGAGAAGTTTCTAGAAAGAGAAAATCCTTGAGAGAGAAAAACGTGCTATACCAAATTTGGTCTAAGCACTTGCTGTGAGGGGAGGTGGCGAGAAGCTGATTAGTAGCGATGTGCTTGTTGTTGCTTGCACGCTTGCCTCCACATTCACATTTTTCATCAAAGATTTTGTAGCGACGGAGCTCCCACAGCGACACCGATCACAATGACACAGGTCCTGTAGTGACATCTAAAATTGGCGTGAAGATTCTTTTGGATTTGGTTGGAGCTCTCACACGGTTGCAACGATTGCTCCCACAAATTCATCCATGAATGCAGCGATTGCTCCCACATTGTTTGCTTTTGCCCTCACAGGATTACTCTGCACAATTGCCCTCGTATGCTCCTTAAGGATTTTCCAGCGATGCTCCCACACTGATACAACTCCCATAGTGACACTTGAAATTGGCCTACATAGATCATTATTGGTTTTGATTGGAACTCCCACAATGACACTCATTAGAGGAGTTCTGAAATCTAAAACAGTTGTAAAAATGTTTTTTATTTTTTTTCTTAATTTCGTCCACCATGTGGCCCAATCAAAATGCATATATTTGATATTTACGTAACGTAGATGAAAATAAAAAAGTTATAGAAATAAACTTTTAAAAAATTTCAGGATGGGAGAATGCTATTGGTAGATAGTGTTTGCCCCGAACGTGTGAATCTGCCCGATGACATTGTCTCTAGTTAAATATTTAACCACATTGGTTAATACGTTCGTAAATTTCAAACTACACAGGTTTACCAACAGTAAGTTATCACATGCTTTGGAATCTGTGACCCCATGTTGTTTCCCAATATCCTTGCGTCATAGTTAGACAGTAAGCATAGTTACCACATGTTGTTATTGTGGTCCAGTTGCCCGTTCACATTTAATAAGTATCATATAACTTTGAATCGATCTGGTATTTCATAGATTTGAGAATTTGGTGCTAAACTTTGGCAACAATCACTATGGCCAGGAGACCAAGATCCAAAATTGAATCGGTGATTCTTTACAATGAGAAGGATGAAGCTGGATTTTGGAAACCAACAAGATACATAAAAAACTCATGCGTTCTACTGCATCCGTCCTCAAAAGGCATGTTTAGACCAAGGAAGAAGGCAAATATGACATTCAAATCTTATTGGAAAGCAAAGATCCTTGACTTTAGGACCTCTCCAGAAGGGCAATCAATGTCAGAAGTCTTGGTTCAGCATGTCTATATGCATTCAAAATTGTATCTACAAGATTTCAATATTCATGATCTTCAAAAATGTAATGGTAAGTTCATAAATTGTTGGGATCTATATTTTAACATTCATGCCTTTGAAACTTGTAGAAATCATATCAGTTATCATATATGTATTGCATTCTTACAGATTTATATCCATCCAGCATAAGTGAATGGGAGTCAACACAATCCCTAGTAGGTATATTGGATTTGATTCATTCGGATATTGGAAAATTACAATACAGAGGAAGAACTTCTAAGGAGCTTGCAAATAGTGGTATATTTTTCTATGAGTCCAAGTACATTACATATATGCATGGAGGTTTCGAAAAGCTTGAAGATATCCCACTGCCACATTTTGGAAGTGATGAATGGCTTGCACCTGATAGTATTGTGTCAAAATCTTTTAGATGCAAATTACTATTTGTTATGTCCAGTATACTCCTAGCCTTGGATACACGATACTCCAGTAAATCAAGCTGTTAGTTATGCCACGTCATACTGGATGTGACCCGAAAGTAACTAATATCGTTGTGAGGCCCAGAACACACTAAATGGAGACTAGACAAGGTATGAGACAATGTATGCATGTGTAGAGTTATCAATAACATTTCTATAAATAGGTGGTCCATGCATAGGACTCTATTCTAGGTGAATCTATTATAGGGAACTTAGGGCTATGCATGGCTATGTGCCCAGGATGCTTTTGGCTCTATATATTGAGGCCAAACTCGCCCTACTCATTGAGATCATTGATTCATTGTCAGGGTTTCACTCTACATTCATGCTTCTTATTCCTTGGCTTGGGGGTGAAGTTTCTAGAGTTGATTGGTTGCTTCTACTTGGTTGGGTCCCACAATAACTATAGGGGGATGCAGGCTGCGACTCAGGGCGAGCTCCAACCAAGTCTCAGCTCCCCTTGTTGGAATGTTGTCGCCCTCCTTGGCGGGCGTATGTTTCTGGCCAGAAGTGATGAATATGTGGCATTTCTAGATTTTGATCAACACTTAACTCTAGTGTGATGGTGATGGTCATTGAAAAAGAGTCCGAGGTGCAGCATGAGAAAGGACAATGGCTGTACAAAGAATGTGAGCAGGTAACACGTCCTTTGCTAAAGGGCAAGTAAAAAGTGACTCAGATCTTTGTCTAAGTAATAACCATGCACTAGTGGCCCATGCTGGGCTCAAAATAACCTCTTAAAGTGAACCCAAGTAAACCCGCCGCCACCAGCGGTCAGCAACATCCTGTGGCTGATAGGTGGCTCGCAAAGTGAACCCAGGTAGTTGGGCACTCTGACATCCTGTTGCTGAAAGGTGGCTCACTTGATGCGAATGCTAAAGGAGTTTTCTCATTGTGAATTTCACAGGTAGCTTATGTTCTCAAAAGCTCCTAGAAGACATCGATGTAAATTGCTGAAAACTGATGAATTTAAAAAGCCCATGCAACTTGTCACAAATTTGCAAGAAAACAGACTCAGATGGCTTTTCACATACTTACAAACTAAAGCACTCTTCTATAATTTCTATAACAAAAAACATGTGCATGCGAGATCAACATACCTTCTCGAATAAACAGGTCACGGAACAATCGTTTCAGGTAAGCATAGTCTGGCTTGTCATCAAATCGCATGGAACGGCAATAATGGAAGTAGGAAGAAAATTCAGATGGATAGCACTTGCAAAGCGCCTACAAAAGCATTTATCTCTTCGTCAATTTACACATCTCTCACAGGTCCTCCTTTTTTTCCATTGAATTAGATTAGAGCTGATCATTTAACTACCATAAAGCAAATACAACACCATAAAGGGTGATCATGCCTCAATAGAAGTCGCCATCTTTTTCTCGCTAATCTTCTCATACTTCTGCTTCTTAGTTCCTGCCTTTAATCCTTGCCAGGGAAGGCTACCAAAAGACACAATGAAGGACATTTTATAAGGATTTGTCTTTACATGTAGTAACAATAATTGCTCAAAGAACTAAAACATGATATGATTTTGAACTCACCTGCCCCTAAGAAAGTACATAAGCACATAACCAAGTGACTCCAAGTCATCTCTCCTGCTTTGTTCTGCCATTGAAATCAAGTAAAGCATTCAACAAACAGAGATACGAGAAAAACAATCTTTGAAAAGCAATCTTATACTTTTTCACTTGAAGTGACTCTGCACCTACCTATTCCAAGGTGTGTGTTGATACTTGCATAACGCGCTGTACCAGTCAAATTCTTATTTTCCCTGCCAAAGTCAGCAATATAGTATATACATACATAATCAGCTGAACAATCCATTAACAAGAATGCTACCATGTTTTAATATCAACAAAAATGATACACTATGGCAAAAAGACTCTCTTTGGAGCATGCAGCCAGTGTTTGCTACCATCTTTTCTATCATGCGTACTCTCAGTGCTTTGTTGACTAGTTTCAAAATTCATGATTACGAGTCTCTCTCTCATGGAATTTGATGACCTACAAGGCACACGTGAAGTTTTAAAGAGGTGTAAATTATTTACAACAGAAGCAGAACCCCTACATGACCTCCTCCATCAGGACGACCCAAGAACCCTAGGAAGTATCATCACCAAACCTCATGCACATAAGAATCTTTTGTACTCTTTTTACAGTCTTATATAAAAACACAATGGTTATTATTGGGCTTGTGTAATTGCACATAAGAATGTCTAGTTTCTTTTTCACAATCTTTGAGAAACATAATGGTTAGTATTGACCTTGCTTGATTGCAGTTTTACTCGCCTAGACCAGCGGTTTTCAACAATGTAATGTGTTAGTTGGTCCAAGAAACAGTTGACCTTAGTGGATGTTAATAAAGATATTGTATATTCTATTTTATTTTTTCTTCTTCAAGAGAGTCGCAGGGCCTGCTCATGCAGAAAATGAAGCTACATTCATCAAAATAATAGGACAACTGATCACAAACTATGAGAGAGTCAATGATCCTCTCACTAAAAAATGTGAGAGAAATCGGTGATGTACAGAGGAGAGATCCTCATTACACAATTGAAGGAAATTGGCAAAAGAGGGGAGAAGAAAACTGACATCAAGGCAAGTGGATGTTTATGGCACACCCGTAGTCAGCAAGAGCCAAAGTGCAGCCTGTGAAAAAAAAAAGGGTTTTTGCGAAAATAAGAGGGAGAGTGCTACTATTTCAGATTGGAACAAAATATGTACAGGTGGCAGAGATAGGGAGCAAAAAAAAGAATAAAAGAATAAGTGGTGAAAGTCTTGCTAATTTTCTGTCTAGAGAACTGTATTCGCTGGTGATTACATGGGTTGATAGCCAATCACATCTGCTACAAACCTCTAACTACAGCGGCTTGCATGAATTTTTGTGGCTTTTTGATGTGCAGTCAATGGTCGAACAGAACCAGAGCCTTTTGCCCAGAATTTGAATCACATCCAGATTTCAGGGCTATACCAACAAAATACCAGTGGGAAATGTAAGTTCTGCTACACAACGTGAAAAGAGTTAAGACCTTGACATTTATATGAGAGATCTACCACCAACACCAACGAAGAACATAGATGGCTGGTATCCTGACATGTTTGGGCTAAACTCATACTTGTGAGAAATTCAACACTTAATGAGTACAGCTCACAGAAGACAATTATCCACTGCATGAGAGAAAAGAGTTGAAGATTGTCATGATAACAAAAGAGTTGAGACACCATCTGAGTAACAGGAGATTATGGTGGAAACGGATCACAATTCCTTCTTACCTGAATATACAAAAGGGACTATCTAAATTGCAGTAATACCACTTCGAGTTGAGGCTATTTTCAAGCGGATTACATAGTCTTCTAGTTTGACGTTATCCATATATAGCTCTTCTCTCTTCTCAGTAGCTTCATCACCAGGGTCATCAGCTATTATGGTACTCCCAGGCTTCTCGTCTCTTCCGCATACACAGCATTGATATTCCGATCTACCAGAGGAATTCCATCAGTATATTAGGGGGATTATTTACCATGCATATTCTGGAGTGACATGGCAAGGGCCAACTCAGACTTTTATCGCTTCAGTTTCCTACAGCTGGAAAGTACCAAGGTCCCAATTTTATCTAGTGGACATTCACATTGCCTCCGATTTACACTGGGACGGTTTCGAGTTTCCTCACATCAATTATATGTAGCAGACTTTGTCAGATGTGCACATTAGGGAGGGTCCTCCATCAAACTTACTATCCCGGTCGCTGACTATGCCGGCAAAAAGACCGTATAATTTAAATAGCCTGTCTATAAACAACCTTGCTAACTTTGGAGCTCTAACAGTTGTTTTGGTCGGAATAAAATGAGCCATTTTTATCAAACGGTCAACTGTGACCCATATAGCATCGTGACCCTTCTGGGTCTTAGGCAAGCCTACTATGAAATCCATGGAAATACTTTCCCATTTACTAGTCGAAATTCCTAAGGGTTGTAGTAACCTTGTCTGCCCTAACACGCTCTGCTTTAATATCTTCACACTTCTACAACTAGTCACATACTAGTGGACGTCCTCTCTAATGCTAGGCCAAAAGAAATGCCTCTGAAGACGCTCATAAATTTTTTGAATACCTGGGTGCCCCCTATTAGGCGCCTGAAATCCTCTAAATCAGGGACACATACTCTATTATTGTATAGTGTATACTGATGGAATATTGTTTCCATTTGAATCCTTGTCAACACTGACCCTCAACAACTGATGGTATACTTCGACAGTTTTACAGACTCCGAATCCTCAAAGTCATCAGACATATGCTTGGACTCTTCATCCTCAACGAAAGTTGTCATATAATTGGACGAACTGGCTTAGAAATCTGTAAATTTCTGCTCTAGACTATATTCCAGACTATGGAGAAATGAGGATCCTATTTCCCCCCTTCAAGAATTCTAATTAACTGCTACTAAAAACTAATTTCCAGATATTGTATTTTTGGTTTATATCTGATAAACCATGTTGGTCTATGTCTCATAACAATTGAGCTTTCCGACCACCAAGCTTAGCTACTACTGTGACTCTCACAATTAGACCTAATCCTAAACTGAAAACTGAATTAAGGGTTAAATGCTACTGACTGATTTCCTTTCCCTTCCTTCTAGGAAAATTTGTCAAATCTTTAGACTAGCGCCTCTATCCATGAGAGTTTGAACTGTATCTGATATCTGATCAGATTCACATAAATAAGACAATATTCAATCTTTTGTGCCCTTTGGTACTTCAAGTAAATCGGTGTCCCCATACCACCAACTTATTTTTCAATACTAGTGAACCCGCGATGACTGAATAATCCTGTGATAATGCTTAAAGGTCGACGTCCCATACCATCGATCTGGGTGATGGTGTTAACACAATAGTGGCTGGTCTTATCATTTTTCTCTTGCCTTTGACAATTTGAGTGCATGCTAATCCCATCTAGAGAGTTGGCATGACTCGATACTTATCTGATTGCTGTAGATTTGGCTTACTGCCAAAATACAATCTTAGACATAGCCATGAGGATCATTTGAATTGTCGAAGCGTCAGTGATAGTTTTCACTGAAACTCACAATATCCTTGGCCCATCTTCTAAGTCATATTAAGGCTTACTCATGGGATACTAATAAAGGTAACTAACCCATAAACCCATGCCTCTCTACTTTATCCGCTGATCCTTATGAATTTAGGTAAAATATTACATTTTCTGACCCTATGTACAACTCTTTGTACTGAGAAACAACTGATTATATTAAAACTTGGTGGATTTTATCAAAATTCAAGAGACTGATCATAACTTCTTTAACTTAAATAGAAATGACTGATCTTTTAAACCATTCTAAAATATTGTAAAATGCTTCACCTCATAGATGCTACTCCTGAGTAGCTCACTGATCACCTTAAGTTTCCAATCCAACATATGAAACATGCAAATTACAACTTGCAAAAAACTAGTTTGCATTCAAATTTGAGCAATTCAAAACCTTTGTAAATTACATGAAACTTTTCAGGGAAAAACTATTTTCTTTCATTTACTAGGAAATCTACTTCACATTCACTAATTTGTACTTTTTTTTTTCTACTTGCATGTCCGTATTTCTATCATTTATTATTATTATTTTTCTACCATTTAAAGTGAGAGGTTTCGGGTCTTTCAAAAAGACTTGGGTGAGTCTTACTAACTGACTCACTAATTGGTGGACTAGGTACGGAAGGAACTAGCTGAAGGGAGGTAGGTGCTGAACCTCTTAAAAAAAAACTCAGGACTTAAGTTCAGCAAATGACTCATCCTGATTAGACTGCAAACTAGCTACTGCTAGCTTAACGTCCTCCACCTCCATTACCAAGTGCGTGTACTACTTGGTAACGTATTCTTCCGTATCAGAGACACATTCTTCGTCTATATCGATCAGAGCTTTCACGCTCTACTCTTAATGTTTCTTCTTCCAGTTCGTCGATGACTTTGATCAGAGAAGTCTGAGTTCTCTCAAGAGCAGACATGTCAGAAATAAGAAAAAAGAATCGCTAGGAGTACTGAAAAAAACTGAGAAAAGCTAACTAAAACCGGAAATAAAAAGGGTTCAAAAACTTAGCTATGGGGCGAGGCTGCTATAAAAAAAATCCCTCAGCTTCCAATCCACAAACAGCTGGAACTAGTACATTGGAAGCTGGAACATATTGAATCCTGCCGAATGATGTAAGAAACCGCTTCTGCGTGCAAGCTATCTGGCCACCTTTAAAGCTTTGGTCCAGAAACTCCGTATCAAGCGCTCGTCGGAATACTTCTTATAGCTAGCTGCAATAGGAAGGAAGAGAACAGAGAACAGGGCACAGGCACAAAAAATGCAACTAAAGAGGCCGCCACTGTCTCCTAAATTGCTTAATCCTGATCACAATCAAAGCTGACACACTGTAGGCAAGGATGGTTACAGCTCTGATACCAGTGTTAGGAACAACATAACCGCAGGGAAGGAAAAGCTAGTCTGAGCCACCCAGCCAATGCACTCTCTTACAAAATGCCCCTCCTAGCCCAGTGTGAGTTTGCATGGATGCGGTAGGTGGTAGTTGTTGCTGACACCCACCGTTCATGCTACATGCATGGATTACATGTTGCATGCGGGGTCCCAATCCAGCACTGGAGGGCTGCATGGTCCCCCTACTATCATGCATGCGTCCGCATGTGTCTGCATGGGTATCACTGGCCCTCATACCTTTTGCATGGTATGAATGCATGCCTCTGACTCAAACTGTCCTCTGCCTCAAGTGGTTATCTGCACCTAGAAGTACTGTTGGGTTGGTACTGTTACGGTCTCGTAACAGACACCCCATTGTACCATATCTTTTACTTTCATGTCTTGTGAGCAAAGCAGAGATTTTGTCTAGTCTTGATAGGCTAATCATTTTATATAGTAGTAGTTGTTTGTTTATGGAGACATTTTATATGCCCCTTTCAGTATTTATTACACTTAAAATGTACTTACTTGGGCTTATATGCCTTTTGGCATTAAAAGACATTAATAAAGCGCTCTCTCTCTCTCTCTCTCTCTCTCTCTCTCTCTCTCTCTCTCTCTCTCTCTCTCTCTCTCTCCTTTGGCAGAGTGATCATAGGTATGTTATCTTCTTTCTTCTGGCAAGGATGGTTACGCCTTTGATACCAGTGTTAGGAACAACATAACCACAGGGAAGGAAAAGCTAGTCTGAGCCACCCAGCCAATGGACCCACCCAATGCCACGAAACTTTATACCCTAGACTCCCCTCCTACCTTACTCTCACCACGACCTGCCCACTGCACGCTTTTTACTCCACACATGGTTGAAAATGCCATTAAACATGCCAAACTTCATAAAGCCACTGACTATGATTCTCTAAACGTAGATTTTCTAAAACCTGTAGCACACCTTATCTCGCCCTTTATTGCTCACGCTTTAACACCGCTGTGACCTATGGTTTTCCTACCGCATGGTGTACTAATATCCTTCATCCCATCCTCAAGGCAGGTGATCCCATGAATGTAGAAAACTACCGCACTATTATGATTGGTCACACTTTGTATAACATTTATGGTTCCATTTTACAGACCATTATTGGATCTTTTGCTGAGACTGAGGATTTACATGCTATGGGTCAGGCTGGGTTCAGACCAGGATACTCTACCTCATATCAGATTTTCATTTTGAGATGCATCATTGAGGAGGCACGACATCAGAGACAGAGAGTTTATTGCTACTTTGTGGACTTCCGCAAAGCTTTTGACTTAGTTCCGAGACATCTCCTTTTCCAAAGATTATCTTCACTTGGCTTCACAGACGAGACTATTGCCACGATCATTACTTTATGTGAGCGAGTTTGGGCGCGTTTCAGGGACGGTAGTGGTTGGTCCCCGCTGATACATTGTACCATTGGAGTGAAGCAGGGCTACCCCTTATCACCTACTCTCTTTGCACTATACATTGATGACCTCGAGCGGATTATTCGCGAGGAAGGTGGAGGGCTGTCCCTTAGCAGATATTATTATCCCCATTCTCCTATACGCTGATGATGTGGTTCTTCTCTCATCCTCTGCAGCTGGCTTACAGAGACACCTTTCTGCTTTACATCGCTTCTGTCAGCTTTGGGGATTGACGGTTAATACTAAGAAGACCAAGATTATGGTGTTCAACACCAATAGACAGCATATGAGAGATGTGACCTATTATGATGGGTTGTCGATTGAGATTGTGACCTCTCACACTTATTTGGGAGTACTTTTCTTTGGTCCACTACTCACATTCCGACCGGCAGCCCTCACCAGACTCTGTAAGGGGCACACTTCTCTTGTTCATATGGAGAGATTCTGCTCCACATATTATGTACAGGACCCTGCTACCAGATGCTTGCTATTTTCTGCCACTGTCTCCCCGGTTGTTTTATACTCTGCTGAGACTTGGTGTCCGGATTTATCACGTGATACTTGGAGGGATCTTACTCATATCCATATTCTCATGCTCAGTAGGATGATGAGGGCTAAGCCCTCGGTGCCATATGATATCATATTAGCGGAGTTTGCTTCCCCTCCCCTGGTTATCGGTGCTATGTTTCAGATCATTACCTTTCTTCACAGGATATCACAATTAGACACTTCCAGATATGTTGTTGCTGCTCTCACTTCATCACGCACCATTGTTGGACAGGGGGCCAAGCATTCTTGGTTTGGCAATGTCTCAGCCCTTCTTCGGACTTGGGGCTTATCTGTACTTGATCTTCCGCGCAGGACCTATGCTTATATTAGACAGCATATTTATCGAAGCTACATACGACCTATATGGTCACAGCCTGACCCTGATAAGGTCAAGATACATTTCTATGGCACACATCTACTACGAGTACTCCTATCCTTCCAGCATATCTTACACAACCATTATCTTTTGGTCTGAGGTACCGTATGGGACAACTTCGAGTCTCTTCTCATCAGCTGGCTATCGAGATGGGTAGATACACGGACACTCCTAGATTGCAGAGGATATGTCAGATATGTTCTCTTCAGAAGGTGGAGGATGAGTTTCATTTCATCTTTCGTTGTCCAGTATATTATGAGATCAGAGGGCGATACCACTGTTTATACAGAGATACTCCTCTCACGTTGCGATCCTTCCTCGAGTATCCAGACACCCCAGATGTGTAGGTCTTCTATTGAGAGAGATGTATACTCTACGAGCTTCACTTCTACCTACACCAAATATGGATCACAGTCAGGCTCCTATTACCCAGTTTTCCAGAAGCGAGACAGAGAAGATATTTCAGTTGTGGATTTTGAAGTCCCCATTCGGAGATCGAAGACACAGGGAGTCTCACATACTTCTGCTAGATCCAAGATCACGAAATCTTCACAAGCTTCCTGCCAGTCTACAGCACGCTCCACTACTACTATCACTCACTATTTCCAGCTTGCTCGTAGCTAGTCTCCTCAGAAGAGCAGGTGGTTAAGCTCTTGCATTGTACCCTCACAAGCTGGTGGTCAAGCTTTGATACTTCTTCTTAGGGATAGAGAGATAGATATGCTAGTTCTTTTCTTTTTACTAGTAAATAAGTCCGTATGCAGACGATGCTCCTCACTTTTTGTACTCTCTTTTGTCTTATGTACCTTTGGGTACCAAAAGACGTTAATAATAATAATTCTAATTCTATTTCTGATTCTCTCTCTCTCTCTCTCTCTCTCTCTCTCTCTCTCTCTCTCTCTCTCTCTCTCTCTCTCTCTCTCTCTCTCTCTCTCTCTCTCTCTCCAGCGATGGCTGTTGCCGGGTGATCCCTCCTCCCCCTCTAAGGGAAAAGGCTTATTAACCTTCTCTCCAATTCCTCTACAGGTGCTTATTGGCGTGCATTTATCCCTCGCTCTCCACCTCCCTCATTGACTGATCTACAATCCTAGATTAATTATGCCACCACTCTATATACCCTAACTACTGACACTCCCATTTTTATCTCTCCTCGTCCCTCTTAGTTTTCATTCTTTATTGCTGACATGGTCTTGTAGCCATTAAGAAGTTAAGAACCCGTCGCGCCCGTGACATTGAAGACCTAGAGTCTAAACTCCTCCACCATGCTCCCGACATACTTGCACTTGTGTTGTCCAGTCTCCTTAACCAAGCAGTTATTCATGGTTTTCCTTCTTCTTGGTGCACTAATATCATCCACCCCATCCATAAGAGTGGGGATCCCATGAAGTCATATCATGGCTAAGCTTTTTGGCTCGATCCTACAGTCTATTGTTAGCTCAAAAGAAGAAGCAGATGGATTACATGCTCTTGGACAGGCAGGTTTCAGGACTGGTTATTCTACTACGGATCAGATTTTTATCTTGAGATGTATCATTGAGGAGGCTAAGCATCTAAAGCAGTGGATTTATTGTTCCTTTGTGGATTTCCGTACCTAGACATCTTATGCTTCAACGCCTGGTCTCGCTTGGTTTTTCACAGGAGGTTATTGCTTCTATTACCACCTCATATGAGAGGGTTCTTGCTAGACTCAGAGATGGGACAGGATGGTCACCTCAAATTCACAGTACAGTTGGTGTGAAGCAGGGTTGTTGTTAGGGACCCAACTCCCTTGGGTCCCAAACCCAGACTTGAGACCAAACGATGACTGGGCCTATAGACTTGACCGGTGACTCGTGAACCTGCATGGTTGCCACGTGTCATGATCCAGGAGTGCACATGGCTTGGAGTCTCTCTCCTTGGAGGTATACAAGGGGAGGAGGACTCATTTGCCATCCATTCTGTCTACCTAGGAGGAGGTGGATGGAGAGCGTGTGCACGGCCAGGATGTGTTGCTAGCGTGAGGCAGGAGATGGCTGAGAGCCTAGGCGGTGGTATGGGACGCCGACTGGGATGGAGGTCGGATCCAGCTTGAAACGGTCACAGGCCAGGGCACGGTGGGTGGACCCGGATTCGGTCCTATGGCGGGGTGGAACGTGAATCGTAGGTCTCTTGTGGTTAACCGGCACCTGGAGGTTTGCAGTAAGTAAGATTGTAACATATGGTATCAGAGCCACTGCATGCTGAAAGCAGGTGCGTTGATCCGTAGAGTTTTTCTTGTAAGTTTTGGCGTTTTTGACGGATTTCAAAACAAATTTAAAAAGCATTTTTTATGCATCTTCTAAGGTTCTTCTTCCCGCTGTTTTTTCAAAAATTTGAAGCAAAAAAGTTTAGGGAAAACAGTTGTGGGGGCCCACGGACGCCGACCCTCCTCAGCGTGATAAAACTTGAAAGTCTTGATTGCTGCCTGACCTGCGATGCTTCTCAAGAAAACAAGTAGAAAACTGCCACGTGGCACTGTTTGGGCCCAGACAGGTGTCTACAAGCAGCGTTTTTCTATTCCGCTCTCTTTCTTTTCCTTGACCAGGGAAATCGGGGCCCTCCCTGCTCACATGAAGCGTTTTCTCCAGACCTGTCCCTGTATATCAGCAAAGGACCATCTGAAGAAAAGCAAGAAAAAGTGAAGGGGGGGGGCTGTAGGGCACCTGGCAGATTGCTAGGAGAAGGCCAGAAGGCTGAGGTGGAAGCTAGGTGGCAAGGCAAAGCCACTTGGCAGTGGGTAGGATGGCATGAAGAGGGAGGTATGCCTCTTCTATGCGTCTGTTTTATGTGAAAAGAGGTGGAGGTGGTGGTGCATCCTTCTCTTTGCTTTCTCTTATTCCTCTTGGCAGCCATGGACAATACCATTTGGTTTGTGAAGAGACAGCAAGAGTAGCCTTGCATCTACTTTCCTTGAGTAGCTTCTGATTCTCTTCTATCATCTCTTCTTAATTCACCTCTCTTCTCTCTGTAAAAATGGAGCCTACTCCTACTACACAGCCTATGTCCCCTGTTCATGAGGCTACAGTATCTACCTTTTGTCTTAGACCCTGATGCTTTGATGCTGGCCATTAACAGTCTACAGCAACAGATTGTGGATATGCAAGCAAAGCATAGTCGGGATCAGCAGGATCTCAAGGAATTGACGGAGCTAAGGCAATTGGTGCATCAACCATTGTTCACTCCTGAAGTTTTTGCTGGGGAAAATAAGGATAGAACCCCGGAGGCGGTCTTACAATGGCTGGATCGATGGAATTTGCACTTTTCCATGCACGATTCATCCGAGGACAACAAGATCAATCTCGATGTCATGTACCTGCAAGGTAAAGCATTTACCTGGTGGCAAGATATAAGGGGTAAGCCTGAAGTTCCTAGGAATTGGGAGGATTTTTATAAGGCCTTTAAGGCGGCCTTCCTTCCTATTCTTGATGATTTTGAATTTTACCGTCAGTATGCAACAATCCATATGGGGAACCGGCCCCTGGATCAGTATTTACAGGAATTTCAAGAGGTCTATTCTCGTTTTGCAACTAGAATAGATCCCTTGCTAGTAAAGTTGCATTTTATACTGGGGTTGCCAAGAGACTACCAGCTAGAGGTCAAGAGGAACCAGCCTCTTACCCTCGAGGATGCTGTTCGCTTCGCCAGAATCTACGATGATACTCGTACGATGGCTAAACCTGAGACTGGTGTCTTGCCCGACGTAAAGGGTAAGAGGCCTTTCTTTCCAAAGAAATCGAAAGATAAGGCAAAGGAAGGGGCTTCAGGTTCAGGAAAATCGAAGAAAAGGTCTTCATGAAAGCCAGAAGCGACAATGAATCTTCAATTTCATGGAACCAGGTCATGTCGCGACGGAACGTCCAAAGAAACGGAAAGCTAAAGGGGCATCTTTTAAGACGCCAGGTAACTCTAGCATATCTAGTGTAGATCTTTCCTTTGCTGGTAATTTTGTGTGTGAGAATTGTTGTTTTAATACGGCTGTTTTTGGCCCTCATGACCTCATTCGGATGAAGGGGGTTGTGGGTGACCAAGCCGTAAGTGTTTTATTTGACGATGGTTCCACACATAATTTTATTAACGCTAATTTGTTGCAGAAGCTAAAGGTGGAAACAAGGCAAAGTGACCACCGATACACACTGAAGCTGGCAACTGGAGCAGAAAGCTAAGTTTGGGACCAGATAGTCCCACGTCTACCAATAGAGATTCAAGCCTATAAGGATAAATTAGACTTTCATATTATGAATCTAGATAGGGTAAAGAGTGGTTCTATGAGAGGAACGAGTCTATGAAGAAAAACTATGTAACACATAGTTTGTCGTTCTTACATAACGGCTCACTCATAGAATTGAATGGAAATGTTGATATTTCTACTCCGTATATGCTTTCTACTTTGGAAACTGTTAAATGTATGGATATTGTGGATTGCAGTTCTTATTTATGTTGGTTAAAAGATTTTACTTACCATGAAGAACGCGTTTGCAATTTTACAATCTCCAAGTGGAATTAATGTCTAGTAACCTAAAACAAGAAAACCCGCCAGAGGGTGAAATTCTTAGGAAACTTAGACAAGAATTCAAAGATGTATTTCCTGAACAACTTCCTGAGGGTCTTCCCCCCTCTAGGGGTGTTGACCATGGTATTAAACTGATTCCTGGTAGTTCTCCTATATCATTGTATCCATATAGGATGAGTACTACTGAAGAGGATGAGGTTTATAGGCAATTGCAAAATTACCTTAAAATGGGCCATGTTAGGCCTAGTAAATCTCCCTGGGGGGCACCTGTGCTCCTTGTTGATAAAAAAGACGAAGGCACTCGTCTTTGTGTGGACTTTAAAAAGTTGAATAAATTAACGAATAAAAACCGTTATCCTTTGCCGCGAATGGATGAACTGGTTGATTGATTGCATGGTGCAAAGTACTTCACCAAAATCGATTTGAGATCAGGGTATCATCAGATTCGCATAAAGACTAAGGATATTGAAAAAACCGGGTTTAGAACTAGGTACGGCCATTATGAGTTTCTGGTTTTACCATTTGGCTTGACAAATGCTCCAGCGACTTTCCAGCAGATGATGAACGATCTTCTTCGTCCATAACTGGGAAAGTTCGTAATAGTCTACTTAGATGATATTCTCATCTATAGTAAGACCTTGGAGGAGCATCTCAGGACTGTCTTAGAGTTACTTAGATAGGAGAAGCTTTTTGCCAAGGAATCCAAATGTGTGTTCTTCCAGAAAAAGTTGTTATACCTTGGTCACATTATTTCGGACCATGGGTTGGAAATTGACCCAAATAAAGTCCGACAAGTACGTGAATGGCCTATCCCTAAAACCATCCGGGAGGTTAAGTCCTCTTTGGGATTTACGGGGTTTTTTCATAGATTAACTTGAACTATGCATTAATTGCATTGGCCTTGACGAATGTCCTCAAAGGGGCTAAAAGAGTTAGCCGCCACAGTAAGTTCAGTCCTCCAGTTACTTGGACTGAAGAGTTGAATCAGAGTTTTGAGAACCTCAAATACTGTGTAACTACAGCGCCTATTCTACACATAGTGGATCCTAACAAGCCGTATGTACTTGCAACGGATGCCAGTGACTATGCTATAGGCGCAGTCCTATATCAGGATGGTAGCCCGGTAGCTTTTGAAAGCAAGAAGTTGAACCTTGCTCAAAGGCGGTATTCCACCTATGACAAGGAGCTTTTCGCTGTTATTAATGCCCTGAAAGTTTGGAGACATTATTTGTATGGCTCCCAGTTTACTATAGTTACTGACCATCAAGCTTTAAAGTATATTAACGATGCGGCTGACCTTAGGGGTCGTAAGGCCAGATGGTCAGAGATGCTCCAAGATTTTCATTATGACATTAAGTACCGGAAGGGTACTTCTAATAGTGTCGCGGATCCCTTAAGCCAGATTGGAGAGCTTAATCAATTAAGCTTTTCTGAGATCCAATCTGAGTTGTATCTGTCCTTAAGAGATTTGTGTAAGACCGATAGGTACTTCGGTCGTATTTGGCTAGACATCCTGGCAGGTTCTACTAGATCTAGTGATGAGCTTGGAATGTAGGATTCCAAGATTTCTCCTCAGGACAAGATACAAAGAGACTATTCCATTAGGAATGGGTTGCTTTTCCGGAATGGAAAGGTTTGTGTGCCAAAAAATGAGGATATACGGGCCCAAATCCTGCATGAATGTCATGACAGCCCGTGTGTAGTGCACCCTGGCGCTCAAAGGACACTTGACTTAGTAAAAAGGAACTTTTACTGGCCAAACTTAAAAAGTCAGGTGGAGGAATATGTTCGCAAGTGTGCGCAATGCCAAGTTAACAAAGCTGAAAGACTTAAGGCAGCTGGTTTGTTAATGCCCTTGGAAATTCTCGAAAGAAAGTGGGAAAGCATTTCCATGGACTTTGTGAAGCAAAATGATGCCATTTGGGTAATAGTTGACAGGTCGGTCTTTGAGAAATTAGAGACCACGCTAAGTTTGGGGTCATCAGATCATCCTGAATCGGATGGTCAAACAGAGAGGACCAACCAATCTATGGAAGATATGCTTCGAGCTTATGTTTCCAGAAGACAGTCAGATTGAGAAAGGTACCTTCCAATGATTGAGTTTCGTATAATAGCGCAAAGGACTCAGCGACGGATTTTAGTCCATTTTCTCTTATGTATGGTTTCCAGCCTAGGGCTCCCATTTCAGTGGGCCTCAAAGGCCTCAAGGTTAAAGCAGCCGTAGATTTCCTGCATGATATGCAAGAAATGTTGCTTGTTGCTCGCGAAAACGTAAAAACGGCTCAGGATAGAGCCCAGTTTTACGCTAATCAAAAGCGACAACCTAGGGTCTATGAGGAGGGGGCTTGGGTATATCTTAGAATTCCAAAAAATTCTAAGGTACTAAGGACTGGGAAATGTCCTAAGTTATCACCTCGTTACGCAGGGCCATTCCGTATAGTAAAGAAACTCCATCGGAATGCGTACTAGCTAGAACTTCCTCAAGGGGTTAAGGTACATCCAGTTTTTCACATTAATCGTTTAAAGGAACGACTTGGTGGAAAGGATGACTTAATGCCTCAGGAGAATTTAATTCAGCTGGAGGACCTATCATCCTTTGTACCTACTGAACCACAGGCCATTGTTGATGTACATCAACGTGGGCTCAAAAATCGGCAGGTAATTGAGTACTTGGTTCGTTGGAAAGGAAGTTCCGAGGACGATGATACTTGGGAGAAGGAACATGACCTTAAACTGAGATTCCCTGGATTCCTTCCTTAGATAAGGAATTTTTGAAGGAAGAGGGAATGTTAGGGACTAGACACTTCCAGATATATGGTTGCTGCTTACACTTCATCCCGGTCCATTGCTAGTCAGCAGGCTAAGTCGTCATGGTTTGGGGATGTCTCTGAGTTTCTTGGCAAATGGGGATATCCATATTAGCTCCCTAGTGGGACTCATACCTACATTCGGCGTCAGCTTTATCAGAGCTATATCCAGACAGTATGGTCACAGCTAGATCCAAAGAGGGTCAAGATGCAATTTTAGGGCACTCACCTCCTACAGTTAGATCTAGCCTACCGTTGTATCTCTCACAGACATTATCATATGGTCTTCGATACCGTATTGGGCAACTTCATGTCTCCTCACATCAGCTCGATATCGAGACTGGTCGTTATACTGATACACCCAGACCACAGCGGATTTGCCAATTATGCTCGATGCAGGAGGTAGTGTATGAGTCACATTTCATTTTCAGGTGCCCTATTTATTATGAGATCCGAGACCGTTATTATTGTCTCTACAGAGACACTCCTCTCTCCCTTGGCCCTTTCTTGGCATATGCAAACTCTAGTTGTGTGGGACTCCTATTGAGAGAGATGTTTACGTTACGAGCATCTCTTTTACCTTTCGAGGCAGATGATGTTTACAGTCAGACTCTCATCACACATTTCTTATAGAAGAGAGATAGAGAGGAGGTTTCAGAGGATGAGCTTGATATCCCGACACGACAGAAGGTTGTGAAGACTAGCGACCACCTTCCAGACCGAGACGTGCAGTCCTTTCATCACAGTCAGCCAGAGCCTCACGACGGCCTTCAGTTTACCGAGTCAATCATCAGCCTCCAGTGCACACTTCATAGCCTATCACTCGCTTCTACAGATCAGCCACTCAGTGAATCAGTGTTTTTGGTGTTTCTTTAGATGTTTGCCTCAGCAGAGCGGGTGGTTAAGCTCTTGCCTTTGTACCTCAGCAGAGCGGGAGGTTAAGCTCTCGGATCTCCTTCTTGCATGATGTGACATTGTTGTTCTATTCGAACTTAGTTGAATTCCGGTAAAGAGATAGTTTTTAAGAAAGAAGTCCTCATATGGACATTGCTCCTACTTTGTATGTATTGGATTTTGTCTTTTGTGCCCAAACAACAGGAAGAGGCACTTTCTTGGGCATCCGTTTTGAAAACGGGCACCAAACCAAGCGCTCCCATCTCTTCGGTTATCTCAGCCACCATATCAGAAGAGAAGTCTCGAGATCAAAAAGCCCACAACATTAGAGTTCGCGGGATTCTGGACACACAGGATGCCTAGGCTGAAGCCAAACGCTTTCTCGACACCACTCTCGGACACAAGACAGATGGACTAGACACCGCATGGAGGACCACCAGAGACACAGCCACACTCATTATCCGTTTCACTTCTCTGGAGAGCCGTCGAGATGCTTTGCGATGCAGGGCTAAGCTACGCGGTACCACTATCTACATGGACGACGACCTCACGTATATCCAGGTGGAGGAGAGACGTAAGGCCTTTCAGGTAGCCCGTGAGTCTGGCAGACGAGTTATTTACCGTGATGGACGAGTGCGCTTTCTTGGTGGCACTCCTAGCAGCTCACAGTGCTAGGGATTTGGGGTCCCCGGGTTCGGGAGTGCCCCGGGGCCCCATCCACACCATCTCCGGATTGGAGTTTGGAGCTGCGATGGTATACACTCATCTTCCACAGTTGGCGACATGATTGATTTCATCACTAGTAGAGACTTATTGTTTTTTATGGAGACTCACGAAAGTCGGGAGCGAGGATTACCTATTTTTCCAGGATACAGATGGAATTCCGTATTTAGGCCTAAGACTAGATCAACTAGTGGCCGTGGATCCGGAGGGGTGGCATGCCTATACAGGGAGTCTCTTCATCGGAGTATTGAGTTCATCATACATGACAAGCATGCACGTTATATCTGGATTCGTATTGTTGGACATGACATTGGTTTGGACAAGGACCTCTTTGTGGCAGCATGTTACTTTCCTCCAGAGTCTTCCTCTTTTGCAGAGGGCACAGGTTCACCATACCTTGATTTGTCACCCGATATTACCATATTCGCAGAGCAAGGGCATATTCTCCTCACTGGGGGCTTTAATGCCCGAACCTCCTCACGACAGTCTCCAGTCTGCAGTAAGTTCAGAGGCGGAATCCAGGAGATTACATGCATTGGGACAGGCAGGTTTCCGAGCTCATTACTCTACCACTGACCATATTTTCACACTTCGAGCTTTGATTGAGGAAGCCAAGCACAGGAAAGAAAAGGTTTACTCTTGTTTTGTGGACTTCAGGAAAGCCTTTGACTCTGTACCACGCTCCCTGGTCATTCAGCCACTTCGAGATCTTGGTTTCTCCATGGATATTGTTCTGGCAATGATGGCTCTTTACGAAAAAGTCCTGGGATGTTTCCGACATGGTAGTGGCATCTCTGATCATATTTGGAGCACCATTGGGGTGAAACAGGGTTGCTCTCTTTTGCCGGTCCTTTTTGGATTGTACATTGATGAGTTGGAGCGAGCCATCGCACTGTGGCGAAGCTGGATGTAGACTTGGCACCATCTTGATTGCTATTCTCTTGTATGCGGATGATGTGGTACTAGTATCCCCGACCAGAGAGGGATTACAGAGACAGCTGGATTGTCTACAGGTTTTCTGTACCAGATGGGGCTTGGGCATGAACACTACGAAGACTAAGGTTATGGTCTTCAACACTTCTCGAGCCTTCATGCAGCGCCAGGAGCTCATGCTTGATGGACGGGCTTTAGAGGTAGTTTCCTCGTACACCTATCTGGGAATACTCTTCTCTGGTCCTACTTTCAGCATGCGACAGGTAGCCACCACCCGACTTGGGAAGGGACATTCCTCCCTTGTTCAGCTTGAGCGGTTCTGCTTCAGGAAGTCCATCCGAGATGCTCGCAGTAAGTGCAGACTTTTTGACACTATAGTCAACCCACGGCCTTGTATGCAGCAGAGATATGGTGTACAGGTCTCCCGTCATCACACTGGGCCAGCATTCCAAGATTACAGACCACCATGCTAGCTCGTATGATTCGGTCGAAGTCCTCGGTCCCACACGAGATTCTTCTTGCAGAGTTTGTCGTTCCACCCATTCAGATAGCTGCAGCATCCCAGCTCATCGCTTATATCCAGAGAATTCGGGATTTACCATATACAGACACGAGATATACGCAGGCCTGACTTGCCTCCTCACACTCCCTTCATGACCAGGGCTATCGACTGTCGTGGTTCTCACAGGCGTCCCACTTCCTCCTTCATTCATTTGGCATATCCATCACAAAGCTCCCTTCGGGTACCCACCAGTATATCAGGCGCTTCTTATATAGAGCGTATCTTGACCGCACTTGGAGGCGACAGCTTGGGGTTAAACCCGCCTATTACTGGACTCATTTCATTGAGCTTGACACAACAGGGTTCCCTGTTTTGCCACACTATTTGGACTCGGGATTATCACATAGCCTCAGATTTACCTTGGGAAAGCTCCGCGTATCATCACATCAGCTGGCTATTGAGAAAAGCAAAACAGGAGGCTCTAACGAATGGAAAGCGGTTGATCTACAGGGATGGTATCATCCGTTTTGTAGATAATAAACCTGCTACTATTAATGAGATATCTGAGACTGTTCAGAGTTAGTGAGAGAGTTAGAGCACTGAAGAGATGCCAGTTGAATCTGTAAATGGTCTACGTACCATATAACCCTGGACATTATCCTCTTCTTAGTTAGTTTTGGTTTAGTTATGTTGTTTGACGGCATTGTTCCGTCTTGGTTCCACTTTATCTGATGTACTTGCTAGTCTTATACGTCTTTTGGCATGGAAAAGACGTTAATGAAACTCTCTCTCTCTCTCTCTCTCTCTCTCTCTCTCTCTCTCTCTCTCTCTCTCTCTGGTCCTACCTGCAGTATGAGACTGGCGGCTACTTCTAGACTTGGGCCACTCTTCCCTAGTCCAGCTGGAGAGATTATGCTTCCGTAAGTCTATTCGAGATGCTCTGAGTAAGTGCAGACTGTTTGACACCATCGTCACCCCCTCAGATCTCCCTTTGGGTACACACCAGTACATTAGACGTTTTTTATACAGAGCATATCTCGACCGTACCTGGCATCACTAGCTGGGGGTTAAGCCTGACTGCTACCGGACTCACTTTCTAGTGCAGGATGCCACTGGTCTTCCAGTTTTACCTCCCTATTTGTCTTCTGGACTATCACCACGGTCTCCGTTTCACTTTGGGACAGTTCAGAGTCTCCTCAAATCAGTTGGCTATTGAGACAGGCAGATTCCAGGGTACACCACGAGAGGAGAGACTATGCCTGTTGTGTCCCTTACATGAGATAGAGTCCGAGGAGCATTTCATCTTCAGATGCCCCATATATTATGAGATTAGAGGGAGATATCATTATTTGCAGCAACAGTATCTAACAATATCTGATACTACTCTACTCTACTCTACTCTACTCTACTCATGGCAGCTATTCTTGTTCCCACTTATGGACAGTTGGCAGTTTGTAGTTTACAGTTATATTACTCATTTCTCTCTTATGCATAGTTTTTTCTTGGAGACGTTTATATACGCTCCCATGGTTTTCACATACTTGACATGTACTCCTTTTGGTCTTATATGCCTTTTGGCATGGAAAAGACATTAATAAAGCTTTCTTTCTTTCTTTCTTTCTTTCTTTCTCTCTCTCTCTCTCTCTCTCTCTCTCTCTCTCTCTCTCTCTCTCTCTCTCTCTCTCTCTCTCTCTCTCTCTCTCTCTCTCTCTCTCCTCTCTTGCGCGCCCACCCGCCCTGCTGGCGCTGCTGTCCGCCCTGCTGGCGCTGCAGTGCTGACCTTCGCACCTGCCCTACGCTGCCCTGCGCTGGTCTGCGCTACTGCGCTGCTACGCCTGGCCGTTTGTCTACACTGTCCTCCATCTGCTTACCGCCTCCTATGGCACCTAAGAAAAAGGGGGGTGTTCTTACACCCCCCTCCCTGTTGGACACCCCCCCATCACCGGTAGTGATGGAGGAGCCGTCTTCGGTGATAGAAACTAGTGACATTCCTGTCAACATGGCTGCCATTGACTACACTCCTTCCAAACCTACCGAAAGTCTTTTTGCTTATGATCTTAGTTTTATCCGACAAGAAATTCTTGGACTTAAGAAACAACTACACCTCTTTGAAGCTGAAAATAGCAAGTTAGCTAAGGATCTTTTTGGTGTCACGGAACGTGTGGAGCAGCTTGAGCAAGAAAATATTGCAGAAAAAAGTGCCTTGGAGGAGACTTCCAACAAGATCAATAGCTTGGAGAAACAAGTCGAGGAGACGAAAACGTGGGCAGCACTCTTCAAACCGGATGATATGGGCAGCAAACTCTCATCACTCGCAAAACAGGTTGAAGAAACGACATCGATCCTTAAGCAAGGTAATCACTCTCAGATTTCATCTTTTCCGAAGGAAAACGATTTGGAGACAGTTTTGGGTGAACAAGCCAGAAGGGCCAAAAAAGCCTTTAACATTAGAGTAAGAGGCATTGCCAATGGTGGAAAACCGTTGGAAGAAGCTACGGATTTGCTCATTTCCAAGTTATCTCATGTGGCTGATGGTTTTGATACTGCTTGGCGTAGTAAATTTGATGACAATGTTTTGTTTATCAAGTTCCGCTCGCTTTCACAACGCAATGCTGCCCTTCGGCTTAGGGCAAAGCTTAAAGGTACTTTCATTTATATGGATGATGACTTAACAAATACTCAATGGTTGGCAAGAAAAAAGATTATCCTTGAAGCGAAAGAGAAAGGGCAAAGGGTTGTTTTTATTGACGGGAAACCGAGATTTTTCGACCTTCCACAATAGGAACTAGGGGCCCCCGGATATAGAAGCTACCCGAGATCCCCTACCAATTTGAGACTTGGCTTCTGGAATTGTAATGGTTTTTTATCTTCGTCATCAGCCGGAGACTTTGCTGATTTTATTAGAAAATGCGACATTTTGTTGTTGGCTGAAACTCATGAGTCCTTATATCATCCTCTTCCAAATATACAGGAGTACTCTTGGCATTCTGCTTTTCGTCCATTTGTTAGGGGAAAAACTTGTCGAGGATCTGGAGGAGTAGCTTGTTTATACAGAGACACCACAGTTCAGATGGTTAAACAAGATCCATACGCTCGCTATATTTGGTTACACATTATTGGCTCACTATTGGGATTACCTCAGGACATCTATATAGCTGTATGCTATTTTGCTCCACAGACCTCAGTGTTTGCTGAGTTTGGCGGGGACCCTTTTCAGGCTCTCTCAGATGATATTGCTATCTTTTCTCAGCAGGGTTCCATTTTACTAGCAGGTGATTTCAACGCCCGCACAAGCTCTAGACAAACCGAATTTCATGCAGCTACGGATCTTCTCAGGCTTTACCCTTTGGATATGGGGCTAGACCGGGTATCACAGGATGCAGACACTCCAGCTACATCTTTCGGGGAGCAGTTGATCACTCTAGCAGAGACACACGCTCTTGCCATTTTGAATGGCCTCACACAGTGGCCTTCCTCATCAGCATATACATGCTATCCTCATGGTGGAGGACATAGTGTGGTCGACTACTTCATTGGATCAACTGCTTTGATCTCTCACATTTCTGATTTCTCCATTACACCCCCTACCATTTCCGATCACTCACTCTTACACATCTCACTTGGTCACATAACCTCTTCTTTGCAAGTTTCTTGCTCTCTTCCCACTCATAAACGTATTCCTTTCACCCAATCTGGATTCACTAATTACACCACAATCTTATCCCAACTACTCGCTAACTTCCCGTTCATGGCACCAATTGACCAGCAAGCCACTTTTCTCTCTACATCCCTCTTAGCTGCTGCTTCCTCATCCTTCCCCACCAAAACGACATCATCTCACAGAAGTGTTCACAACAGATGGTATGATGCAGAATGCCGCTCTCTTCACAATCATGTGACATATGCCAGGTCACACTCCCCTGCCACACTCAAACAATGCCAGAAAGAATATCATAGAACCACCAGAACAAAGAAGATCAAGTACCTACAATCACTCTGCCAAAAAATGATCAACTCTTTAGATTCACCCTCCTCCTCTTTTTTCTGGAAACATTTCACCAGACACTCTTCAACATTGGCCCCCATAGCCATCGAATCCTGGATCGAGTATGCCACGGAGTTATATACCACGGACTCTCCTCCTACCTCACTCTCACCGAGACCTGACCACTGCTCACTTTTCACCCCTGACATGGTTGAAAACGCCATTAAACATGCCAAACTAAATAAAGCCACTGACTATGACTCCTTAAGTGTAGACTTCCTAAAGCCCATAGCACATCTCATCTCCCCTTACATTGCTCATGTCTTTAACACAGCTGTTACTTCTGGTTTTCCTACGGCTTGGTGTACTAATATCCTTCACCCCATCCTCAAGGCAGGTGATCCCATGAATGTAGGAAACTACCGCACCATTATGATTGGCCACACTCTGGCTAAGATATATGGCTCTATACTACAGACAGTTACTGGATCTTTTGCTGAAACTGAGGGTTTACACGCTATGGGTCAAGCTGGTTTCAGACCGGGATATTCTACTTCAGACCAGATCTTCATTTTGAGATGCATTATTGAGGAGGCTCGACATCGGAAACAGAGAATTTACTGTTGCTTTGTGGATTTTCACAAAGCTTTTGACTCTGTTCCACGACATCTTCTTTTCCAGAGACTGTCTTCACTTGGCTTTTCAGAGGATACTATTGCTGCGATCATTACTTTATATGAGCGAGTCTTGGCACGTTTCAGAGATGGTAGTGGCTGGTCCTCACAGATACATTCTACCATTGGTGTGAAGCAGGGTTGCCCCTTATCACCCACTCTTTTTGCACTATATATAGATGACCTCGAGCGGATTATTCGCGAGGAAGGTGGAGAGGGCTGTCCCCTAGCAGACATTATTATCCCCATTCTCTTGTACGCTGATGATGTGGTTCTCCTCTCATCCTCTGCAGCTGGTTTACAGAGTCACCTTTCTGCTTTACATCACTTTTGCCAGCGTTGGGGATTGACGGTTAACCTTAAGAAGACTAAGATTATGGTGTTTAACACCAACAGACAGCATATGAGAGATGTGATTTTCTATTATGACGGGCTACCGATTGAGATCGTGACCTCCTACACCTATCTGGGAGTTCTTTTCTCTGGTCCGCTACTCACTTTTCGACCAGCAGCCACCGCCAGGCTCCGCAAGGGGCATACCGCTCTTGTGCATATGGAGAGATTTTGCTCTACTTATTATGTGCAGGATCCTGCTACCAGATGCCTACTATTTTCTGCTACTGTCTCCCCAGTTGTGCTATATTCGGCTGAGACTTGGTGCCCTGATTTATCACGCGATACATGGAGAGATCTTACTCGTATCCAGATTCTCATGCTCAGTAGGATAATCCGGGCTAAGCCCTCAGTACCACATGATATCATACTAGCCGAGTTTGCTTCTCCTCCATTAGTTGTTGGTGCTATGTTTCAGATCATCACCTTTCTTCACAGGGTATCAGATCTAGATACCTCCAGATACATTGTTGCTGCTCTCACTTCATCTTGTACCATTGCGGATCAGGGAGCCAAGCACTCTTGGTATCGCAGTGTCTCAGCCCTTCTTCAGACTTGGGGTTTATCCGCACTTGATCTTCCGAATGGAACCCATGCTTATATCAGACAGCAGATCTACCGGAGCTACATACGCACTATATGGTCACATCCTGATCCAGATAGGGTCAAGCTACATTATTATGGCACACATCTTTTACGGCTGGACGTTTCGGGCTTGCCTATTCTTCCAGTTTATCTTACACAGACGTTATCTTTTGGTCTGAGATATCGTATAGGACAGCTTCGAGTCTCTTCTCATCAGCTTGCTATCGAGACAGGTAGATACACAGACACTCCCAGATTGCAGCGGATATGTCAGCTCTGTTCTCTTCAGGAGGTGGAAGATGAGTTTCATTTCATCTTTCGCTGCCCAGTATACTATGAGATTAGAGGACGATACCATTGTTTATACCGAGATATTCCCCTCACGTTGAGCTCCTTCCTCGAGTATCCAGACGCTAGATGTGTGGGTCTTCTTTTGAGAGAGATGTATATTTTACGAGCTTCACTTCTACCTACGCTCTCAGATATGGATTCCAGTCAGGCTCACATTACTCAGTTCTTCCAGAAGCGAGACAGAGTGGATATTTCGGTTGCGGATTTTGACGTCCCCGTCCGAAGATCGAAGACACAGAGAGTTTCGGCTCGATCCAGTGCTACTAGATCTTCATACGCCTCCCACCAGCCTACATCACGACCCACTACTACCATCACTCATTACTTTCGGCTTGCTCGTAGCTAGTTTCCTCCGCGGAGCAGGTGGTTAAGCTCTTGCTTTGTACCCTCACCAGCTGGTGGTCAAGCTTGGATACTTTTTCTCTTAGAGACAGAGAGATCGATATTTTAGTTTTAGTTTTACTGTCTTTTCATTGGTAAATAAGTCCTTATGCGGACAATGCTTCTCACATTTTGTACTCTCTTTTGTCTTATGTGCCCCTGGGCACCAAAAGACGTTAATAATAATAATTCTAATTCTAATTCTCTCTCTCTCTCTCTCTCTCTCTCTCTCTCTCTCTCTCTCTCTCTCTCTCTCTCTCGTTTTTCTCGTTATTTTATTGAGTGATAAACGTGAAACTCAAATCAAAAAACTCAGCTAAGAGAATGAAGTTTAACCACAAAACATCTTAGCCAACAAAACCCATTTACAAAGGTACAAGCCATGGCTCTTGAACGCGACACATTTTGAAAAAACTTGCAAACGACTCCCACATAAAATTTGCATAGATTTCTAATGCCCAAATAGTCCTACCAATTTAAATTTTAGATATTGTACATCGTGGAGTAGAGACGCCTGGCGCACAATGCATTGCAAACATATTCCTTCCAACATTCATGACAGCACGTCAATTTCCGATACCCATAGACCAAATATCTAAGTAAAATATAAGCTAATTCAAGGACATGTTATTCCTTTTTCATATGTCAAAGAGCCAAATACAACCAAAAAAAATCAATTCATTTATTTTAGAGGAGCATAGATGATAAATATAAGCAAATGATGATTCAAACATTGACATAGAAACAATGAAAGCCCGATGATGTTGACCTGTAAGGAATATGCTGGTGAGTAGAAGGATCACGATACTTCTTTGCAAGACCGAAGTCAATTATGTAGACCTACAATGATAGCAACAAACCAACATGATTCAGATTCAAGAATACCCAGAATGCTTGTACAAGTGGAAATGAGAAACAACACTGAGATCCAGATATAAATGAGAAAGAGCGCTGCATGCTTCCATATAAACAAAAAACTAAAGTAGTAAACTATAAATAATGTAAAAAACTCTGCGGGATCGTATGGCTTACCAGGTTTGCTCGTCTGCCAAGCCCCATAAGAAAGTTATCGGGCTTAATGTCTCTATGTAAAAAACTCTTTGAATGTACATATTCAACTCTGTTAATCTGCATGAACAACTTCATCTATCAGAATTCTGATTGAGAATGATAATATACGACTTTCGTCCACCATAAAGCATAAATAATCTAATTCCATACCCACTGATTTAACATAACTCCATGTCATATGACGATTTTGAGATTCTCATCCATAGAGTAGTTATTTGCTAATTCTTCTGATCCTCTTTCAAGCAGAGATTTAACTATATGTGCATTACTATAATCACAACATAGTCACTCACAAGATCAAGCAAAAAGTGGACTTCACTTGCAGTACTATGATTATTAATTAGTCAAGGACAAGGTCTAAATGTTTGATGAAGAATTGCCTTTGATATCGACAGCAAATTGAGGTTTACTTACCAGCTGGTCTGCAAGCATTAAGACTGTCTTCAGGGAAAATTTCCGACTACAAAAATTGAATAGATCTTCAAGACTTGGACCCAAAAGATCTAAAACCAAGACATTGTAGTCACCCTCGACACCAAACCACCGCATATTTGGGATTCCAGCTGTCATCAAGATATTACAACTTGAGAAAAAGTTCCAGGAAAGACCTTTGAACTACAAGATGAAGCAAACTTAACTCAATAGAAAAGTTCCTTACTTCCTCCTTGAAGGATCTTGTAAAGCTTGGATTCATAGAGTAACTGTGGATGCTTAGTTTTTACACTTTCCTGGTGACAAAAATAGCCATACAACATGTTAAAGCTGTAGTGTCAAGTCTTTGAACTCCACACTCTACCAGAGGTGGTACTGACAGAGCCAAAAACTGTAAAACAACTGTGGACTTAAAGAGTGTCAAGCACAGGTTCCGCTAAGCAATCCCAACTCCTTAACAGAAACAGTCCAATGTGACTAACCCTTAATTCACTTGAGTTGCTATTAACACCTTTGATGTCTTATAAAATGAAGTACCTCAGATTTATAAGTTGTAGCTGCTTAACAGTATTGTAAACTATAAACAAGGTTAGCCTCGTGATGAAAAACCCAATCTAGAATTTGAAATGAGTTCAACTTCAAGTAAAAACTGAAAGCTTGAGAAACATCATGTAATGAAGTTCATTCTTGTTCAATCGTAGCTTTCGAAACAACCTGCTTAAAGCTTTCCAAAATGGAGAGCTTACATTTATCCTTGTCCTGAATTTTTTGCTTATGTGATAAGTATCCTCCACAATCTAGGCCTCATTCAATGTATAAATGGCAGCTAACTGGATATTTGATCACTCTTCTTATACAACTTTTCCTAATCTTTCAACCAAGAAGCATCAATGAAAACGCATCCATTGGCAAACTAACAAGGCCCCAAATGTGTCCCAACAAGAGATAGGAAAGAGATACAGGAGCAGCAAAGTGAAAAGGGGTAGCTCAACAATGTATCAAAGGTACCGCCGAGCCTATCCCAATTTGAAAAGTAACTATTTGTAAGATTGGAATATATCCAAATTCACACACCAAATTTGAAAATTCAGTGATGTGATAAAGTAAGCTTAGATAGAGTATACATGCAACAGAAAAAGACAATAATACATATCAAAACAATAATAGAGAGCTCAAATTAATAAAAAAAGCCAAAACAAAACTAAAACAAAAAATCTTGGTTAGCCAATGCGACTCATGTCTGATCAGTACCCAAGCATAAGTTGTTATCTGGTTTTCAAAAGAATCCGAATTGTCTTTGGATTTTGTCCCAAACTAGAAAGCACTTAGCGGCCACTAAGTGAAAGCTTTCAAGGCATCAAATAGAGTAAATTGACCCCCAAATTGGAACTTGATGAAAAGTAGTGGACATCAGTGATACTGTGCTCAAATATGCCGAACTTGCTTCCAAAAAGCACTTAATGTTGTAAGGTGAGATGATTTGAGCAAGTCACAAGCTTAGGGCTGAAACAAACTGAAATAGGATATGCAAAAGAAATGGTAGAACCATTTGAAAAACAATCCCTTTTGCAGAAAAAAACACCCTATCAAAACATATGATTCAAATAGTTCTACCGTTTAGAGATCCCCACAAAATACAATCAATCTGCAAATGTAGAACTTTATCAACCAGCTCACATAGAAAACTGGATACATTGTACATTGCTCTAATAGCTCAAATTTTTTAAGAACAAGAGTAAATGATTTTCAACAACGATTTTAGCATTAAAGCTTTCAATGCTGCCTCTTTTAACACCTCAAAATTGTTCTTGTTTCAAGGCCTTGTCTCGCAATTGTATTATTGCTACCTTAAAATTACTTTTCACTGAATTTGGATCAAATTGCAAAATCCAAGGAATTACCGCAACTCACAAGCCTGTGGGCTCTGCCAATTCCTTGCCATAGCCAATTCCACTAGATCCAACACAACGACCTTCGCGATCACTACGTATCTAAGGTATGATGCATTTACGGAACATTCCTAGGGCCAGTTTGGCCGAGCTCCCCAAAACGTGGTGCTGGATATTGAATAACTAGCTCTTACATTACCTTCCTAAATTAAAACGTGCAATAAATCTTCCCGTTCTCATTCAAATTGGCGGCTGTAGATCTTCACATAAGCCAGAAATGAACTTATCCACATGTAACGACTCAGCTATATCATCAAAAATTTCCATGACTGTCTCTAGATATTGATCAGCATATGCTTGTACAGACATTTTCTTTTGTCAATGATGATGTCATGCACCTTTCGCAAGAACATGTTTGAGATTTATCCACTTAGTTGAACATCGATGATACGCTCCAACACTCATCAAAATCAATCTACGGCGTCTGAGAAGTGATAGGTAGAGCTATCAATATTGGCATAGCAGGAACATTCATTGCTCAACAAATTCCAATTCTATAATGAGAACTGATCGTGGAATATTTTTAAATGTTTTGACAAAACAGAACAGGATGGTTGAAAAACATAACCTGATTAACGTGGTACATTGTTGCATCAAGTACGAGGAAGTGCAATATAATAAACTAAAACAAAACAGCAGCTCCATTAACAAAAAATGTGGTACTACTTGGTCAAAAACTACAATAAACTTTTTGAATATAAATGACCAGTCCAAACTCTCTCCAACAAGCAACACAATGTTTTCTTTCTCTTTTGTTGAAGTCAACGATGCTCTTGTTGACTATTCCAAAGGATGCACAGGTGACTGCAAGCCACTCAAGAGTCAACCATATCTATTTCCAAGTGCTCTAAAAGCTACACAACGCACAACCTGCAATAAGAAATCTATTTTGTTGTCTTCTCCCCTAAAAGACCACTTTGCCTCTTGGCAAGCAAGCAAGCACACAAATTGAGGTCTCCTACAGGGACAGACAACACAGGATCTACACAAAAAAAATTCTTACATCACAGAGACAAAGAGTGGACAGCAGCTCTCTTCATACTTGCACTCTTGATTTTCAAACCTTTTTCTCGCTAAAGACAAGGCTTTAGGCAATGATTTCCCTCATAATTACGCACTCTTTAATAATGATATCTAGAATATTCGCATACAAGATAAGAAATCGTGTACAGACAAAACTCAATTCATCTTTTTATCTTGTGCAGCCTTCTCCCTTCAAGCAACCATGTCCTAGAAGTACTCAACAGTACACAGGTTGAATGCTTTTCAACTTCTTCTCACAACTCCTCGCATGATGAGTCAAGCTAGCCTCATTCCTACAAGCAAAGACCAAATACAAAGAAGGACTATGTACTAAGTCCCTCGAAGCAGATATGATTTCCTTTTTGACCAGAAAAAACTCCTCTAAGCATAGGAAAGTGCTCTTATACCAGGTTATGACAACATGAGCAAGAGGATTTGAAGTATCATAGTACATCAATTTTTCATTGATGATAGTTCTATGAAAAAAAGAACAAAGAAAATCAACCATAAACTATCTTTAAGATCCTTCAATGAAGGAGTTGTGGTCCACTAAGTTTGAAGGCTTTTGATTTAGCTCAAATATTTATTGAATGTCTGTTTAGACTTTACGGATTACCAATTGTGAGCAATAGCGATCCGAAGTTCACCGATCACTTTTGGTCGGCAATATTTGCTAACCTAGAACATCATTGAGGTTCAATTCTTTTGATCATCCCAAGATGGACGGTCAGATCAAAAGAACTAATCAAATGATGGAACAAAATGCTATGAGCATATGTATCGCAACGACAATCTCATTGGGAGAAGTATCTAAGATCCATGAAGCCTATACTCGAAAGCTACCACATTAGGGACCCCATACTCGTTGAATACCTAGTGACTAAATGGCCAAGTAGGGCCACATGTGATGAGTATGATCCTTTGAGCTAAACGTAGTTGATGTTGATAACATAAACACAACAAGCGTTTGAATATAGAAAAAATAGAAACCATACACTAAACCCTCAAGTGCCTCCTTGAGATGCAAAATGTACGCATATTCTTGAAAAGCTAAAGATTTGCATCAAAGTGGCTACCAAACTTCACTCTAGACCCAATTGAATTTGAACAACAGATCAATCCCAACCAATAGATGATTTCAAATAATCATGAAGTTTTATGATCATGGCATTAAAGTAGTATATGAATTGTCTAGCGCAAAATTTTCCCAAAATATCATCAATGGAAAATAACTAAAGAAACTTCAATTAATTACTTAATCCTGATGTATTCCAGTATCCATGTTACTTTAGCATACCATTTCCATAACATTTTTGTGAAAGCATGGTTGCAAGAAAAATAGAATGAGAAGATTATTTCCAAGGTTTCAATTTTTTTGATACAATAGAGTCAAAATGATGATTTATGTGAACAACATTCCAGGCCTCCATAAAACTTGCCCAATTCTCAGCTCTCTATTATCACTTCCACCACTGTTGCAACCAAACGCGTTTGGAAGAGGTTCCAAACGCGTTTCCGAACTTGGCCGTTTCAAATGCGTTTCAAACGGCCAGATTTCAAGGTTTTCTTTTTCATTTTTTTCCCCCAAAAAAGGTGCCCATGCCCCTCCTAAAAAATGGAAAAAAAAAAATTTGCTTTTGGGGGCTGCGTGACCTCAAGGCTAAAGGGCCAAATTTTGTAGCCCTTCGATTATGAATACATATAGGATTTGTTGTCCTAACACCTTGCAATTGGTTAATACGTTTTTTATCTACATTTTTATGCTGTAATTTTCTATTGCTAAATGTTGTCATTGTTACGTATGACTTAGATTCAGTCTTAGAATGATTTAATTTAGCTAAGTTGCATCACAAAGAAACCTATTTTGTAGTATAACTGGTAATGATCATTTTTTTTAGACATACCACTGTAAAAACCTTAAATTTTACACTCTAAAAGTGGGTAAAAGGGTTCCAAACGTTTGGATGATTTTCCAAACGTTTCAAACGCGTTTCAAACGTTTCACATTTGGACATTTCAAGCGTTTGGTTGCAACTATGAATTCCACAATACCCGACATTTGTAGAATTTGTCATAGTTACTTGATTGATATATCGGCTAAAGGAGCTTTTGCCAACCAGCTTCTTGATACCACCAATTCCTCATATCCACTACAGGTCAAAAGTTTATCACCACAGTTTGAAATACTTTTTGAGTCAAAAGAATATTACGCTTGCTGACAAGCGGAAGAGGTGGCTAGCACAAAGTTCAAGCATATGACTTTGTCATGGAATACCTAAAGAGCAAGGAAAATGAAGTTGTTGATTCTTTATCAAGGTTGTGGAGAATGCAAATGTGTGATACATGCAAATCCTTGTAAGAGTCTAAGTTGCATTGGAACGCCATTCCAAAAACATAGGGTTCCGGAACGAGCGTTCCAGAATCAGCTTCCCAGAATGTTGAAACCCTTAAAAAAAATCATAAAAAATAAATAAAAACTTAACCAAAGTAGTAAAAACACTTGCAATCTCAAACAAATTTTCAGCTCCACACACAAAAGCAAATATAATCATTTACTTTTAAGAACAAATGATCAACTTCAAAAAATATTGAACATTAAAAACAGAAAAGTAGTCAGCCACTTTCCTACTATGTCGCTGGGTTAGCGTATGTTCTTAGATCAATCTCCACACAACTCCCAATCTTCCTCCTGTAGACAACTGGCTTTGATACCAAAACTTCCACTCATTCACCCTAAACTCTACCAAAGTTAAATAGAACCAAAAGGGCATTGGACAACTAACCACCCAAATGGAAATCACAACCACCAATCAACCCGGAGCCTAGAAGATAACATTCACATTGCCAATCGAATCACTAAGCAATTGCTATGCCATTCCATAACACCATAACCCATCCTAAAAAGAAAATGCTTCACCTAGTTCAAAAGATCATTTAGAGCTCTCATCAATTTAGGCCTCACTTGATGCCCCTAGTGCATCCTATATAGCCATAGCCCAAGGTCAAATCTCCCAAAAACCTATTCGGACTTCCCGTAACCTGAGGCTAGACAATGGCTGACAACAATTGGTCTAAAAATTGAGACATACACCTATCTCTCAGGTGAACAATCTTGTAGGCACTAGCCATCATGCATTCATTATAAGAAGCTTTCAACCACTATTATTGGTTGAGCAACTATCTATCATTAGGAGTGTCATGTTGATAACCTATAGATGATTGCTACAACCTAAACCTCCTAGTTACTTAAGCACCATTTCATGAATTTGCTACATCTTTGGCCTAGCACCAAGATAGGAGTTGTGAGGCCCCACAGTACCTAAAACCTTACAGTACAAGATAAGGGGCACGTTCAAAGCCTATGATGAGAAACTCCCACATACAGTTCAGCCCTCCCATTTAACTAAAGATCTTTGGCTATCTCTATTTTTGTGGCCCTAAGATAACCGTCTTATCGTCGTCAACTCCTTTGGTTCTCCTGTATGACTTGTCTTACGACTAAGAGTCTTGTGTGTGAATTTCATGTCTAGATTGAGGAGCACGAATCTTGTTCATATTGTTGGAGTGAGAAGCGTTGTAAATCCCAATTTGAAATCTTAAAAAACCGTCTTGGCCTCCAAGGAATTTGAATAGCCCTAAGGAGAATAATGGAAATGTGGTATAAGAACAAACTAGAGAAATAATAGAGAATGGATAAAAAATGCTTCCAGTTTCGATTTTTGTTCTTTTACCAAGGTTTTCGTTTCTTTTTTTCATCTAGCTTGGAGGAACATTTGCCTTTTCCTTTATGAACCCAACGAAAACTTTGAACCTTTGAAAATAGCCTTGTTGAGGGGAGGATATTATTACAATCAATGTGTAAACCTCGAGTGCTTTCTTTCATGGGACACCCAAGGAAAAATGGGTCCAATCATCAACTCTAACCAACTTGTACCAGTTAGTCAATTACACGCACGACCCATGAAACTTTCAACCTTCATTCGTTGTGCAAAACACTCCACGCCTTTATTACAACGATGGAGTTCTCCAAAAGAAAGAGAAGCGACAGGTTCTCTTCACATAAGATTTGTTTTCAAGCTAAAGAAAGGCTAAAAAGCCAACCCCCAGGTTCGGATAAAGAATGCGTAGCATTCTCTAAAGAGCAGCAGAGAAAGAAAATTGCATGTTGCTCTTACTCTCACCAAAAGTACTCCGGCATTTGGAATGTATTTCGATGATTTATATATCCCAAACAGATTACCTTTAGCATGATACCAGCGGAATCCTTCAAAGCATTTATTTGCCCTCTGCTTCTCGAAAAAGTATTTTTGAAACTCACTGAGCAATCTTAGGGGCTGTGTCAAATGAAGCGAAATGTGGCACAAAGTCCAGCAAAATATGGCACAAAGAAAAAGAAAGTTCAACACAGAAGTGGAACAAAGTGCTACAAAGTTTTTTTCTTCCTGAGAGAAGTGAAGGAATTATGTGTTTCCTGATCCAAGCAATGTTTCGCACATTATCACAAACTTTTTTGCATCTTTCTCATTTAGGATTGTTCTCTGTAAAGCAACACGTCATCCGAAGGTTGGTAATGATGAGGTTGGAGCAACTTTCTCACAAGTATGATTTCCAATATGATTGATAACATATTTCAAATCTACGAGATTGAACAGTGTCTACAGTTTAAAGAAATAGAATTTGAATGATGAAGCAAATGCTATAGACTACATTCGAGACGCAAACGACTACATAGCAAGGAGCCCTAAACACAAGTGACGATATATATTCGTTTCGTCGAGCTATAGTGTTTCGTCCTTTTCCCAAGACGACTACTGTAAACACATAAATCTGAACTAGATTTTTTACCAAAAAAAGGCAACATCCTTTCCCAGTTATTTGGTTAACCAAAGCACTTTCTTTAATTCCAACTACTTCTATATCTAAATTACCATAGACAACGAAGTCCAATACTCCATTCCCTAACCTTCCACCTTGCGCTTGAGCTATTATTTTTTTTCTTTTTTATTTTAGTTTTCAACAAGTCGATTATTCGTCTGGGTATTCTTGGTTGAACCTATATATAACCAATTGTTTATCGAATTCTGAAGTCACCATCTATTTTTGGAACCAATTTAGTCCTTTGATGACTCTTTTGAGATGGATTTACATGTTGTGCCATCATATATTTGACCGTTGTAGGCCAGTTTTGAGTAACGCCCCTTATTGTTACCCATAACAAGATAATGTTCACCCATATTGGGAAGCCTACAATAACCTTCCATCATGATATACCTTCGGGACTCACTCACTATTAGAATATCATCTCTATGTCCTTGTAATAAAGTGTAGTTGTGTGTACATCACTTGGAAATGGGTTGAAACGCTCAATGGTTACTTTGGCATGCATTGCTTAAGCAATGTATAAAGGATACAGTTGGCTTTTGTGCACATGTAAGGTAGAGCTTCATGCATTAGTAAAATATGCATGTCAATAACAAGCAAAGACTTTTAGCTTGGCTAGGTTTTTGGCATGAGTTCAAAAAAGCCATGTACATATCCTCTAGCATCATATTATGATGAAAGACCTACATATGAGTATTTCAATCCCATGACACCAAGTTCAAATGAAAACCTAACCTCTACTAATACAAAGCCAACAAAATCGTACTAAATTGACAAGTGATCACTTCGTACCTAACAAAATCAAGAATGGTTGAAAAAATATGAAAAATGGGGAATATGTTAAAATTGTCAAACTCAAGCTATTACCTTTTATCGAAAACTATCCCAAAAAAAAATTCAATAGTAGAAGAATCCCACAAATTTTCACAAGGACCACCACCCGACGTACACCTAAGTCCACATAAGCCTCTAGGATAGATTCCTCCAAGAACATAAGCTTGTCATGCAAGAGCTACCAAACAAAAAACATCATAAATAGACAAGTTATCAATCAATCTTCTTGTATGACTTAACTCCTATAAAAAGGAAACATAATTACTAAAGAAAGAGAATTGAAGCCATCAATAAATACCATTGACTTCAACAATCTCAATAGACCTTTTTCTTTTTCAAATCTAGATCTTGATTTTCCTTGGTTAAGGGCATTCACTCATCTTATATCCTAATACCTTAAAGTATTAAGTGTCGATAGCTTTCTCTGAAGTATAAACATCTTAAGAATCATGTGGCATTACTTCAATGCTTTAACTTGATTTCGAGAGAATGTCACAATATGTTGGTACCGATACGTTCCTAAATTTGGTGTTGCAGGGGATCTAGAGAATCAATCAATTTCCATGCATATTCCTTTCACTTACTAGCCTCCACTTCACACATGGGACAACTTATAGAGATGCCAAGAAACTGCTAGCTAGCTATACAACTCCCTTGACCAATGATTATTGGAGCCTATCAACACCACGGATTGAACAATGCAAACAAGAATGTACCCTCATAACACGCACTCTCTCTATTTTGTGTTGATAATGCGGCTAGATCATCGTTGATAAGAAAAAATACAACAATCACGGTGGATCTTGGTATTTTATACCAGAAAGGGAATGAGAACAGAACAAGCTCAGGTAGTTAAGAGTTGACTTCCGATTTCGCAGCTGGATTTGGAAGAACCCTATAATGGCCAGTGAGCATCTCACTTTGGTAAGCGTATATGGATTAAAGTTGATAAATCGAGGTTTGGGGCTCGTACTTTGCCAGTTTTTAGCATGCAAAATTCAGTAATATTCGCTACCCTAAACAATAAAAGCAGAACTCTAGGAAAAAAATTTAATTGGAAAGCATTGGAAATCAAAATATTCCCAACAGACTGCCAAAGATCCCACCAGAAGTTTTAACTGAAATAGAATCTGCAACGAGATAGCTAGAACTTACTCAATGTAATGCACACAGACAATGATTGGCAGCCTTTGAGATCAACTAACAATTCACACTTACCAATTTGATGCCTACTTCCTCGTTCGTTTGAATGTTGGTCCCTACACAATCAATGAAACAGAAGTTGGCAAAGAGATAAAACAATTCTGTAGGCTTGACCTGAACAAAAGCTGACACTCTACACCCTCATAGACATTGCTTCAGAACTACAAATCGGTACCCCCTGGATACTGTTTTTTTTTTGCAGATAATATTTGCAATTATTCAACAATTTTCAATACATGCTGTACAAATCCATGGATGAAAATTCTCAAGCATTCTCGAGCTTCTCAGAAATTTGCTCTGTATGTGCTTTGAGAATTATGCAATCATTTCCACCCACATGCTAATGGAAAGAAAACAAAACACACCAAGGTAGATCTCGCCAAACGATCCGCTTCCAATCTTGCGTCCAATCCTATACTTGTTGGCCACCTGCGATTCCATGTAGTCCCCAGATGACTGTCCTCGATATCAATAACGTACTAAATGCTATCGCATCTCAAATGAGGCCTTGAGCGATTTCAGAGACACCTGCGAACAATTTGATGCACTTTCAGACAATTACACAATCATTCTTGCCCTATCCGATCCTTTGATATGATCCGACGTTGAACCAATTCTGCAAAGCTCCTGGAATCTTAGGTCCACCAAACCCTGGCTAGACTTCAGGGCAAAAATCGCAACCTTACGCACAAAACTAGGAAAGTTTTGCTTAGGGCAAAACAATTGAGCAGATCATTCCATCATCCAGTTTACCGCCCGTGAAGGTGGGAAAAGCTTTACCAAGTCAGCCCGGAACCAAACCACATTATCCAGGCAGATATCCAGAACTTAGAAAGTACGGGGGTAAAAAATGCACGGCTATCATACTTGCAAGCACAGAAATCAGATCCAGAAGATTTGAGCAGGCAGCAGAGAAGAAAAGACGCGAATAGATGGTCTCGAAAGGGGGCAAAGGGAAGAGAGCGATGCTCGAAAAACAGAGCGCGATCCAAAAAAATAAAGAGAGAGAAAGAGAGAGAGAGAGAAAGAAAAAGAGACACGACACAGAATAAAAAATTCTTATAAGGTTTTCGTTGCCCTAGGCTAAAGAGAGGCTGACCGTCTGCCCTAACCCTACTATAATCCCCGATTAAGCACCGACCTCTGTTTGTCACCTTGCAAGACCAATTAGGGTTAGTGCTTCAGCTTATTGATGATGCTACCCTCGCCGGGCAGCCATAAGGTCCTCTTAAGGGGGTTCTTGGTCACCCGTCATTGTCATTTCAAGAGACGTGGCTTTCTGGTATTGGAAGGATCCTAGTGGGAACAAAACTTGCATGATGCTTTTTGGGTTCCCCATTCCAAGAGACCCATTCATGTGCACGCACACAATCCTCCACATGGACTCTATTCACAAGATGCCTTTGTTATGGAGAAAGATGCCTTTGTCATCAAGGGGCAACGAAATAAGCGCACCTAAGAGTGGATTCAGACTACTGGCAAGCCTCCTTACATGGCTCTTTTTATTTTGAGGATTCTCTTTTTTGAATTGCAAGGGACAGTTTCTTGATGCCTTTGTTATCGAGGGGCAATGAAACAAGCGCGGTTGAGAGTGGATTCAGACTATGAGCAAGCATGTGTATATGGCTCTCTTTCTTTTGATGACTCTCTTTTTTAGATGAAGGGACAAGTCTAAGGGGGCGGACTCAAATTCCATGCACATTTGTTTGTGTGGCTCTCTAACTTTTGACGATGCTAATTTTTTTAATGATGTCTAGTATATCTAATATACCACTCCTGGCCCCATTGCACCGAAGACATTAGACTTTCAAGCAAAAGATGCATTTGCTATTGAGGGGAGCTAAAGCCAAGCAAAGAATGGATTAAGACCACATGCTCCTTCAAGCCTTTTTTTTTTTGCCTCCAATTGAGTGGGGCTCTCTTCCTTTTTCCCTATGACAGGCCACTCACCTTTTTTAATTTATGTGTGGTAAGTTTTGATGGAGGCCTTTGCAGTTGAGGTGATTGGCCCATTCAAATTAAGTTGCTAGTAGCATCAACATGCTAGGTAATCGAGATTGGGTCCAAAGATAGGCTTCAGCTATCTAGCAAACAAGCTTTTCCACTTCATGTGTCTCGTGTTGACAACTTGCAGTGTAATGTGAAAGGAGCGAAGTCTCGTTTCCATGTATGAACTAATGGAACCCAGCCACTAGGACCCACAAAGTTGTCACCCATCCAAGTCTACAATCAGGGCTAGATACCAGCCCAACTAGGTGACTTGCCCACTCCCTATGCCATACATGAAGATATTACACATGTGCCCTAAGGTATAAATTGTGTCTGGTTATCTTCTTCATTAACTATATAGCTCATCGTGATGCAAAGGCTGCTGGACTCATGGGCAAGATAATGTATGATTCTTGATACCCAATCAAATAACTAATGGTTTGTATTTTGACAAATGTCTAAATGGTATTGACAAACTAATAACTCGTGTTTTTATGGATTCCATGGACCCCATTATAAGATATTTCTCTCTAGGAAATTATGCCTTACAAAAACTCTACATAATTTATGCACCTATAGTTGGGAGACCACGACCCAATACATAAACCCTAAAGGGCAAGGTAGATGGTCTAAAGAGACAAGGTATAGAACCCTAAAGGGAAAACAAACAACATAATTGACTCCAAAGGTTAGCCATCATCCCAAGGGAGATCTTTAAAAATTGTCTAAATAATCACAATCAAGAAGGGCAACTTCTAGACTTTCATCCAAACACCAACAAAGATCAACAACTTTCGTACCCCCACAAAGGGTAGCTTTCAAACTTCATCCAACATGAACGAAGACCCTACAAGAGGATAAGGTATCTCACATGAGCATGGGGTTAGGTAAACTTAAGAGTCAAGCTCGTGTCCACCACACTAAGCATCCTTAGATGGTTCTCATTTTTTACCGTGTCACAAGGCATCTCTATGTGATTGCTAGTGATCGTGGCGTTAAGCTGTTAAGAGCTTGCATAGCATAAGTGGGTTCGAATTTCAGAAGACTTGAGCTAAATGTCCATTTGCATGCACAAGTGGACTGAATTATGACATTACGATTCTCAAGGTCTAGAGCTATATTCTACTTAGGTGCATGAGGACATGAAAGGCCTTAGGCCATAAATGAATTAGTTTGGCTCATACATTAGAACGTCATTAAATCGCTATGCAACAAATGTAATTGCTTTCTAATTTTTCCTCTTTATCACTTTTCCCAGCAAGATGAGCCAAAAGGAAGAGAATGAAATTGCTAAAAAGCTTCAAGAGTACCTTTGCATGGGTCACATCTACCCCAACAAATCACCTTGTTGGGTTCCTTCATATTTTGTGGGTACAAATGAAAAGGGCTTGCACCTTTGTGTCGATTATAAAAAGTTAAATAACACAATAGCTAAAGAGATCTCCCTTACTCATGATGGTTGATTTGATGGATTGTGTAATAAGTGCACATTTTCTCACCAAAATCAAACTCAAGACATGCTACCATCAGATAATGGAGGATGCACGCAAGTTAGGTATCAATACGAGGTGTGACCATTATGAGTTTTCAGTTCTACCTTGTGGACTTACAAATGCATCGACAACCTTCTAGCAAATGATGAATGATAACTTTTGTCCATTTTTGGGAAAGTTACCAGTGATTCTTTTTGGATGACACATTTGTGTATAGTTGGACTTTGAATCTGCATTTATACTACAGATTATCAATCTTGTTTCTATCAAGACATCGTTCTAGCAAGCGCACAGGCAACAGAATTTCGATTTCTTTGTTTCTATCAACGATCTCGCTCAAACCAAAATGGATCCGTCTTCTAGTTCATCTCTAATTGACAAACTCGACGAAGATAACTACCATCTCTGGAAGTTCAAGATGAAGGTCATGCTACTAGCCAAATAACTGTCGGACATCGTTGATGGCATAGAACTCAAACCAGAAGGTGATGCAGCCATCATCAACAAATGGAGACTGAGAGATGGCAAGGCATTTGCCATGATTACTCTCAATAACAAGGATACCCAAATTAGTCATATACCTGCTAAGGATGCTTGGGACATCCTAACAACCCTCTACGATATCAGGGACGTGACTTCCAAGCTTCACTTGAGGAAGAAATTCTTCACTCTGAGAAAGTCTGATGTAGATAATGTTTCGAGTCATCTCAAGACTTTCAAAAATCTTATGCAATAGATGACTGCAATTGGCTCAATCATTGAAAATTTTGTGTTGTTATAACTCTATTATCGAGTCTACTTGATGCCTATGAAAATTGGGTCATGGAAATTTCGACCCAGGAGCATCTCACTCTATCAATAGTAATTTTGATGCTACTACAAGAGGAGATCATAAGAACTGCATCTTCCTCAGGCTCAAGATCGGATCCTCAAGCTCTATACTACAGAAGAAATCATATTGAAGAGATCTACATAATCATATTATCCTAACAAGAGGAGCAATATGCAACAGCCTGTATCAAACATACAATCAACTTCAAATTCTTCATCATTCCAACCAGTGCAGAAACTATTACGCATATATTATAAGAGGACTGGTCCAACAACAAGCACATAGTGCTACAACCACTGACTCGATCCAGCAACAAGAGAAAGATGAAGCAACTTTCATGACCAAGGTAGGAGAACAACAGGATATCGATTCCTGGTATCTGGACTCTGGAGCAACTCCACATATGACTCATTATCAAGACTGGTTCAAGGATTACAAGTCATTCAACCACTCTCAAGTTGTGCAACTTGGAGACAAGTCATCTCATTCTATTGAGGGTGAAGGAACAGTCAGGATCGAATTTCAAAAAGATGAAGTCAAGTCGTTGTCCAATGTTCTCCACGTTCCAAATCTGACCAAAAATCTACTCTCAATTAGCAAAATCATTGATTCAGGTCGGAGGGTCGAATTCGATACAGACCGCTGCACAATTCTTAACAAGTCAAGAAACTAACCAGCCTTTTGATTCTTGGACATCCCAAGAACATCAAGAACTAGAATGTTAGAGAATATGCAAGATTTATGCCACATTTCTAGCCTCTTTAGTTTACTTGAATGCTGGCTCCTACATTAATCCACAAGAAAACATGAAATCTAATCCACAACTAGGAAAGCAAGAAAACTAATTTACTCTAAATCCACAACCACACACAATATGAATGGAAGGGCATGATCATAGGGGCATCACTCAAGAGAACCATCATGATCAAGGAGCTTAGTGTAGCATCAAACTCATGGAAAATCTTCTTATTAAGCATGGAGTAGATACAATGCAAAAAGTTCCTCTTCACAAAGAGGGAGTCTCTTAAATAAGCAAGAGAGCTCCTTAGGTGGCATCCTAGTAGAATTTCCACATTTTACAAATTACAAGTGGAATATTGCTCTCCACTAGCGGTCACCATCAAAAGGTGGCTCACTATACTTTCTTTAAGAGGGGTCTACTTGCATTTATTGCATTTGCTTAGAAATACTAGTTCCTACATGGTCATTCCATCTTCCGGGATTCACCATGAGGCTTACATAGTTCTTACTTGTTTTCCTAGCTAGTATTTCCCGGCTCTCGTACTCGGATCTCAGTCTTCATTAGTCTCATCTTCTCAGAGACCTCCTCGGTACCTCAACCATACCTGCATCTCAAGCTATATCTTACAACATATGCTATCAACGATGGTAGATTCAGTGTCACCATTCCTACCTTGTTTTTGACAAAGGCTTATGAGAGTTCTTTCATTACTCTAAAAGATCAATAGAAAAATGAAATTGTCAAGGTGAATTATACATGTTGATGAATGCAAGTTTTGTTCAACAAGTGCTATACAGTTCTCACTCTCTGTACAGTTCATGTATTTCCTTGTTCCTCTTTATTCCTAGTGTGTGATTAATTTTTGCATGAGAAATAGCTACTGCACGAGAGTCTTCCGTAGAGCATCTCAAGAACACATTTTCATTCATCTATCCATCTTCAGATCACCTTGTACAAAGTTTAGGATCTTTGCGAATACTTCAAATTTGAAAAATCCCTATCACTTCAGAGTTGATTCATGTATCTCATCGTCATATTCATATTTCAGTCAACTACAGCAAGATTGAAACAAATTTAGTTAGAATTGTTCAATATTTAGTCCAGTCACATGTTCAACGTGTTTTCAACTACGTGTTCCACATGCCAATCCAATCTTGAGCATAAACAGCTACCAGCAACAACATCCCCACCAACAGATTTTGGGGGGGAAAGAGAGTGGATATGCAAACATCCACTGGAGCAACCACATCGCCAACGAAATGACCAAACTTAAACAACAATTGAATCAAACCAATCTTGATCAAAAGAAACTCTCTGGAGCAATGATAGTTGGATCTCCTTCTATGAAGAGAGTAAGAGGGTGAGGACTTTGATGTCATATGTTCTTACTCCTTTCTAGTAATACAATGAAGAAAGTTCAGCTTTTGCTATATCTCACAAGTGTTGATAGCGCCACTTTGCTGTTTCCCGTTGTGTGGTCTTGAATCACTCCGGCCATTTGAAAATACGGTGAGCTCTTTTCTCTTTATTGTCCTCATCATCGGACCCTTCATCTTCTTCGCGAATGGCATCTGACATGGTTAATTTAAGAGTATGATACTCTTCGCTAGGTTTAAAATCTTTCAGTATACATCTTGGAAGGCCAACTAAAAACCATATGATCAACATCTTATCAATTGGTTGTTTTTGGACTTGACTTCTGAGACGCTTGAAGTGCTCGATATACTCACGTACTCATTTATCTTTTTTTGTTTTTATGTTACTAAGTCATACGAATGGGCTCTCAATGAGTTTGAAAGGGTTGAAATCGCTTAATAAAGGACTCTTTCAATTTTGACCAATCTAGTCTATCATCACGTTCGAGGTTAAAAAACCACTCTCGTGCTCTATCCACCATGGTCATTTTAAACAATTGGACTTTTGCATCATCTGTATATTCACCATATACCTCACATGCATTCTCAAAGATTTGTAAAAATCTATGAGGGTCCACATTGCCATCAAACTTTTCTAGTTCCAACCTCTGTGTTTGTTTATTAGATGTCTCTCTATGAGGAGCATGTTGAACAGATTGATCATCAGGGCTATAATATTGGTTAGGCCTCCATCTAGATGGCCCAGGGTCTTGATTCACTTGAGATCTAAGATGATAAAATTTGTTCTCGTCATTTGGATTATCGCTCGGTGTGATCTCATTCAAAAGTTCTTCTGGTATATTTTCCATGAGAACGGATCTGATTCGACTCGTTTTGTTTTGATTTTTTTGAGATAATTGGTTGACAGTACCAATGAATAGAATCAGGTTTACAGAAGGTAATTCTGAAATTTGGTCTATCGGATGTGAGCATAAGCTCGTCGGATGTAACTTTACTAATAGTGTCGGATGTAAAATCCACACTCATTGGATGTAAAATCTGTGACAGTTTAAGAGCTGTCAGTTAGCGGCTTCGGATGCACCATCAGATGCAACTTGTTCTTAGGTCATCAGATCTAGGATATCAGATGTAATTCAAAATTGATATGTATTCGACAGATTCGGATACAGAAATTGGATATGCAATGGTAAAGTCTGTATAGGCAAATTTGTCGGATGTAATGGTCTAAATTTGGAGTAAATCAAAATTAGACTTATGAAATAGAAACTCGAATGTAATTGTTGGACGGATGCAAAATCGTCGGATGCAACGTCAGATGTAAATTGGATGTAGAATTCGGATGTATCTCGGGTGTATCTCATCGGATCTGAACGTCGGATGTACTGTCAGGTGTAGGTCGTCGGATGCAAGTCGTCAAATGCAACGTCGGATCTAGTCGTTGGATGCACTGTTGGTTGTAGGTCGTCGGACCTAAATGTTGGATGTAATGCCAGGTGTAAATCCGTCAGATGCAAAATACGAAGATCCCAAAGAACTTGTCGGATGAAATGTCGGGTGTAAATTCGTCGGATGCAAAATGCAAAAATCCCGAATAACTTGTCGGATGAAATGTCAATGTAAATCCGTATGTAGAAATCCAAAGAGATCACTTCCATAAGCATCAATGAGAGAGAGATGCCCAGCTAGCATCACTGTAGGAAAGCATCTTGAACCCTGCATCACGACAATAACACAAGCCATAATCTCTCGTTAATTGAAGATATTGTAAAATTTGTTTTGCAATCTTCTAGTGTGTTGAGCCTGGATTCGTGCAGAATTGGCTCATCCTGAACACTGCATAAGCAATGTCAGGGCGTGTGTTGTCTGCAAGTACATCAACAAACCTATCAGCTTCTTGTAAGGTGTGAGCTACATTTGTTCTCTCTCTTCTTCAGTCCTCGAACAATCATCGTTTGTCAGCATCATTCCTGCGAGCATTGGAGTATTTGCTCCTTTGCAATTCAGCATCCCAAAATCCTCTAGGATTTTCTGGGTGTATTTGGACTGATGAAGATACAACGTACCTCCCTTATAGTCCCTGTCAATTTGCAAGCCAAGGTAACACCTGGCTTCTCCTAGATCCACAATCTAAAAATGTTTCGAGATGTCTTCCTTCACTTCAGCAATCAGCTTCTCACTCTTGCAGAGTATCAGAGTGTCGTCCACATACACAGCCACAATGATAATTTTTCCATCTGTGATTCTCACATACACATTGGAATCAGCCATCAGTGGCTTGAATCCTAATGATTTCAAGGCTTGATCTTTCTTTTTGTACCATTGTCAAGCTGACTGTTTCAGACCGTAGATACTTCTATGCATTCTACATGCATAATCAGGAAGTGAATTTGAGACGTATCCTGGGGGTTGATCCATGTAGACCTCTTTGTCTAATTCACCATGCAAGAAGGCTGTCTTCTCATCCACAATGTGGATCCTGAGGTCATAAGCAGCTGCATATGCAAATAACAAACATAGGGACAAATGTTTAACGACAGGAGAGAAGGTATCAGAGTAGTCAATACCATATCTCTGAGAAAATCCCTTCGCTACCAGTCTTGCCTTGTATTTCGAGACATTTCCATATGGTCCATACTTGAGCTTGAATACCCATTTGCATTTAATAGTCTTGTGCTTATGGGGTAATGGCTGTAACATCCATACCTAGTTCTTCCTCATGGAAACCATCTCTTCGTTCATGGCTTGGATCCATTTGTCCTTCTTTGGACATTCAATTGCTTCCTTGAAAGTTTGTGGTTCGCCATTGAATCCACATAACTCTTTTGATGTAGAAGCAGAGCTGCCTGGCACGTATCTTGCTGGCGCTCTTTGTGGTCTTGTCGACCTTCTAGGAGATCCTCCTGGGACAACAATGCCTTTGCCTTTGTCTGCTCTACTAGGTTCGGAACCATCTTGGTTTACAGGTACTGATTCGTCACTCAAATGTGAAGCGACTCAAAAATCTTCGTTTTTGTGTTCGTCTTCTGCCCCCTCTATCACTGGTGGTAGATTATAGTACTATCTTTCCAGGACTTCATAGCTGCATGGCTTTTGAAGTGTGTTCCCTTACTGATAGTTGTTTGTTTGAATGCTTGGCCTCTTGGATCTGATAGCCTTTTGGCTATGTCAGATTATGACAAGGTAGGCTCTGATACCACTGATGCAAAATCCACGTGCATTCATGAACGCGAAACAATTCGGATGGATTTCAGATATGATCGCTAGTCACTGTCAACTGTATCATTCCTACAGTCCTCCAGAATGTAGACAGACACTGCTGATCTACGTTTTGATTTACATAACATTCAACAAAATTCAACCAGTGTGCGGAATTGATAAATTGAGTGAATGAGATACACAAACGATAACAATTCATTCAAGATCAGACAAGATAAGAGTGATACGTGCGTAATGGCCATCTATTGATCTTCTCACTTTTCGTACGTTGTATGACAGACTTATAAATTGTGTTGGCGTGAGAGAAGGGCGCTCTCTCATGAGTAATGTCTCGCTTACTAGCGGACTATTTGGATCTCTGTGGATCCTGCTTAAAAAACTTGTCTCGCTCGCAGACGGACTTCTATTCTGTATTTTGTCTGTCTATCTTGCTTACTAGCATTAGACTTGTTTTATCATGCATTAACCAGAAGGTATATAGTCGTGTCGTGTAACTTCTAGATTAGAGTGATTAAACATCTACAACTAATCACGAATTACGAGAGTGGCAGATTAGCCACGACCTAGAGTGCATCTGTTGATGTCATGATATCAAATCAGATATCTGTACTTCTTGGTACTTGCATGATCTTGCTGATCCTTTTTGGAGCATGAGGGTCGAAAAAGATGTCGCGACGATTTTCGTGTCGCTTCGTGTCTTTTGACTTTCGTGTCGTCTGACTTTATCCTGTTGTACCGCGAAAAGTTCTCTTTCGCGAATTTTTTGCGCTTTTTGTCAGGGTATTCACGAACATTTTCGCTTCGTGTCTTTTGACTTTTGCATTCGCAAACATTTTCGTCAGAGTGAGGGCTGAAAGTTAGCAAAGCTTTGGTAATAAAAATATTTTGTTTCTTCAGTAACTCTCGCAGACTTCTCTGTGTCCTGGTCTCAGTGAGATGGAACTTCACAAAGCTCTACGAAGGTTACTTAGCAGTATTTTTGAAAATTTATGGTTTTTTTGATTTTTTTTGGCTATTTTGACAAAATGGTTGAGAACTAACTCTCGCAAGAAGTACAGTAGCTTCTGTTGATGTGGCAAAAGGTACTGCTAGGTCTGCGAAGGTTAGTTTGGACATGACTGAAAGTTATGGCCTCTAACCCATTTTTTCGTCTAATTTTTTCGCCAAAAACAGATTTGAACATTTTTATTTTTATTTTTATGGGTTTTTGGAAAGGATTGGGTATCCTCCCACCACACAATCTCTCCCCACAGCACATACAAACAAAAAATCACGAAAAACGACAAAAACTAACACTAATCACGCTATTCTACCCCTAAAATTTTAATTTTTGGTGAAAAGAAGAATGGTGAGAGAGAAAAAAAGAAAGATAGAAAGAAGGAGTGACAGAGTGCTATGCGGCAAGACGAGAGTGTGGTGCTCCCCGGAAATGGCGCCACCGTTGTGTCATCAATGTAGCATAGGGTCCGAATGCTGGGAGCAGCAACCTCGCCTTCACCTGCATAACACGAAGAGAGATGGAGAGGAGAGAGAAGAGAGAGAGAGAGTAGAGAGAGAGGGAGAGAGATCGCCTAGGTCGAGAGAGGCTTTGGGGGATCGAGCGCCTACCCAAAGCTATTCACACCCAACCTAGGAAGGGGAGAGAGAGAGAGAGAGAGAGAGAGAGAGAGAGAGAGAGAGAGAGAGAGAGAGAGAGAGAGAGAGAGAGAGAGAGAGAGAGAGAGAGAGAGAGAGAGAGAGAGAGAGAGAGAGAGAGAGAGAGAGAGAGAGAGAGAGAGAGAGAGAGAGAATGCCTTGGCTAGGAAAGGCTTTGGGGGCTCGAGCACCTACCCAAAAGAGTTTTCTTCTTAGATTGAGAATGTCAAATGAGTACAAAAAATGGTGCTCTTTTATTCTTTGAGAGACCCTTGCCCCATTCATCCTATTGGCTACTTGAAGTGGCAAGGATTGCAATCCTAGACTTTCAAAGAAACACAAAAGATCTAATGGTGTACAAAGAAACACACCCCACCTACCACCATTTGACTTTGACTCAACCTTGTAACTTAGACTTTGGCCTTTAACTTATTTATTTGTAACTAAGGCCCAAGTCACTAGGAAACAACTTAAACTATTTAATTAGTGTGCTCATTAGGCTGGGCTTATACACGCAGGAAGCCAGTGCCTCGCACTTATTGCTCTACTGTACTGTGGTGGGGCCCACTAGGTAAGGCTTGGCCAACAGTACTTTGAGTGGTGGGACCCACTTGTTTATTATTGTACAGGAAATACCCACAACAGTTGGTTTCTTGAACGTTTGTCAGTGGTATTCTGATGGAAATCTGATCTTAGAGAAGAGATTGAATGCATGCTTGTGAAAAAGATGAATGCAAGAAAACAAGCAGACAATCATAATAAAAAAGAACTAGAAGATCGACTGTTATATACAAGTTTTTTTATCAAGATTTAAGAAGATTGTCAGTAGCTAACGACACCAATATTAGCCGATTCTGCAGAGGACATAATCGGAGCCAATGTTGGTGGGTTCCTATAGCTATCTATTGTATATTCCTATCAGCCTACAATCGACAGAAGCTCTACTTGTACTCTTCTCAAATCATGATAATCTGAACAGTATGGTGGTATGTGTCTCGCCTGTCACTTCAACACATCTATGGCATGATCTCGACAATGGAAGCTCAACTTGAATCTATGATCTATTAGGACTCATATATCTACGTCCTACAGTCTGTTTCAGATCTTTCTTGGTTTCTTATAGAATGTATTATTATTAATCTAATCTAAACAAAAAACAATGAACAAGATTGAATCTACTCCTACTGAAATCACCTGTGTGTGTGTGTGTGCGTGCGCGCGTGTGATGCGGAGAGAGAGAGAGAGAGAGAGAGAGAGAGAGAGAGAGAGAGAGAGAGAGAGAGAGAGAGAGAGAGAGAGAGAGAGAGAGAGAGAGAGAGAGAGAGAGAGAGAGAGAGAGAGAGAGAGAGAGAGAGAGAGAGAGAGAGAGAGAGACCCTCCCCACCTCGCGCACCCTCCCTTCCCTTGCGCCCTCCCCATGCCCCCTCCCTTGCATCTTGTCCTTGCATGTGCCTCCTTTCTGTGCATGCCCTCCCCATGCCCACTCCCGTGTGCCCTCCCTGCACGCGCCCTCCTTGAGCACCCTCCCAAGAGCCTTCCCTACACCCTCCTCGATCACCCTCCCTGTGCACCCTACCCTCTCCCTCCCTGTGCCCCCTCCCGTGTGCCCTCCTCGTGCCCTCCTTGCACGACCTCCCTACACGCGCATGCCCTTCCCTTGCCCTCCCCACGCCCCCTTGAGAGAGAGAGAGTAACAACATTTCACATAGTCCCTCTTGATAAGTCAAGACCAAACCCTTTGAACCTTTCAATTTATAGCATAACAGGTAAAAATATAGCTGTATAAAGTTTAACAGTACAGAGTACCATAAAGCGAAGCAAGTTTTAGACACCCAGCTGTTATCTGCCACCATCCCACATGACAAAACCGCACAAGTTAGTCACGACAACTTTCTTCACGCAACATATAATAGTATGAACAAAAGGACTAGGAGGAGAAAGGGGCTCCCCGTAGCCAAGAGTCACTACATCATGAAACCATCATGTGAACTACACCATACAACAGACCTTGTTAGCCATAAAATACAAGTAAAGGTAAATGTTTGGTGGTACTATCCCGACCAAAGGGTAGTCGGGGTGGCATCAGAGATGCTAGAGAGAGAGTAACAAGATTTCACATAGTCCCTCTTGACAAGTTAAGACCAAACCCTTTGAACTCTTCAATCTATAGCATAACAGATAAAAATACAGACAGCCTACGACAAGATTGGCAGATAGTAGATTTATGACATGCCTATGTGGCTTGCTACACAAGCCTATGGTAATCCTACGTGGCTTATGACATGGGAAGTATCACCCTCCATGATTTTCTACGTGGCAGGCCTATGTGGCTTGCCACGTGGTAGCTCGTGAGCCCCACCTCTCTCTCTCTCTCTCTCTATGTCCACTCAAGCCTACGTGGCAGAGCCTGGTTGGCTTGCCACACAAGCCTATAGCAAGCCTACGTGGCAACCTACAACATGCTTGCATGAAAGACATGAGGCCTATGCCATGCCTATGTGGTTTGCCATGCAAGCCTATGGTAGGCCTACATGGCTTGCCATGTGTCAGCTTTCGAGCCCACCTCTCTATATCTCTCTCTGGGTCCACTCAGGCCTATATGGTAGAGCTCTGTTGGCTTGCTGCACAAGCCTATGGTAGGCCGACATGGCATGCCATGTGGCAAACTCCAAGCTTGCATGATATGCCATGTAGCAGGCCTACTTTGTTTCCATGTGGCAACCTTTGATAAGCTTGCTAGATAGTAGGCCTATGTGGCCGACTACATAGCCTATGGTAGGCCATGTGACAAGCCAGACAAGCCTATGATAGGCCTACGTGGCTTGCCACATGGACAGTCCCAAGCCTACATGGCTTGCCATGTGACAACTTTCGACATCCAATTCTCTCTCTCTCTCTCTCTCTCTCTCTCTCTCTCTCTCTCTCTCTCTCTCTCTCTCTCTCTCTCTCTCTCTCTCTCTCTCTCTCTCTCTCTCTCTCTCTCTCTCCCCAAAGACTCGCATTTTTTTAAAGGCTCAAATTTTTCCAAGGACTCAAATTTTTCCAGAGACTCGAATTTTTTCAAAGACTCGAATATTAGATATTCGAGATGCAAGATGTGCGAGATCAGCCATGATCCAAATCATCGGTCGCCACCTAGAACGGCCTCATTTGCCCGTCAACGACGGGGCACTCTTTACTAGTATATATATATATGTGTGTGTGTGTGTGTGTGTGTGTGTGTGTGTGTAGACACACACACACACACACACACACACACACACACACATATACATATATACATATATACATATATATGTAGAGAGAACATTGTCATCTAATATATCTCAACTACCATGTACTAAAGTAGAGATGTTGTAGTGGGTTTATTTCCTTAACTAACCTCAATCCAAGATCTAATCAATCTAGCATCAAAGAGATGAAGTTAGTTGTCATGCATAGATTCGTTCCCATGAGAGCGATAGTATAGTTCAGATTTCAGCATGAATGGAAGATTCACATCTAACTCTAATATTTCTTAACCCTAAGCATTAACACTACATCCACTAACACTAGATCCACAATAAGATAGCCTACTCTTTCTCTCTCTCCCTTTCTCCCTCACAAAAAGTATAATAACATGCAATCCCAATAACAATCAAATCCAACAATTACCAAAATCCAAATAAAGCCTGAGAGATGGAGGAAAAGTGATAGAGAGCAAGGACATTCATCAATCCATTTCACAAGAAAACCAATCTGCTTTATTGAAATGAAGAAATGAGCATGTGTAGGAACTTGAGTTGGTCCCTTTTTATAGTAGAGAGGATCCTGGCCTCTGAATCCTATTGGTCCATTTTTGCCTCCCTAATTATTCAAATTTAAAAAAAAGTGGGAACCATCCAAATTGGAGGGAAACTCAACTTTATTCACTAACTTGACATTTGGGCCCAGCGACATTAAAAGTCCCGCAAAAAGGCCTAAAGTCCTTTTATTGACTTGTAACTAATCAAATAACTATGTGATCATCGGGTTGGACTTACACATGCAGGGTGCCAAATCTCTCTCACTTATTAACTAGGGTTAGGGTTGCCTTGGGATCCGCAAACCCTCCAACAGATGCCTAAGCAAATTCTTCTAGCTCTTCTTAAGTTGAGTCGAGCCCATTCTAAGTTGATTCTCAATTAATAGATAAGATGTCACAACTTAGCAAAATCCAATATGAATTGCCAATAACAACTACAATATAAAGATTTTTTTGAAGAGTTGCATAGTGATTTAGGCATTAATACATTTACATTAGCTAGGAATATGGTGTCAATCATTGGTGGTGTAATTAGTGTTGACTATTGGTTCTGGTTTATGTTATAAGTTAATTGCCTATTTATTGGCACTCTTTGTTATTGTGGATTTTGTTGTTTGTACTATTTTGCAATAGCTTGAATCTGCAGATTGTCATTGTAGTATCATGATTGTTCATATTGGATATATGACAATATTTTTCTTTCTTATCTAGGAGTTGGCACAATCGTAGATATTAGTTTGTCGTGTGATTTTTGACACAAATTGCACACCAAGTGGCTTCTCTTCATGAATAGGTAGGTGTTTGTGGTGCCCTTGCATCCTTTTTTTATTCACCATTTAACTAGCACACTTCTCATTTTTTTGCTTTGTGATTTCTCAAATGCCTTGGTGAAGTTATTGATTTGGATAGATCCAAAAGACATTGAGGCAAACGTCACTCTTACCTTTTCTTTTATCATGACAATGCCCTCTAGATTGGCAAGTGAGCTATTGGAATCACTTCTTAAATTTTGCATCGGCCTCACATATTGTGTCGACACAGGTTTCACCAAAGACTACATACTCTCTCATGCATTTAATGTGGTGCCAAATATGCTTGGGTAATTCCTTGAACCATGAGACCACGTTAACATTGGGCACACTAATGGAGAGAGGGTTACACAAGTCATTTAACATTGGGCACACTAGGGGAGAGAGATTTACACTAGCCGTTTAACTTTTTGTTCATTTTTACATAATCCCATACAAATTTGTGACTCTTGATGTGCACGCGATGAAGCAACAATGGAGAATCTTTTATCAATCAAGTGATCTTGAAGGCACATGTGAATGCTTTACATAACATGGTCCAATCTCGTTTCTCGTGTGACTCAAGGTTAAATTACTAGATGTCTATGGAGTCAATAGAACATAAATTGAAATACTTTTTCTTTGTGTGATTCTCATCTAGCCCACACGTCTCAAACATCTCACTTGCTTCAATTAAGATTACCTTGTCCGTTAAGCTTTGGTAGCTCTACCTTCGATATCCCCCTATTTCGTTCTAAACTAGTGCATTTTCTACTTCATTATGATCAAAAGAATTACTAAAAGTATAGGTTGAGCTAGGTCAACAATACAAGAACATTAGATTTGTTTGATATTTCAAATCTTGAGGGCCATGGTCTAGGAACTATGTGCCAGAACTGCAAGCTCATTTGGATCATATTATAAAATTGAATGAGACTATTTATGGACTATTGCACAATTTTATGGTTTTAATTTTTGAGAATCTTGCAATAATCGAGAGCTAATCACTCACCTAGAATAGCTCAATATTACCACAAATAATTTCATAGCTACTTCTTATCTCCTTTGATAGCATTCACACAATCAACCATTGTAGTGGAAGCAATAAAACACAATAGGGAGATGAGCCCACCTACACACCATCACAACTCTACATTGCCATTATCAAAATTGATGATATACACAATGTGTGGAATATTAGGTTCAAGAACATTCATGGCAACACCCAACCATGTGACTTGATAGCTCAAGTTTGACATAAATTAATACTACTTATCATTACGTATTTTAATAATATTCAACACAACACGAGAAAAAAACTATGTTATCTCGTAGAAGTAATATATAAAGCGTCCGAACAAATTTTTCTCATACAATAATGCATCCTTAGGTTCTACATTTCTAAGATTGTTTTTTTTTTTTTCACTATTGTTTCCATTATTTTTCATCAATAGAGGTATCGTTATCGTTGTCTATAACCTTCTTAGCTCACGTAAGCATTATCTCTACTCTATTTTCTTATTCTCATGCAACTACTATTTCTCATCAAAGAATCATACTAGATCAGTCATGAATAAAATGTGTGATAATGAAAGACATCTAATGAAACATATCCCTTAAGGAAAATATTTGCACATGTTTGCAATTCCATCAAGGAGTCCTCAATCATGTTCATTAAATTTAACGTAAACATTTAAAAAAGGCTCATTTTGACCATGCAATTGGCACTACAATAGACGACCACTACATATCAAATACAAACCACTCTCCAATATAATCAACCTCATTCATGTATTCATGTATACCCACATAGTCAATGTCACCTATGACATTTTTGGGTTTTGAACTAGATTCGGACGCATGAGCACCGAACATGGGAGAAGTCCAACGACGTCGCCCACCCATTGAATGTCCATAAATCAAAGTCAGGAATACTAATCTCATGCACATATTCTAAAGAGCTTCATTAGTTATTGTGCACAATTATCGTAGCAACACTCATTGCTCAAGGTGAGTATGTTGGGGCTCCTGTTGGCAAAAAAAATTCAACTCTTAAGAATGGTTTTTGAAAAGCCTCATGCATTACAAATGAATCACGATGGTAAAGGTTCCTATACCTTATCATTGGTGAGCACGTGTGATAAAGAATTTGACAAAATTATCTTTTGATTATTTTTTCAGCAATATATATATATATATATATATATATATATATATATATCTATATACACTAGTAAAGAGTGCCCGTCGTTGACGAGCTTCATACAATGTATTTTTATTTCAATCTTTTCCGTGGAAAGTTTGATATTCTCATTTACAGGATTTCAAAAATCAATTCATACTCAAACGGATAAATGAGTACAGTCTGTCGAAGAGATTAGAAGAGGTGTGGTATTACTGTAAAACAAATTCATAACGAAGTTTAGTTTAGAATGTAAAATGATAGTGCTGTGTGATAATGCAAGTTCCTCAGACGTCAAAGACAACCATCGTCTGATCAGATACTGAGGAGTCATAGACGTCCGTGATCTGATCAGAGTGAGTAAACAAGCAGTAAGAGTGTAATCAAATCACAACATCATACATCTATGTTAAATACACATGATGGAAAGTGTTGCTTCTATATTACAATGAAAGCTTGAACAACACAATAATGGGTTACGGCCAAAATGGAGGCGTAACTTGGATGCTCGATATCATTCACTCTGTTGGCGAAGCATCATGGAGAATGCTTAAGGAAGATGTATTTATACACCGCATCCTTGTATCTAATCACAATAAATGTTAGTCACCTAACTAAGTACTTTGTTGTACTCAGGGAGTAGTTGAACTACTATGATAAAGTGACAGTTGTACAATGAATACATGGTTAGATGACTCGGGATCACTGACGTGGACAATTGTAGTTGAAGTTCCTAATTTATGAGGCCATTGAAATTCTTCAGTTGTTGATGCATGTTCAAGATAGAACACCTTTCAAATTTTTTATAATGAAAGTCTCATTTGTTTAACACCTTTCACCGTGAAAGTACGTACATACACTTCAAAACACTATGTGTGTTGGTAAAGGATAATTTGAATTTGGAGTGGGCCCCTTAGATGCATGCATGGGGAGGAGGGCCATGCATCCTTTTCCCCATACATGCATCATCCTCCCCAAGTTTTTTAGTTTTTTTGTACTTATCTTACCTATCGTTGACGGGCAATGGAGGTCGATCTAGGTGGTGGCCGATGATTTGGATGGTGGCCGATCTCTCACATCTCGCATTTTGAATATCTAACATATCTCACACATCTCGGCCATAGTAGGAGTCAAAATTTAACCATGTTCAACAATAGCACATGGAGTATCTTAATAAAAAGGTTGACAGGAGCGGTAGGCGATCTGTGTTTGCAAATGTATGTTAACGGGCAGCCCACAATTCAAAGTGAATATGTTGTTCATGCATGTGGCATATATGTGTGTTTTGCTCGAATTCGATGCTCAGCCTCAATAATGAGCATCCTTCTTTGCTAAGCTCAACGTTGGGTCAGAAAAATTTGAGTCTTTGAAAAAATTCAAGTTTTTGGAAAAATTTTAGTCTTTGAAAAAATTCGAGTTTTTGGAAAAATTTTAGTCTTTGAAAAAATTCGAGTCCTTCAGCAAAATTTGAGTCTTCGGAAAAATTCGAGTCTTTCGAAAAATTTGAGTCTTCGAAAAAAATTTGAGCCTTTAAAAAAAATTCGAGTCTTTGGAAAAATTCGAGTCTTCGGTTCAAGTCTTTCGAAAATTTTGAGTCTTTAGAAACATTTGAGTCTTCGAAAAAATTCGAGCCTTCAAAAAAATTTGAGTGTTACAAAAAATTCGAGTCTTCCAAAAAATTTGGGTTATCGAAAAAATTCTTACAAAAAAATTTGAGTTGAAAGTACAAAAGGGTCGAAAATATACAAAGGGTCAGATTTTACTCTGGGTTGGAAAAAAATACAAAGGGTCAAAATAAATCCGCCTCGATCTGATCTAAGATCGAAAAATTCTTTTTTGCCAAGCTCAACGTTGGGTCGGAAAAGTTTGATCTTCTCGAAAAAATGCGATCTTTCGGAAAAAGTCAAGTTGATAGTACAAAGGGTTGAAAATATACAAAAGATCATATTTTACTCTAGGTCAAAAAATATACAATGGGTCGGAATAAATCCGCCTATGTTTCGGGACGCATTCTCCCCCCCCCCCCCCCCCCAATTCTCGACGGAAAAGGGCGTTTCCAGACAAATGGCGTTGGAATTGAGCTGCAAATGGTCTTGTGGATTTGTGTCGAGCCCACGAACCTATGGACACCTCCCGTCCGAAGTTCTGGTCGTTTTTTTATTGAATTTTGACTGATCTCACTCTTGATCCTCAACAACACTTGAACTTGTTAACATGTGGAAGATGTTCTTATAGAGTAAGCTAGTCCCGTTCGTGTGTTTTAATTTCTGTGATCTTTATCTTCAGCCACATCATAAAAATACTTTAAACTAGTCATCCATATAGTCAATGCAAAGAACTAAAAAACTAGAGCAATATTATTTTCTACATCACTTGAATCGGAGCTCATACTTAGAAGATATTTAACTTGAAAGAAAGTTAAGAAATTTTGTAAAAGCCATAAAACTTCATCTATCTGAGTAGGATTTCTAAAAATCTGAGTCAAACTGAAATCAAATATTGTCATGCATATACTTGTTGGAATTAGCTCGAAGAGTGAATTTTTTTTTTTCAATGATGACTTTTTGAATTGAGGTCATTATTTTAATACTTTTATTTATACAAGTATTTTTAACACGTACTTACAAAACCCCTAAATCCAAACAAATAATTAAATAGAGTCTAGTAATGTGTGTGTGTGTGTTTGTGAGAGAGAGAGAGAGAGAGAGAGAGAGAGAGAGAGAGAGAGAGAGAGAGAGAGAGAGAGAGAGAGAGAGACAATGACAACAGAATCTGTCATTGTATGTGCGTGTGTGTTTGTGTGTATCTAAGGTTCAATTGACTCTAGTACATAAGAAAGGATGTGGATGTGTTAATGTGTGTATGTGTATATATGTGGATGTATACATGTGTGAGTATGTGTATATATGTATGTGTATGTGTATGTGATCGCGATTATCTGACCATGTTGGCTCCTTGAACTTCAGCCCTTGTCTGTAGGCGTTCAGTCTGAGCATCCACCATTGCTCTTGCTTCTTTGTAGAAATAAGACGGATGGTTTCCTCTGACAAACCCTTGGGAATGGCCACTGATTCTATGTTAGAAACAAAACCCCACTTGTAGTGCCTCTTCAAGAACTATTGTATGGTGTCATCATTGCCACCTTTTGCTGGCGCAGACTCCAGAACTGTTGTATCTTCAACATATCAATCAACGTGGCCTCTGCATGGGCTCCACAGATCTGTTTCAAACCCTTCTTTGGGATTTCCAAGCATTGAAATTTTTGTACTTTGTTATTAAGCATCATGCTCTCCACGAACTTTAATTTCTTCAAACCCTTACCTCCCAAGCACAAACCTCTTGTTGCAAGCCTAAAAATAGGCGATTGTGACATATCCATAGCCAATGCTGCTGTGACTACTGAGCCAACTGCTCCATGAGCCATCACTGCCACCCACTAAGTGCCCAATAGTATCTCCCACTTAAATAGGTGACGGTCCCACGACACCTACCTGTGCTTGTTGTGGAAGAAGGCAATCGACACGTTTATTGTTGATGATGGAGTGCGTCAGGAAAAGCATGGATAAAGATCACTTACGTAAAACCTGAGGCTTTATTCGATGAGGAAGAGCCTAAATAGAACTCTTCAAGAAGTGTTTGGGAAGGCTGGTGGCAACCAATACTTGCGTAATCGGCTACCGTTGATGGGTGTAGCAAATGGTGTACCATCCATTGTTTCTAACATCATTGCCCCTTGTGATAGGATGTCGGTGATGCAATAAGGGCCTTCACCAGTGAACTTTAGCTTTTCTTTGATCGCCTTTGTCTTGTATATGAGGACCAAATCTCCTTTTTGAAGATCTTTCTTGTGAAGACAATGATCATGCCAAGCCTTGCGATGTGCTTTCTCTACAGCAAGAGCATAGACCGCTAACAAGCGTGTTTCGCATACAACTTGTGTAGCGCTTCGTGACAATGTGTGATGATGTGGCAATACGAAGAGATGGAACGAGAAACTCCACCAGCATGACTGCATCTTGGCCATGCACCAGTTGGAATGGCGTTTGTTCGGTGCTTCCTTTTGTTATATAGTTCTGAAAGCCCACAAAGCAGCATGTAGCTTGTGCTCCCAATCAGATATGCTTGTTTCCACGTCTTTGTCAAAATGCTGCACCAAATCTTATTAGAAGATTCGTCTTGGCCATTGCTCTTGGGTAGTAAGGCATGCTGAAATGATGGATCACAAAGAACTTTTCTAATAGGACCTTGATGGTCTCGTTGACAAAGTGAGTTTCGTGATCGTTGACTATCTCCACTGGGCATCTGAAGTGCACAATGATATTTTTGTAAAGGAACTTCACGGTGGACCTAGCATATGCTACGCGCACTGCTTTGGCTTCAACCCACTTTGTGAGATAATTTGTAGCTACAATGATATATCGGGCTTGGGTACTACGAGCGGATAGGGCCGATGTAATCAAGTCCCCATTTCTCAAATGGCGCTTGAGCCAATACATGATGTAATAGTTCATAGTTCACCTTCATTGGTCTATGTGCCCTCATACATACATCACATTGCTTGATATATGTCTCAGTATCCTTGTGCGTTGTTGGCCACCCGCAGCCAGATTGCAAGATCTCACGTACTGTAACATCCGCTGCAAAGCGTCCACCTCCCATTGCTTCATGCAAGAGAGATATGATCTGACTTGTCTCATGGGGTAGGATACAACGACAAATGATATTATTCGCTCCTCTTTGATATGGTTGGCCAGAAATCAGCTGATATGGACGAGCTTTAAGTACAAGTTTCTGTTGTTGCGCCTTGGATAGTGACCGATCAGGTTGGTCATTCATCAAATACTCAACTATGTCCGTGGCCCAATTTTTGATATAGCATCCATGTAAAATAAAACAGCATCTGGTAATTCATCATCAGGTTGGGGATCCTTCTGTGTCGATTTGATTCGTGACACATGATCTGCCATATAATGTTGCTTGCCTTTGCATACCACTATTCGAAAATCAAACTCTAGCAACAAGAGTAACCATCGAGTGATTCTCCCCGTGTTGCAAATTTTGTTGACTAGGTAGAGCAAAGGTTGATGATCAATGTAGAATGCAAAATGAGTTGCCATAAGATAATGGCGAAACTTCTTGACTGCAAATACCATTTCCAAGGCTTCTCGCTTAGTCGTTGAATAATTGATTTCAGCATCGTTGAGTTGTTGATTGGTGAAGCGAATAGGAAAATCTTTCTTGTACTTGCCTGGCTGGGTCAATACTACTCCTATAGCATACTTTGATGCGTCAGTATGCACATGAAACTCAATGTCCGATTGGGAGGTCGTAAGATCGATGTATATGTGAGTGTTTCCTTTAGCTTTTGGAAAGCTTGTAGGGCTTCTTCCGTCCAATGTGGATCAATTGTCAGCTTGTAGATAGGACGTGTCAAATCCGCAAAGAATATAGGACGTGTCAAATTCGCAAAGAATATAATGAAGATTTGTAGTAATTGGCATGTCCCATGAACACACAAACTCCACAAATTGTTCAGGGGGGTGGAAGATCCATGGTAATGAGTATCTTAGGCAGATCAGTGGCGATCCCGTGTCTAGATACAATATAGTCTAGGATAAAACCATGGGTGACCCGAAATTGGCATTTCTCTGGGTTCAATGATATTTGAAATATGCGACATTGTATAAGCACTTTTTCTAATTGAGATAAGTGTTCATCATTACATCCATGCATACAAATATCATCTAGGAAGATCTCTAGGAACTTCTGGAAATAGTCCTTGAATGCCTTTTGCATGACGCGCTGGAAAGAACTAGGGGCATTACAAAGACCGAATGGTATGACCTTGTAGGCATATGTAGCCCATTCAGTAGCAACTGTAGTCTTGTGTTGATCCTTCGGTGCAATCTTCACTTGGTTGTAGCTGCTGAAGCCGTCCAAAAACCTATAGGCTTCCGCTCCAGCTACTCGATCCAGGACACTTTTTGTGAACATGGTAAGGGAAAGTGGTCCTTCCATGTGACAACATTAGGTGCCTTCAGATTGACACAAATTCGTATTTTTCCATTCTTCTTGGGAACAAAGACTATGGGTGTTCGATTTCATAGATGAAATCAGCATCGAGCAACTTTTGCAACTCCTGCTTGATCAGCTCGGTGTAGTTTGGGTTGCAGCGGTAATATCGGCTCACCTTTGGCGTTGCTCCTTCGACCACAAGTATGATGTGTTGGACTACAGATGATGGAACTCCTTTTAAATCTTTGTAAGACCACGCAAAGTAGTCTTTATAGTTTTTTACAGCTTGGTGAATTGTGAGGGCATGAGTTGTGCTCCCACATGCACAATTTTGTCTTCTTCGCCTGGCTCTGCTAGATTCATCGGTTGAGCCAGTCCCTCGTAGACTTGTTCTTCTTTTTCCTGATTTGCATCGAGTTCCCGTTGCGCTTTTGGCATCATGATCACCATGTCATCCAAGGTATAACTCTTGAAATCTTCTGGCACATCATGGACTGGTGCCTTACTAGTTTCTTCTTTCAAAAGGTCGATCTTAGTTTGATTCGTGAGTGATAGCTTATGCATTGCTTCTGACATTCCTGAAGCTGTTGTCGAAGCATGGTCGGCGGAAAGTGTGGTTGGATGACTCTTGAGCATGCGATTTAGCAACTTTCTTCTTTCCTCATACATTCCTATTCGTTGCTACTGCTTCTTTGCTTGCTGTCTTCTGTTGAGGTTCTTTGACATTCATGGTTTCAAATGTCTTCATCCACTGTTGCTATAGCCTCTTCAGATAAATCGCTCCACTTAATCACCTGATTGTATCTTTTCTTTTGTCGATTTTTCTTTGGTATAGGTGCTTTTGGTGGTGGCATCTTTGAGACTTTAGCACATTGAGATTTCTAAGGTGGTTAAGCTGGTATTCATTGAACTCCATAACTTGTAGGATCCATGTGGTATAGGATCTGCTCATTTGCTAGTTCAGATTCCTTGTTATAGGAAAATGCATGCTGAAACAATTAAATCTTCTTCAACAGGTTCTAAAATAGGTTTCGATGACAACCATGCTACGTTTATCATGTTCATATGAGATAGGTATGTCCAGGGTGAATCCTCATGGTGGTGATTTGTTGGATTCTGAATTAGAATCTAGACCTGGATGACATGTATGCCCAACCATACAGTCGATTGTTGCCAATGCATCTGTTTGTGAATCATAATGAGCACCCATTGAGGCTTTTGGGCGATGAATGTTATGGTCCGTTGTGGAAGAAGTGTCATCAGCCTTGGGTGGTACAGGTTTCACCGCCCACATGGAGGGATCTACCTTTACTGCCCACTCTCTTTTCTCAAATGTAATTTTGCTAGTTCTCCAATCATGAACTACTTGTGCAATTCACAACCATGGTCATCCCAACAAAATCCGATAGGTAGTGGGTGTTTCAGGAATGTCCATCTTCACAAACATAATGACAAATTGTACCCCTACTATCTTGACTGGAATGTCTTCTACAATCCAGTTCGGCTGCACACATGATTGATCAGCTAATTTGATGGTGAACTTGGCAGCTTTTAGGCCTTGTAGATTCCATTCCTCATACAAAATAGTGGAAATAAGGTTGACACCCGATTTTCCATCTACAATAGAAGCTTCTTCTCCAAAGAGTTTGTGCTTGATAGGAAGAGTTATATTGTGCTGCTCACTCTCCCAAGCCACTCCTACGTTTAGAACATTATTGGCTTCTTCTAATCCAGTGCAAAAAATGGTTCTTTGGAAGGTATGTCTGATTCGATGTTCAACCAATTTGACAAGACACCCTTTGCTTGAGGTGCAAGTCGAAGAAACTCTCCAATAGAGATGTTCATTCTATTGGATAAGATGCTCGTCAGGGGTTCCATCCTTGGAACTTCAGGTTCTGCCATATGGATTGGTTCTTCCCGATGGTGTAGTCGCATGTTCGCATCTGATCTGTGTGGTGAACCTTGTAGTGCGGTCGCTTGTTGATCTCTGCCTGGTGTAGTGTCTTGAGGAGCTGCCAGTTGTTGTGCAGCTTGAGCAACTTCCTCCGCTTGTGCTTCTTGTATCTAATGCTTGATCTTCTAATATCGTCTTTGTTCATCCTTCACATTCAGATAAGGTAATCCTGCTCCTCCTGATGTTGAAGGTTGATTAGCTGGCACTGATACAGAATGTGGTGATGATGGGGCTATCTCCTTGTGCTTTTGTGCTCACATAACAACTAACACTGGAACGTTAGGATATGGAGGTTTCCTTGGTACAGTTGAGTGTGAAGTTGTGCTTGTGCCTAGTGATTGAACTACAATCCAATTCAGTGGCACGCTGGTGTTGGCTCTCAATGGACAATTCTTGTAGCAGTGTCCATATCCACACTCGTGGTAGAAGGGCATATAAATTTCTTTTGTTTGGACATTCAACAATTCTATGTACTTCTCCGCATCCGTAACATCCATATAATCAGCCCCCTTGGTGTTGTGGTTGTGCAACTTATGTGACATAGTACACATTAATAGCAGGATCGACGAAAGGTTCATCAGGTCCATATTATTGTTGCATTTCTTGTTGGAGAAAGGTTTCAGCTTCCGCTGCCTTGAGATTCACCTAGGTTGCTTGAGGATTATTTGTCCTTGGTGGTGCTGGTAGTGCCATTCTTTGTTGCTGAGGGCCTGGTCCAAGCCTTGGTGTTGCGTTAGGTGCTCCTTGATGGTAAGCATAAGAGGTCTGGAATTGAGCTCTTTTTTGCTGTATGATCCATGGGTTGTAGGGGCAATTAGCAGTGTCATGCGAGGACGCATTGCACAGATGACACTATCTTTGCGTCAACTTCAAATTCAGCTTCAATACAATTGGGGACAAATGGGATACCAAACATTGTCCCATCGAGGCTACTGCTGCTGATAAGAATCTGGTTGTGGTGCTGCAGTATTATGAAGAGCTTTCAATTTTTGATCAAACTGGACTCTTCTTCTCTCATTGCGTCTTCTATAGCTTCGTGCAATGTGGCATACTGCTCCCATCTTTTTAGCTCTCGTCAGATGCTTCTAGGTAGTCCTGCTAGGAACCACATAATGACCAGATGATCGAGAGCAAGCTTCGCATTACACTCGGATCTCAAGTGCTTGATCTGTTCAATGTAGTCTCTGACCCTTTCTCTTTTTCCATCTTCTGATTGAAAACCCAGTTCAAAGCCGCTCCTGTCAGGGACATTGGAAATAGCTTCAGCTTCTTTGCTGGGGTGGTTTTACCATAGATCTCGCATGCTTGCTCATAGATATGCAATAATATGATAGGATCGGTGGATCCATCAAATTTGGAAAATTCCAATTTGGGAGATCTTTTGATTGTCTAGAGAGGTACCGCTGGCATAGGAATACCTTGATCCATTGGATTTGGCCGATTTGGTCAGATCTCTTCTACTGCTATTTGACGTAGTTCTGGCTTACCTATAAGTAGTATTCTATCGGATCTCAATCTCATTCACTATGCAGATTTGATACAAAGTGAAGGTATATGGCAACAATGGATCTGAGTGGATCTTGTTTGAGTGATGATCAGTGAATGATGATAGAAATGAATGGAAGGAACACAAATAACTCGCAAATTTTATTGGACAATAATTGAAATGATTATTGTTGCAGGAAATGGATGGATGGTGGCACAATTTGAATGGAGATGATCACACAAAAAAAAATGGATGTTGTAACGATGCAGTTGGAAACAATGGTGAGAGATAGATGGCCTTGATGGTGCCGATGCGGGTGGGGTTCATGTATTTCGTGGGTCAAGGCCGTAGTAGTTGAGACAATTTTTTTTTTCGATTTTTTCAGATTTTCCCGACATGAACCTTTGCTTGACTGATATATGATTTATCATAGTCTATTACCACTTTAGGGAGCTGGACGAGGGTTCTTGTAGGCGAATGATGGTTCAGCGAGTATTTTGAAAGCAATTTGGGTGCGGTTAGCACTGAGAACCTTCACCACTATCCTTCTGATGGAGACTAATCTTCGTTGACTTGCAGAGAAGTACAGATTGATGATTAGAGGGCTGGAAAGGGTTATGCGAAGGTTTTCATGGCTGGCGAGGGTTTAGAAGCCAATTTAGCACTTTTGGGAGTTGGAAATGTTCGTCGGACTAGTTATAGGTAATATTAACCTTCGCTGACTTCACAGATACTTCAAAACAATGTTTTATGACTATTCTGAACTCGGCGAAGATTGATGGTACATAGGCGAGGGTTTATGAAGGTTGGTGATGGTTCAAAGGACTTAGATTTATCTTTGAGCACTGGGAATGTTCGCCTGACCACTTTTTCTCAATATTAACCTTCGTCGACTTCATTGAAGCTAGAAAACATGGAAAGGTAGCTATTGGCAAACTGGCGAAGGTTGGCAGTAAGTACTTTTGTAGATATTGAAGTTGGCGAGGGTTCTGATGGCAAATTTCTATTTTTGGTTTTTAAGAACCTTCGCCAGAGACCGTACACTCAGTACTAACCTTCGTCGTGACCTCCAAGATGGCTTTGATGCTGAAAATAAAGCTGGGCAAAGGTTGTATGGGGTGTTTTGGGCTACTGTGAGATTATGGACATTTTTTACAAAGGTTTTTTCATTTTTATGGCTGTTTTTTTGGCAATTTTGGCAAACTAGCTAGGAAATAACCTTCGCCTAATTAACTATAGGTATTGATGATGTGGCAAAATGTACTGCCAGGTGGGCAAAGGATGGTTTGATCAGAGCAAAAATTTATGAGGTCTGATAGATGTTTTTTGGCTCTTTTTTTGGACAGTTTGTCAAAACTACATGTTTTTCTTTTTTCTGATTTTTAGGATCTATGGGAGGGATAGGGTACTGGAATCTAATGTTTTTCACCTCTCAATCTCTCTCCACAGATCATACAAGCAACAAATCATGAAAAAACAACAAATCTAACCTATACTCCACACTAAACTACCCCCCACACATCCATTCCACAAAAACAAAAGTAACAAACACAAGATGAATGCATGCAAGTTAAAAAAAGACATGAAAATGCTAGTCTATTCCTCGACAGTGGCGCCAGAAAATTGTGGTGGCCTTGGTTCACCTGTCACATGTAGATTTGTTCCCAAGGGAATAGTGCTTCCCTTGCGAAGTTAGCTTGCAAAACCTTCACTTCCTACTCTAACCACACCTAGATTAACCACAAGCAGGAAAGCAATGGTGGAGGCTACTTACACCCATCCCTCTCTCACCTCTCTAAAGATCATAAAAAAGAGCAATACAAATCAATGAGCAATTAGAAACAAGCATCAAAAAATAACAACGAGAGAGAAAGTGAGAGAATAGAGTGCAAGGATGCTCTATTCTGGTTCTGGCAGAATCTCCTCCTCCTATTGAACATGGAAATATGGTACAAAGGGTGCCTTTTTATGGATGGGGAATCTAAAAATACCCTAAGCTTTACATCCGATGGTACAACCGACAGTAGGTTCCAAAGTCCATTCGACGGTGCATCCGACGAATTTACATCCGATAGTATGCCCGACGAGTACACCTAGCTATACATCCGACATCACATTCGACACGTTTACATTTGACGATTTGTATCCGATGATGTTTTCATGATGAACTGCATTTGACGATCAGATCCGATGAGTGCATTTGACGATCATCTGTAGATCCGATGATCAGAATCAACGTTCAAATCCGATGACCCATTTCATCGATTTTACAACCGACAACCACATTTGATGCCTGATCTAAATTTTTTGTATAAAATGTCGGATGCCTAGGTCATTTTTTACAGTTTCCAATTCAAGAATTTTTGGCAATCTTTGCTATCTGTGATCTGATTCAAACAATCTTTTGTGCAAACTGACCGCCATCGATCGTTCTACCACATGTTCCATGTTCCATAGCTATTGTGTTTCCATCTACCGCCACAACACAAACCTTCAAGTTTCCACCTTTTTCTAAAAGTTTTACTTTTTTTCCAAAAAAAAAACTTCTAGCTTTTCTGCACTTTTCACTTCTTCCACACTGTTTCTAATTTCCCTAAGTACTCTTGCAAAATTTACACCACTTTTTACACCCTTCATCTTCATTTTCATTTACATCCGACCAAATTCTATCCTACCTTACTTTTTTTCTACATTACCAATCTGCATCCAACCTCCAATTTTGCATCTGTATCACATCTGACATTTCACATACATTTACATTTGACAGTTCACACTTTTTACACCCGCCAACCATTTTTGTTTCTGCATCTGACGCCACACTCGATCGTTACATCCGACATTCCACATACACTTGCATCCGACAGTGCATTACATTTGTATTTGATAGTGCATCCCATTTGTATCCGACATTGCATTCCAGTTGCATTCGACATTAGATCCAAGAACTCTGCATTCAACCTGCATCCGACATTGTAGCGGACATTTGCATCCGACACCCAAACCAAAAAACCAAGATTACAGTGAAGAGATACCAGAAACTCCAAAGACATTGAACCTCATCAAATGTGAAGATGATACCATGCTCTAGTGGTACACACAAGCCGAAACTCTTTTCCAAGAGTTAGGTTTCGACATTCCAAAGTGGAAAGGCCATCAGAGCCTGTACCTCATGTTCCAGGTGTACGAGAACTTCAATGACACACAGGTGACGTTCTGAATCGACATACACAATTATCAACTGTGTGTATATCTGGCTGGCATCAACCTCACAGTCTTTGGCTTCCCAAGTGGCCACAAGGAGAAACCCACGAAGCCGACCAACATGTTGCAGCAGCCATATGCAAAGTTCCACGACACCAGTGTGAACAAGTGCAAGAATAAAGATGGCATCCTGCTAGAAGCCATCAAGTACGAAGAGTTGGTAGTCGCTTGTGCATACCTGATGAAGTACACAAATAGAAGGAGGGCGCAACTGATGAGGATCCCCCTTCATATATTTGCCATGCTGGGAGAATCCTACAAGGGCCAATAAAAAAAAAATGTACAATTGGGTTCGGATCATTTCAGAGCCCCAATCACCACCTTGGGCTATATATTTTTTGATGTAGCTAAGAGTCAGACGCAACTAGATTTGAGACTTGCATTGGCCCCAAGAGATGCTGTGGCTAGCCGAGGGTATAAACCTTCCATAGCTTCTCCGTTAGGCACACAATCCAGACAAGCTATTGCTGCAACTCACGAGCTCAGGACAAAGAAGCGATAGGAGAGATCTCATCCACAAACTTTTGGTCCCACTGATACCACACAAGTGGCAAAGAAACCAAGAAGGAAAGTCACCAGAAGCATACATGCATGGTGGCAATCCAACCACAACCACATGCAACAATTTCAGGGGAGGGAGAAAGGGAACTACTTGCAACCACACAAGCAGGAGATACACTTGCAGTTGACCCTAATCAAGAGGCAAAAGCAAAAGATCAAGCGACACATGCAACATAAGACGTTCAGAAAAGTCCGAAGGCCGAGGGACCCCTTTTCTCTAAAGCAAGATGGCTTCATCGATGTAGACGCTCTTAACTACTTCGATGAAGACAACATTGTGGAGGAGGAGGTGGAGAAAATTCCTAAGGAAGTTGCATAAGTCACCTTACTAACCTCTGCTCCTACCTCTACCACCACTACCACCACCTCCATCACCATCTCTCTCACCCTCGTTGTTACAATTTCCACCACGTCCACCACTATTGTATATACTCAACTAACTGCTCCATACTTAATCACTCCACTGTTTCTTAATTTTGTTTTCCGACCTACCACCATCTACTCACTGAGTTCCCCACCCTTCCATCCTATGACAGCTTACCCGAGAGAGCCCAGGAGTCCTTGAAATGGCATGCTGAGACCGCATACCAACTTCATTGGTTAGTGGACCAGCTGTTACAACAAGGAAACAAACTCAAGATGGCAAAGCAAGATCTGCAGCAAAGAGACGCGGAATTGTAGACAACCATAGATGAGATGCAAAAGAAAGGTCCAAGAGACTGGAAGAGTAGACTCAATTTTCAAATAAGCTCTAGAATCTTCAAGAGTTGAAGACCAGTGTGAGCAACAACTACATCTCTTGACCCAGAAAAATAAGAGATTAACTGATGCGATGACGATGGTCAAGCAACCTATCAGGCCAGAAGATATAAAAGTACATGTTCCACCTTTAGGGGCTGCAATAAAGATGGAGAAGTATGTCTCCCTAATCCAGAAGCATGAAGTTATAAAGAGGAACTATTAGAATTCAGAAGAAGAAAATAATAAGAGGCTACCAGCACTCCGGAAAAGCATCAATAAGATCCAAGAAGAACTCCTTGAGTCAAAATAACAAATGCACCTCATCTGGAATACATCCTGTAGACTTGATACAGGAATATCAATGCTAAAGATGAAGACAATGACGATCCTGGAGCACTTGAGCAGAGCCGATCTATCAACCAACGAGGTGTTGGACTTGGCATGCCGTTTCAAGGTTCCACAACCGGCTCTCTCCATAAACCTGCCATGGGTTCTTCCACCTACACTCAGTTGTCCCGCTCACCCTCATTTTTTTCAGGACCAATTTTATCCTACCAACCTACAATTTTTCCTTCTACTTATTCAACCGCCTCCACCTCCACCTCTAACACCATACCCACCACATCTTCTTTAAAATCCGATTACCATTTTTTGAAACAATTCATTTCACCAACAGCTGAATACAATCTCATAACTAACCCACCACCCGTCACTTGTCAACTAACCTCACCTCCATCACCACCAGATTTCAATTTTGTTGACCCACCACCTGACGAGACTGTGCAGCTTTTGAAGGGACTTTCTTCATCCCTTCCAAGAGTAAGAGCGACACCTTCGCCGGGACCAAGGTCTGAGGGTTCAAAACCAAGAGTTCCTGATAGTCTGAGAAAGCGCAACCTATTGCATGTCCATAGCCTTTCTCATGACATTGGAATGCTATTGGGATAAAGGGTTACCACCTGTAAGGTTGGATGTCAATCAACCTCTGCAAACAGAAGAAGGACATATGATTATGGCAAGACTCTTTTTTTGAGCAGCATTTTCCTCTGGTCAATACGTGCATATGATCGAGAAATGGTATGAAAACAAGTTCATACTTGGAATGAGGCCGTATGTAGGACCTATTCCGTTGGGCATAAAGACGAGATTTATCACATTCAAAGCCATCAGAAGGAAGATCGGCTACAAAAAGTCTCTTGACAAGAAGAAAGTCGAGAAAGACAAACAAGAGGTGCTCAATTGCATAGGGCTAACTTGATAAGCTACTACAACCGTTGACGTTTTTGCTAAGATGCACGATAATGGCGACAAATAAGTTCTTGGTTTTACGCAGGCAAACACTAATCCATGCCTTTCCAAGAACCAAGCGTCAAAGCTATGGCAGTGTAGTGGGACCTGCAATACTATAGAGGAGGATAATGCTAGCTGATGCCATGCCCCGAGGTGTTGATGCAGTGCCTCACCACTCAAAAAGGCCTTCCAATGGAGTTGTAGTTGATAGCCAAGTCTGAGAGCACGAGAACTACTAGTGCTAGGATAAGTTGTATATTCTGTGAGCCCCATGATAAAAAGATGGAAAACCATGTGGGAGCTAGTAATTTGGGCCCTCTCAAACTTGAGATGTATTTTCAATAAAGAGGCCTCCTAATAATGTGTAAGTTAAGAGGTGGCCTTCTAATAATTTGTAAGTTAAAAAGGTGGAACCCAAAAAGGTATAGAATGGTTCACCCACTTGTGAGTATTTAGAGGAGCCTCCTCCACGAGTTTCAAGAGCATAAGATTTGAAATGAAATGTTGTTGCTTTGTTAATTGAAGATCCTACCATTTGCATTTCCTTCTATGCTCCATCTTCATGCATTCAGTTTGGGTACTTGTGTATGAATGTGTTTGTTGATTTTTCCTTCTTTCAAGTTTGGGTTTGTGATTAACATCAGGCAGATGTGCAGGGGTTAGTGGCAGATCATAATCATTCAGATTTGATGCTGCTTTGTGCTTGACTCCCTGAGGAGTTCTTATTACAAGTGTTGAGTGATAGTTGTAATAAGCACTTTGTAGGATCTTGTAGTTTTAGTCAGTTGTTTTTGTTGATCTGGTGATTTCAGTAGGAGTAGATTCAATCTTATTCACTGTTTCTTGATTATATTAGATTAGAAATAATCTACAACATGTAAGAAACCAAGGGAAGATCTAAAATAGACCTGTAGAATGTAGTTATATGAGTCCTAATAGATCAAGAGTTCAAGTTGAGCTTCCATTGTCAGTTAAGGATCGAGATCCGACCACAGAATTGTCGAACTGACAGGCAAGACACATACCACTATATTGCAAGCCATGGCAATGAAATTTTCATTCTTGATGATAAAGCAAGCATTGCAACCAAATTTTACTTCACATCCATTGTCAATCAGTTGACTCACACTCAATAAATTTCTAGATATTTGCCTTTGCCTTTCTCATGAGAGAAGAAAGCATTCTCCACACCTCCATTCTTGAGTTGGCCCATCCTAGCAAGCTGGTTTTCAAGCCTACTCTCCTTGGCCACCAAGACAGGATTGTAGACCTCCATGGATTGTAGCTCTCCTTGGATTGCATAAGATTGAACAAGATTAGCAAATTCATCACTAAGACCATTTAACACCACTTGGACAAGCTCCTTTTGCTTGAAGGAATCACCAACACATGCAAGCTCCCTATTATAGTCTGATTGCATTCTGACTGTATCTATTCACGACTGAATAATCAATGTTCCAATAATCTAGGTCGTGTCTATTGTGATTGAATGCTCAATTATTCATGTTCAGATTTCTTCTTGCCTGCAGATAAACTTATTCGTCGGTTGAATTGTCTTCTATGATTGATAGTCTGAGTTGATTGTGATGCTCTAATCTCTGCACCTAATACGCTTCCGCAAAGCTAAATCTAAAACCAATGTAATTCGTGCATGGCTATGGAATCGATTGTATCGATCTAGTGACTTCGAAGCTATGATCAAGTAGGCCAGACTTCGAACTAAATATAGTTGCATGCACCGAGGATACTCTGCTCGCTTCTCTCTGCCATGATGTTCACGTGCGCACAACACCAGACGAGTGATATATACAGATTTACCAACATCTTTAATGCTGGAATGGATTTGAAAAGATTTGATTACGAACAATGTCCTAGATCCTTGTCACTTGACTAGAATTGAGAGAACCTTTCAATTAACACTCAAGATCAAGGGCTTTAAACCATAAAGATCCAAAAAACACTAGGTGGGCACACCTACCTACCCTCAAACATTGGATCCATACATCAATAATGTTGGAAAGAGGTGATAATGAAATAACAATTTATTGAGCGCAACAGAATGAACCTGCTTTTCTAATTCATGACTATGCCTATTAATTAGAACAAAACATAATGACAAGAGTCATGTTCAATCTTTTAGCAACTAACTTTGAAATCATCAGAGCTAAGGTGATTACGTAGCCAAACAATGAAAAATTGAATTATCAGACAAAAGCAATATGAGACCATAGATATTCTGACATAATATTGAACGCAATAAAGGATAGATTGATTTAGAAAAATGATGAGTAAAAGACAATTGCGGATAGAAACCGCGTACTCTAAGCTATCTCTAAAAACTCTATCTGATTTGCACTTTTGTTGATAAGCAATAAGCGTTGATAGAAAAACACTAAAGAACTGAGCTAGAATGCTCAAGAGTGTTCACGTTTGAGTGACAGAGCTACTACATAATTCTTCAATGCATTGCATTAATGAATGAATAATAGACGCATGATCAGTTATTTATTCTAAGCAAATGCGACTAGTCCAGTAGGATAGCTAATTAGGTCATAGATCTTAATGACCAGTTGGCTATAATGAGCTAGCATCCGTCCCCAGTTAGTACTTCCTGGAAATTCACTTGTGGAATTCACTTGTGAGCGATTTCCATGTACTTTTGCAAACTGTGTAGAAACATGCATAAAACTGTAGTGCTGGGTAATAAGTGGATAAAGATTGAAAGATTGATTAGTCCATAATCAGGAGAATAATCCAACACTCCCCCTTAATCTGAATCCATGAATGCTTTGACCTTTAAACTTAGTTTTTCACAAAATTTCTTGTGTGCATCCAAGCTTAATGCTTTAGTAAAAATATCTGTTGTTATATCTTGCGTTCGACAATACTGCAAGTTAACCTCTTTGTCGAGAGCTTTGCTTCTGACATAGTGATACTTAATTTGAATGTGCTTACTCCTAGAATGAAATATGGGGTTGGCTGATAAAGTAATGGCACTTTGATTATCAAAAAAAAGATTGTCGAAGCATATTGATTCAGATTGATATCTAAAAGTAAGTTTCTCAACCATATTGCTTCCTTTGTAAGCTTGAGAGGCTGCGATATACTCCGATTCAATGGAAGATAGAGCTATCAAAGTTTGCTTGTGACTGTTCCATGAAATAGGACCATTGTCGAGGAAGAATGTAAATTCTGAAGTGGATTTACGAGTGTCTACATCTTCTGCATAACTTGCATCTGAAAAATCACTAAGAATATTGAGTTTGTCATTGTCGACTCCTCCAAAACAAATGCAAAAGTCCATAGTAGCTCGAAGATATCTCATGACTTTGATAAGAGTATTCCAATGTGTTATACCAGGATTGGTCATATACTGACTCAAGGAACTGACTACAAAAGCTATGTTTGGTTTGGTACAGATCATCACGTACATAAGAAATCCTATTATTCAGATATGCTGTATGTACATCCATTTGATGTATTTTCAAATCTCCTGCAGCAGCAAATGACAATAGAAGTCTGATCGAAGAATGTTCAACTATTGGACTAAAGGTCCAGTGTAGTTGACGTTCTGCACTTGAGACAATCTTCTGGCTATAAGTCGAGTCTTTCTTTGATCAATACTTCCATCTGTCTTGTACTTGATTTTGAATAACCATTTGCAATCAACTATATTTCTGTTGACAGGTAATTCGGTGATTGTCCAAGTCTGGTTTTTGATAAGAGATGAATACTCTTTATCCATAGCTTCTTTCTAGAGATCGGAATCGGGCTGACTGAGTGCCTTTTCGATAGTCGTCGGCTCTTGAACGAGGTAAGTTGCAGACTCATCAATATACATGTTAGGTGGTTTGCTGACTCTTGGCGATCTTCTGGGTGATGATCGAGGTTGATCTTCATCATGCTGTAGCTGCTGAACCGCAACATCATCATCTTCAGCTTCGTCATTGTTAAGTTGTTCATTAGGAGTAGACAAGCTGGACCTTCAATAGGAATAGTCAAATTTGGAACTTGAAAGTTTGATGTTCCGAGAGAGTTTAGAAGTTTGACTATATGAGTTTTGTCTTCTTTGAGGTCAATAAACTGATCTTTGATGAAGATGACATCCCGCCGTCTAGTGAATATCTTCGACTTGACATGATCATACAACTTATAAACTTGATCTGAAGTAGTGTAGTTGATGAAAATAGACTTGATACTCTAGAAGTCGAGCTTCTTCCCGAGATCATGTGGAATTTGCACATAAGCGATACATCCAAAAACTCGTAAGTTTGATAAAGAAAGTTTGGAACCTGTCCAAACTTCATATGGCGTTTTGTCTGAGAGACCTTTAGTAGGACATCTGTTCTGAACATAAGCTGCAGTTGAAATTGCTTCAACCCAAAAGGACTATGGAAGTGTCTCATGTGATAACATGCACTTTGCCGATTCGACTAAGGTTCTGTTCTTTATCTCAGGATGACCATTCGAATGAGGTGAATAGGAGGTAATGTATTGTTGCTCAATGTCGTTGTTAAGGCAGTACTCCTTGAATTTGGTAGAGATATATTCTCTCCCGTTGTCAGACCTTAGTGTCGAAAGTTGTTGAAAGCCTCCGATTTCTGCTTAATAAAATAAACAGCTGTTCTTCTTGAATATTCATCAATAAATGTGATAAATGAATGAACAACGTCTAACAAATCTTTTGCTGAATGCCTATGACTCGATTTAAAGAGAATCCTAGCCTGCTTTCCAAGGATGCAACTATGACAGACAGAGAGGTCAACTTTGTCGGATGGATAGTCAAGATCAAGTGCTAGTGATCATTTAGATATGCATGAAACAGATGTATATTTCAAGTGTCCTAATCGATGATGCCATAGTAATGCTTTATTGACAAGAACAGAGGTTTTCAAGACTTGACTAGTATCAGGAATAACAATGTGCCAATCTATATAAGTTTTCATGCCTCTTGCCGAGTGCAAGAATCTTATTTGTCCTATCGATAATTCGACATTGATCCGTCTCGAACTCTACATTATGACATAAATCAGTGATTCTACTTACTGATAGCAGGTTTGTAGAAAGTTTAGGAACATACAAAACATTTGATACTAGTTTGAATCAATCAGGACAGAATTTCAATCTCATAGTACCTTACACCTTCGATAGTGTGAGTGCTATCGTCACCAAGATGAATGTATCTTATTGTATTGTAAGGCATATAGGAGTGAAAATGTTCATGATGACTGGTCATATGTTGAGTAGCTCCAGAATCTAGAAACCAAGAATTATCCAATAGTGCTTTTCGATCTTTGACCATAAATGCTCCTTCATCCATGTCAATGTCGAGAGGAGCTGTGACTGCATTTGCATGTTGATCTGGTTACTTACTGGCATTCTTAGCTTTGAGAACCCTGCAATTCTGGATCTCATGATTAGTGCGCTTGCAATACTTATAGAACATCTTCTTCTTTCACTGTGGATTTGATAATTGTTCTTGACTTTGAGTCGGTTTCTGATTTGATGCAGATTGCTTCGAGCTTTTATGCTTCTGTCGTTTTGAGCCTTTGTTGACATATAGAGCGTGAGATGATGAAGTCGTCGAAGCGTCTTGATTTCTTTGATTATCTTCTTGCAACAACATAGTAATAACTTTGATAAGAGTTAAATCTGAGTGTGTCGTTATGATCATCACCCAGTTCGCAATGTCATAATTGCATCTTGATCATTTATGACTGATCCGACAACGACCATTTGTTGTAAGAGATTCTTAAACTGATTAACGTGATTCTAAATTGAATCACCATTTGACATCTTGAGAGTGAAGGATTTTTTTCATAGATGTAACTTAGAAGTTACGTCCTTCACATCATATAGTGAGCTCAGGATGTCCCATACTTGTTTCGAAGTTTGAGCTTCAGACATGTGGCCAATCTGAGTATATGCTATATTGAGAATAATAAGCGCAAAAGCTTTACCATCCTTCGACTTCCAATTAGAGTTGTTGTGTCGTTAATTCACTATGAGAGGCAAAACCAAGCACGTTGCTCTCAAGTAGAGAGAGAAAATATGCACACACTCGAGTAGAGAGAGAATAGACCGAAAAGCATATGAGAACCAAAATTGCATCAACTCTCAACTTTATTGTATGTACAAAGAGAGAGTTTCTCTATATAGTGGTTTGAGATCCAAGCAAGTAAAATGATTGGATCTCTTACATAACACCTCTAAATTTGATTGGTCCATTGAGTTGTCATCTCCTACATTGATTGGACCATTTATGATGCATCGCTCTCTTGTAATTGGGCACATGACAACATGACAACATCAAAAGACATGTCACTAGCTCTCTATCATCATGCCAAATGTCAAAGGCCTACACTACCTCAAGCTAAGTCAAAGTTACTTTTGGCCTAATCACCTACAAACATGGTCTGTTGACATTGTCCTCTCCCAAGATGGGCTTCGTACTTTGGCAGATGTTGTTGTTGCTGATCACACGCGTGGTGACCTACTACCTTGCTCCACCTTCACACTAGGAGAAGCGACATGCGTGGTAGCACAAGATAAGAAAAAAAAACTACTCTGACACACTCTACCGATGCTTTCATTCCCCTGGCAATTGAGACATGGCACCTTGCATCGACACTTTGAGAAATTTCTTCGAATGTGTTCCCCTCGGGCAACAGAGTGCCAAGGTATTTCAGGTTCTATTCTCGTGGCTTCTTTTAAACAACGTATTTCCATTGCCCTGCAACGTGCTCAGGGCCTATCAATCCTACAACAGGTGACAGTGGCTGGGTCTGCTACATCTCATCTCCCTTCATTAGCCGACTCACCACCTCTTCACTTTTCTAATCTGCTGCGGTCAATTGGCAGACTTCCACTCACATCATCATAGTTTTTGCACCTTTTTTCTAATGTCGGGATCTGAACTAATCTTAGTTGTAGTGCAAAGCTTCGCTCTTGTTTGAGCTTACATTTGGTTAAACTTCCCCTTTAGGGACGTATATATCTTTCTCATCAATGTACCTATTAGTTTTTTCTATTTGCTTTACAAATTGTCAAGAAACACACAACTTCCTTGAAATCATGAGATGAACATGAAATATCATTACTGGGTAAAGAAATTCTTTATGAAGAGTGGCACTTGTTTTCACAAGAGCACACCCAAAAAAACCACCATCAGCATTGAACACCCCTGTAAGAATTGTTAATTTACTGCAGCATGAGAATTTACATATATGATCTGGAAAGAATGTTGCTTGAGCTTTGATGTCATGTAATAGACACATGCTCTAGTGAAAAACCCTGTGGTCATCGAAATTGATAATTCACACCTCTTTATGTATAAAACTTCACTGCTGTCATACTCCTTTCTCAGATCCTCCGACTTCCAAGGTAGGATTTAAACCTCCAAGGTATTTTAGCTCACAAAGGTAAGGACAACTCACAATGCAATGTGCACCTGCTTTTCAAGTTACCAATAAAAATTTCAGATGATTACCTGGATCAGAAGCATTAAATGAACCAAATCCAAATTAAAACCTTGAAGTAAAAAGGAACCCACTACCATCTCCTTGATAAAATCCGAAGTTCATAAAGAACGAGCCAGCTGCAAGATGCAAAATTGTTCAAATTTTTCCTTGTGGTTGTGTGACATAGATGCAATTGGAATTACAAGCGATGGAGCCAAGGATGAGATATTTGAAAGCAAATTGAACTCATCTCCGACTCTCAAGCATATGTTCAAACTCATCTGTCAAAGCTTGACACCCCTCTTTCCACTCTTGCCCTCCCCAATCACTCCTGAAAACTGACAACAAGGTCCACAGCTCTGTATGCGTTCCCTTTTTGAATAACTCTCTTAATATGTTATAAGCTTTTCTTCTGTCAGGACAACTCGTTGATGTTGTCCTTTGGATGACAGCATGAACAGCTTCATGCTCAGCTCGGGGCCTACCTGGACAACCAATAGTATTTTCTGGTAAAGCCCCATGATTTGGTTTTGCTCTTGTTCCTTCAGAAATTTTTACTCCTCCATCGCAGTCATGACTTGGGTGCTGCAATTGAGGTCTTTCCATTTTTTTTGCAGCCCAATAATGCACACAAAAATGTTCAGGGTCAAGAGCTTCCACTGCCTGCAGAAGAAAGAGAAACGTTCTCTGTTACAACTTACCAACAACTTCAGCAGCCAAATAACACCCAGCATTGACAAATTTAAGGCTTCACTTCTCGAGTTGTCGTCCTTCAATGAATTCAAGTTCGAAAGTTTTCTCTTTTACAGAATTGCTGTTGTTATGGGTTTTATGTAGAAAAACGGACAAGGCTATCCTGACTTTTTCATACACAAATACCCAAAAACTTACAACCCATGCAAGACAAATTTAAGAATAAGGATAAAAGTTGATGGTCTTAAACATAAGCCACTTCAAGTCACTTGATTTTTTGGCAAAAACTTGGGTTCAATATTATGACATGCTCATGAAATGTATCCAACCAACAAGCTGAAGCGATAAAGACCTGACAAGTGATGTCACAACATCTGCACACATGTTTTACAGTAATACTCAACTTGTTTAAGCCTCGAAGTAGTGAGTTTAGAAAGCAGCATGTCAAATCCAAAAGTTAATCTCAACAGTTGTTTCTTTTTCCACTGTCGCCACGCAAAGCTTTCCTAGAAAATGCTCATCCTTCTAGACATTACCTCATTAAGGCTTGCACTCATGTTAACTAGAATAAGCTTTGTGATTTAATGAAAGTAAAATTAAGAAATTGGTTTCGTACTTATATACCTGAACAATAGATGGGGAACTGAATCCAAACATATCACATCCTGAAAGCCTCTCTGGAGGATGCAAATCCGCAAGATCTGCGCGACCAAGATTTTGTTCCTGCTGTATTTCAAGATTTAAACGGTTTTGTATTTCCCGCCAACACTCATCAACTGATGAGCTTATAGATTCCTCAGACGTATAACCTTCAAGGGTTACCTGTCATTGTTTACGAATAGGCCGTAGTTAGTCCTTAGGTAGAATACCAAGATAAAAGAATTCTAGTTCTAATCTTTCTCAAAACTCAGAGCTTACAAAGCTGAAAATTTTAAAGAGAATGCTAGAAAAATGTAGTTGCATTAGCTAATGATTCTCTTATTATGATTGATATTAGAGAGTCATAGATCATCCAGCTAGATGAGGGCTAAAAAGTTTTAAAAGTTCTGTCCAGGATAGCACACAAAAAACAAAATACCTTGAAGTAGGGTCTATCCTTTCCCGTGTCAAGAATCTCTGAAATATAGTAGCACCGTTCAGGAAGATTATGAAAGTTGTAGAAGCTAGTACGGCTCTTAAATCCTGAAAGAAAAACAAAAAGACAGTTTTAACTTTTTCCAGGCATGTAATTGTACTTGTCACAAGTTGTCTGAGCCTCAAAGACTGCTGGCATGAAATGTCTGACTATTCTTCGAATCTAACTGCAGCCTATCCCAGGCCAACTCCTCCTAAATCCAAATTTGAGCACAGAATTAATAACTTGATCAATTGCTATAACGATGGAACAAACATCAAATATAGCCCTCACGAACTCTTCACCTGCTGGATATATCATGTACTTATCATGCCAGTTCTCCTTCAATACAAGTGCACCCACATCAAGGAGTTCAATATTATGGTTAATCCTTTTTGAGCGAAAAACCTTTGCAGTCTGAGGACCATTGATCCTTAGTGGAGAATGGCCTTGATCTTCCATCAAAACGTGCCCTCTGCTTCTAGTGTCTAATAAGGGAATTTGATCTCCCACCATCGTCAAAGAATTTAACGTTGCTGACTCTTGAGACAGTCGCAAAGCATGCTCTCTTAGAAGACTTATTATGTCATCTTTGATGCCAACTTCATGAAAACTTGCACATATTTCCAACCTCTGGATCTGCTCTGACTGAGGGGGATTCTCCAGTGAGGACCCTATCCAGCTGCATGGGACATTTTGCATATGTTCGGCTGCTTTCAGTCAACAAATCAAGCAAGGTTAATATACAAAAAAGATTCAAAGGAACTCAAAACTTAATTCCATACTGATATTATACAAACAGTGATCGAGAAATTGGATACTTTACTCCACAATATGAGCTCATACATTGTATATCATGGCCTACCTTCTTTCACATATATGCCCGTTCTTGCCTTTCCAGCAGACAAATTTTTCCAACCAGTCTTTCCTAGACATAGACTAGTTTCAAGGCATGAATCCGAGGCATTTGCACAAGCAATATCCTCTCCTTCATCATCACTTAACACTATCAAATCTGAAGGTGACTTTTGATTGCATGTGTGTTCCACCAGCCCTGCATCGTTGCACTGAAAACTCTGTCCAATTTTTTGGGTAGAATCAGAAAGTTTGAGAGTTGCAGATGCCACTGGATTGGACAATAGCCTACTGCCTTCAGACTGTGAAATATTGTTTGGTATATTTTTCTGCTCAAGATCTGTTAAATTTAAATCATATGGAAACCTTTCCTGTTTTTTATCCTTTTCAGGCAGAGATTGCTGAAGAGAGTACTGATAATCAGAACTTTGTACAAGAAACTTTGACGTCATATGCTCACTTTGCTTACATGGTTTGCTGAAAGTGGTCTCTACTCTAGCAACCCGTACTGAAGTTTCTACTGACCTTAAAGGCCTGTGCTCCCTGTTCAAAGCCATCCTTTCTGCTAAAGAGGGAGTAATAATGCTAACGTTATAGGTTTGTGGATCTCTAGTAGCTTCTGATTCCTGGTGCACTTTGTGAGTCTCCACCGGAGAATCTCTGTTAACTTGAAGCCATCCTAGTTTCACCTCAGATTCATGAGATAGCAATTCATTTTGCATTTCCTTTGCATATTTGAATGAGGATTCATGAGAGGGGTCAGTTTTGTTTGTTATTAACTCAAGTTCATCAGATGATAATTTTGCTAAGTACGAAATCTTAGTGGTGGGGCAAGCTGAAGCATCCATCTCACGTGCTACAAACTTTGTACACGGTCCAGACTTGAGGACTGCTCCGGGTTTGTTGTGACCAGTCCCTTGCTGTTTAACCCAGCTGCACAAAGCTCCTGGTTGCCCCTTTAAGGCTGCCAAAAGTACGTCTAGCTCAGATAACTCATACCTAATCAAAATAAACTTCTGGTCCCAAGAGCAGGTACATAGAAAAGCTACATGCTCCAAACAAGCATATCTTTCAGGACTACAATCACAACCAACAGCAGAGAGATGCAAATCATAGCGACAATTAAGGCATTCCCTCTCCTCAGTAGCATCAAAATTCATGTCCATCATTTTTATGGTCCCTATTCCAGTTAGGCCAGCCCGTCTATCGTGCTCCACTTTCAATCGAACCTGATGGATAAAGGAGACAATCAGACTACAATAGTGATTAGAACTTGAATTCACAGCAAATTGGATACAAGGATTCTGATGCTAACTAACAAATTAGCACAATGATATAAAAATGTATCCAACCTGGAGTGCATCGGTCAGCATACCAAGTTGACCACAGAATTCCTGCCAAACACATTTAGAACCTGACTGCTGGCTGGCTTGCTCTAGTGGTGCAACTCCAGGGGATTGACAAAATTGCAGAAATTCTAAAGATGATACTACATTTTCTTTTGAAGCTGTCTGAAATTGGTGTAGTTCTTGGATAGCACTGAAGGAAACTGCCAACAACAGCTTGTCATGAGAAACAGAGGCTTTGCGATGCAAATCCCGATAAAGCTCAACAGCTTGTTGACCATGTGGCAACCAGTCAATGGGAGCCACATTGACAGCCTCTGCACAGTTGAAACCGCAGTTAAAACCTGCATGATAAGCTCGGGGGAATGTGACCACGAAATCACCTGGTCGTTGTACTGCCCTATACACCGGTACCCCCTCTTTTGTCAAAACTGAAGGGGACAGCTGTGTGACCTATTGAACCAGTAACGAGATAGTGAGCATCTAGCAAAAGAAACTATTAAACGGCATGGCAAGCAAAAATCAAACTATGAAACTTGCGTCTAGCCAGAAAAGAGTGCACATATGTTTCTGCAGATACTTTACAAGGATCATGAATTGAAGACATATCTCTCTTTCATTCAACATGCATTATGATTGCACCTACGCAACAAGCTGCTAGAACCTAAAAACTTGGCTGAAGCCTCAAGGGATGACCCAAACGAAGAGCACGTACCAACTTATGCAAGAGATCTGGCTGCTCTTTAAAAAGGTCAGGTAAATGCTTTCTCATAGCATCCTCCAGTTTCAAAGCAGCCATGCCTGGTACACCATACCATATCTTTGGGGAGCCCCAATGCATATAATTCACTGAATAAAAGTGATGATCTTCCACATGCTGAACCACATGAGAAAATATAATGTAAATACCAGAAACTCCTAACCATTGCACATGTTAGCACCTTCGATACAACAAACATAAACAAAAGGCCCTCCTCATAGGGTCTTCGAGTGGCATTGAAAAATCTTATAATCAGCAAGTACAACGATATTGAGAAAGAAAAGCGTTCAAAAGAATTTACAAGGCATACCCAACAAAATGAAGAAAAGCACATTCCGACATACAGCCAGGGCACTACCACTCCTGAAATATCTGCTTCTTCAAAGGCAAGCACAGAACCTTTTCCTCTTGCCATGTTATTCAAGTTCCATCCCGATGTCTCATATCCGGACAACTCCTGTGTCTTAGTCCCCACCTTTACCTTAGGAAAACCACTTCCAAAAGAGCCGGTCTCAATATCAGCACCATAAAGTACCTGTTAATACAACATTCTTAGCAGCAGTTCCTCTTAAACTGGCAGACATAACTGATAAGTGTCTTGCAGCATGGTGTATGCATGCTCTATATGGTAGTATGCAACATTAACTAAACAATAAATAACATACATTAAAAAGGTGTAAGTGTAGCAAGTTGCTCTCTCTCTCTCTCTCTCTCTCTCTCTCTCTCTCTCTCTCTCTCTCTCTCGCGTCCAAGAAACGGCTGCCATCTTCTCATACACCCAGCTCTCCTCCTAAACCCTCTAGCCTTCCATCTCCTCAGGCCTCTACTCCTCCTCCACCTATGCTTGTACTGGAGGAGGCCACTGCTGGTGGGCTATGCTACATTAAGTTACTCTCTGGTGGGCTATGCTTTTGGACCTTCCGATGTCTTCAAAGGAGACTATATATCCTTTGATTTGTTTGAAAATTATTTACTACCCCTTTGGAACCTTTTAGTGGAAATCAAATACTACTTCAGGCTTGAATATGAATTTCTCCTTCAATTAGGCTCTAGAAATAATGTGTCTGAACTTCACCAACTAGCATCCAAATGGTATTTAATACATTACGGCTCTTTGTGGCCTTCTAAAAGGCTCCATGTGCCCAGGTCCCACTTACATAGCACTCCTCAACGAACAAAAAGTAATGACATCCCTAATGACAAAAAGTTGAAGATGATGGTAGTTGAAAATGACACCAAAGATGAGGCCACAAGAATGAAAATTTCCAAAGAATTTTGCAAAATAGCACCAAAGATGGTGCAAAATCATATTGCAAAGTTATGCGATACGAATTGGTGAAAATGATGACAACATTTCTCAAAATATTTTTCAAGGGCATCCTTTCTAGGATGACTACGAATAGTTTCCGATTGAAAGCTCAAAGCTACGCATATGAAGATACTACATAAAAGCATCACTAGCAATTGCATTGTAAAGGACATCACTATTTCAGCCAAACAAAATAGCTATAGACCCCAAGCCAACAAAAGGACCAAGAACGCCATACAAAATCATCGACATGCCACTCATGATTGAAGCTTTCACAAAAGCTAGTTTGCAGAATCCTAAAAAAAATATGTTGCTAGAATGAAAGCAATGCTAGATGTTCTTCAAACCTAAAATGACAACTCTGAAAAAGCCAATCCATGCATAATTATTTTAGATAATAAGGTGAAAACTCTGAATTTTTTTTTTTTGTGCAAGTCTCTGGATCATGGCCCAAGTGATGGTCACAATAGTAGACATTGATGAAAGAGAGAACTACAAAGGATTGGAGTGTTTGTAGAGAGTAAAAGATGATTGGACAATGGAGACTCGGATTGGAACACAAATGGAGTAATTGAGTGAGCAACATGGCAGAAGATAATTAGCACATCGATCAATATTTTTTTACGATTTTTCATCTCATAGTGTAGAAATAGCCAAGAAAATTGTATTGAAAACAAAATGTCATTAAAGGATGCAAATATAGGAGTTTGATGGACCAGGTATGCGGTGCACAAGAGAATGTATATCGCATACCATGATTGTATGTTATATGACATTTAGGGAGAACAGTGACAAAGTCTGTGAAGGGGCAGATGAAAACAAAGTGTCATTGAAGGATGCAAATATACGAGTTTGATGGACCAGGTATGCGGTGCACAAGAGAATGTATATCGATAACATGATTGTATGTTATATGACATTTAGGGAAGACAATGACAAAGTCTGTGAAGAGGCAGATGCATATCATGCAAGTAGTTAATCATGAGAATCACATTTCAATACACACTTAACTCAATGGCTGGAAAGAAGAGGATAATCTTGGGAGGGATCTTTCTGGGTGAAGCAAGAAGAGGCATAAGTCAAACAGTTCAACTATGACCATATCTCTTTTAGCATGAAGAACATAACATCCTATAGAATGTCCACCTTGATCTTTATTCCTTGCATCTATGAATTTTTCATTTGTTTTTACGTCCATGTACGCTTGAGTGAAAGAAAACTCCAAACCTTGAAGTGAGAGAAATATCTAGTTTCACAATCCCAAGGTCTTGAACAAAGAATTGACATACTCTCAAGCTATGATTCCCAAACATGCCCTCAAGCTACAATCAATAATGTTGGCATCAAAGAATCCTGATTCTCTTGGGTGGACCTAGAGCTGACTAAGAAGCAAATGGCAAATCAACAACAAAAATCTCAAAAATGATATAAAAAAACCCCATAAAAACACAGACGAAATATAAAATACTAGAAACAAACGGGCTACTTTGATACCCACTTTCTTGGATTCTATTATTAATCATCTTGACCTTGCCAAAAGCTGAAATGCCAAAGATAAAACCATAAGTCTAAAATAGTTTGAACCTTTTTCATGATTTTCTTCAAAGTTAAACAAGTAAACCCTTATGGAGTAACAAAATAGTTAAATTGCTTAACTGTTGTACAAAAAAATTGCATCTTTAGCTCCAAAATGGACATCTACAGTCCTGATCCCAAGAAAACATGTTTGGCTCTTTTCCGTTGTGAAAGTGTTGCTGCCAAGCAGCTTAAAGACGAAAAGTATGTTCCTTGATACTCCACATCAATCACACTTCACTAACTTCCTAAGAACTTCATGTGTCTTGGTTTTCTGAATAATCAACTTTGTCTAGCATGTACACGAAAATGTCTGCCAGAAATAGCATGACCTAAGAACTGCACGTGTCTTGGTTTCAGAATAATCAACTTTGTCTAGCACGTACACGAAAATGTCTTCCAAAAATAGCATGATATTATAATTGGCATCTAGTTCACTAGAAAGTTTTGAACTTTCTGAGTGAAGAATATTAGGAAGGTCTTATATGATGTTAGAGTTTGAATGCAAAACAATCTCTAATGAAAACTTGCCTAGAAAGGTCAACCCTGGACCAATCAAGCTGCTCATACTAGCCCAAGAACAAATAAATGCAAACAGAAAAGAGGAGCCTCAAAACTAGACATTGATATGCCAATTTAGGATAGAACCGGAACAGAACATAGAGGGCATGCAATCCTCAGTTTTCTGGAGTCCACCCACGAAGCCTTAAACCATCAACTCCATCATGCATAGTTTGGACCACCTGCTACAAAATCCCTACCCATATCATCAGCACCCATGAGAAGGTGCAGGTTGTATGCGTAAAGATCTGACCACATTAGCTTTCATAGATTTATGGTATACACAAAGAGTCAGAGACTAAAGTGCTGAGTTTCTATCGTTTCTCTAGAGATGAAGAGCAAACTCAATGATGATGAAGGCTAGCACTAAAGAGCAAAGCTGCTTTATATCAGATGGAAAGAGTAGTAGGAATAGTTTATACAGCTCGATCTATAAGTACAACAGGAAATTTCTAAAACCTACTATGTTGAAGACACAATAAGTACAGCGGTGAACTCTGGATTAGTTGGAAAGACTAGTAGGGAACACTGTGTAGCATGATAAAACCAATGAGCACAATAAAGATTGATGAAGTGAATCGTATCTATAATCATAGTTGCACCATGATTCTAAATCGCGGTTCAGAATTGAGGTCCAAATCGCGATTTTGCATTGCGGTTCAAAAAAAAACCAGAATCGTACAGAATCATTTTCTTTTTTTTTGGAGTGTTTTTTTGGGCAATATGGGTATCAGATGAAAGCTCTGATTAAGAGCATTATTATTGTGTAGTTTGCCGACTGTTTCGAGTACAAAATGGTCCAGTTCAGGTGCATTAATCCATGTTGGGCTCTGTCAAGGATAAAAATTCAAAACTAACCTCTAGCTTGTTCGTTACAATCACAGATGGTTCCAGTGGGACAGAGACAGAGAGCTATAGAGCAATTGTATCTCACTTTTTGCTTCGGGGGGCACTGCCCCCCGATGCCCCCCTGGACCCCCCCGGCGACAGTAGCAGGGGGGGCACTGCCCCCCCCTGCACCTCCCCTAAGAAAAAAATGGGCTCTAAATGCACGGTGATAAGGGCCCAATATTTATGCCCCCAACTGTATGCACATTGCACTCACATCTCCAGTGAAATGATTGCAAAAGTGATCATCTTGATTGTCCAAACTGTAGCATTTGCCATTAACAATTACTGAGAACCAGAGCAATTAACAACCAAAATTACCAAATAGCTATTGACTCTTATCTGTTTGTGCCCTATCTACTGCACATCTAGTGGGCAAAACGCTAATTTGACCATTGCTCCCCTAAAATTTTTTCAACCATAAGCTATGTTTACAATTTTTTTTTTTTTTACAATTTGCGATTCGCGATTCGCTGCAACTATGTCTCTAATTAAGAACATTACTTAAAATGGGCAATAGTATAAATGAAGGCAGAAACTTGATTGTCACAAAAATAGGCTAATTAGTCAGAACAATGAAAAGCAGCAGCATAAACACAAAAATACCTCTATCTGTTCAGTTGGTTCTTCCACAATACGCCAATACTCTCCTTCAATCATCTCTAGCGTTGGTTCAGTACACGCAGAGGTCGACATGGCACATTGCATGTCAATGTGACTTTCAGAGCCTCTGAAATAGTGCTCCTTAAATTCATTTGCATAGCTCTCAAAAGACTCTAATGTAAAATCTGGTCCTGGTTCAAATCCAAACTCGTTGTGTGGACCCTCTGCTTCAACGTTCACTTGATACATGCTACCCATCCTAACTGGTCTCTCCCTCTTCCTTGCAAGTTCATCTTTGATGGTTTGACAAACTGTCTTGCCTGAAGATTCCCGAACCTGTAATTTATGTATCTGTTGCACACGTGTAGGAAAATTCTCTTGGAGCTTCCATCTATCCTTTAGTGGGCAAGGAGGTTGCCAGGAACGTGGAGGGACAATACGACATATCCCAAATGGTTCAGCCTCATCTCTGATACTTGCAATAAATTTTATTGGATCACTGAATTCCTTTTCAAGACAACCACGCAAGCATTTCAGATTCTTTTGATGTGACAAACATGCTCAAAATATGGCAGCTGTGACATGCCATGAATTTATACTCAAGTATTGCGTACCTCTGCATCTGGAAAATATACTGGTGCATCTGCAAGACCAGGCCCTCGACCTGCAGTTGGACGCCATCTCGCTTGTACCTAGAAACACAATGAAGCTATCTAGATCGAGTCATGAATACTTAATCTGTATATCATCTGAGAGGTGTTCTTACATTTGAGGAAGTTCAATGAGCTAAAGAAAAGGCTTCTTACCTTCTGACAACTTTCGCAAGCTTCACAACCACGAACTACCCCCACAGGTAGCACTTCATTTGTATGATCCACCTGATGACCATATCAAACATTTTTCTGAGTACAAAACGCATACAAATATTATGGCTACTTTCCCTTTCCAGAGTTGCACTCAATATGAAAATATGCACAAATCAACCAAAACAAGAGCTCCTCCATAGAGATGTATGTTAATCTCTTGAATGTAAATTTTCAAAGATATTTCAAACAGGCTTTACTGCCATACAATTAAGCTTTGATCACAGTTGGTCAGAAAAAGTGTGATTGCCACGTCCAGAAAATGAAAAATGTATGCTCGTCAATGCACAATCACAAATTTACCTTGGAGGCCGAAAGAGAATCGTTCTGTAACTCAAAAGATTCTATAGCACTTTCTGAACTGCTATCTGACTCTTCATAATCTATCCATGCTTTGCGCCTCATAGCCTTCCAGAAATTGATCTCATCATCACTGCTAGAATCAGAATCACAATATCTTCGTGTGCGGCGCTTCTTGCGTACAGGTCTTTGCATTACCTCGTGCTCATCTATGTTGCTCTGCTCTGAGCCACCATTCATTTTCTTGAAATGGACCAAAATCCGAGGAGTGTCTACACCTTTGGTTGACTTGGCCATATCTCCCTTTGAAACAAGTTTTTGAAATAAGAGGTCTTACTCTGGTGACTGGGACAAACTGTAATGGCAACTGCCTATCACAGCTAGAGAAAAATTGGCACATGTAAGGAAGAACGTAACAAGGAAACAGAACCAAATACAATAATGACTTTGCCTGTTGGATGGCATGCTACACACACTCTTGAAACTTGTTTCCATGCTTTTCCATTTCCATTTTGTTCTTTCAGCACATCAAACTAGAGCAAGTTCAAGAAAACAAAAAAAAAAAGCCATGCCAATTGGAACCCTTCTGCGAAACAAATGAAATGCAAATTTTTTTTGTACACTGTCAGAAACACACATGCAAACTGTCACATTGAACAAAGAGGACTTGAAACCTTGATTTGCCACATGACAAATAATTTGATTTAGACATGATTGAATAGGCATACCCCAAAAGGGTCCTCAACCGGTGTGCATGATCATGTGGTCATAACCTGGTATGAAATAGGACAGGTGGGCTTCAGAGCACACCATTCCACCATTGATCATGTATTTACTCTCACGACACTCATAAAGGAAGCAAGAAATAGAATCGAGCAGGTTTACTGCTGTTTTGTTGACCTCAAGTGCGCTTTTGATTTTGTACCTCACCCTTGCTCATATAGTGGCTTCAAAATCTGCGCTATTCATCAAAGACTATATTAGCAGTCATGGTGAATGAGGAAGTCGTGGAATGTTTCACATATGATACGATTACCGGCACTATTGGTGTGAAGCAGGAATGCCCACTCTCTTACTCTATTTAGGCTTCATACAATGAGCTCAAGACAATTGTCAGTCAGAGGGGTTGGACATGGGATGTCATCGACGTGGAAATACGTTCATCTCTGTTCTTCTATATGTGGATAAGATTGCTCTAGTCTCCACTTCTAAAAGAGAGTATAACAGCATATTGATACTATTGCAAAGAGAGACGATTGGAGGTCAATGTAAAGAAGACCAAGGTTATTTAATAAATCTCGCAATAATAATGGGGATGCATCGATGTCATGCACAATAGGGGCAAATATTGTGACCATAATTCTGTCAATGGATGTATCGGTGAATGCAATTACTAGAAGCCAAGGTAAGGAGTATTTGTTAGATGAGGGAAAACTTCCCAATTAATTCACAGCAAAAAGCAAGGAAATCAAAATATATTTCCTAAGTGGAACAACCAATCAAGAATTGAGTTTTGCATTGCATAGACAGCCAGCCAAATCATTTCAAACCAAAAACATAAACTATTGTTCAAAAAAGGGCTCTTATATACCATCAAGACAAAATTGAGCTCATGAAAGAGCATGAGGTCAAGCACCACATTCAATTGAATATGAAGAGTCACACATTGCTAAATTTTAGCTTAATTGCGTGAATGACAAATATTCTATTGACAAAGGCACGCAAGAAAATTCCTTTCGTTTTTCACTTTATAGTGCTTCCGCACCTCGGTTTTTCGTCATTTTCCAAGTTTTGCATTGGTTTTACTCCTATTTTCAGCATGGCAAATCTCAAGTATCTCTTTCTCTAATAGACTTAATGGATCAACTTGCGGCTAAGCACTAAATAATATGACAAGTAGATTTTCTCCACAAAGAGGGCACACACTACCACCATAGAAGCAAGTCTCTCTATTCACAACTCTTGAAGGGAAAAAAAAGGTAAATAGTTTCCAACAAACATTTGGATTTGCAAACTTGCTTGCACGTTTGCATGAAGGCCAACATGTTTGCATTTCTATGCTTGAAAGAAACACTAGTTTTACCTTGGGTAAGGATAAACTTTATAGGGTTAATCTAGGCTCAAAATTGCTTCAAAATATCCATCAAGATTGAATAATTTGAAATATCACATTGCACAATCTCATGGAAAAAGCTGTAACAATTTACTAAGATAACTTGCAAATTTTTATAGAATGGCATATGAGAGGGGTTTGAAGTTTGCACCAAGTTTTGCAAACACATCAAAAGCACACTCTAATCGCAAATTTGCCGCTTGACGAAAAGCGCGTTTGCTGGTAACTATGATTTTACATGTGTAGAACATGCATGCACGATCGCGACAACAAACATAAGTTTCTCCTGAATCCTCTTATACTTCTAGCCCAGAACAAAAAGCTTTTTCACAAATTTATAAGCATCCTATAAAGTCTGGACAAAGTACATACATGAAAGTCCTTAGCTTCAATTGGAGCTTTCAAGCTATCAAGATTGTGCTGTCTCCAAAATACTCGAATCCAATGGCCTGCACGTTGGATTATCTGCCATAGTAGGGCACCTAGTGCATGTCCGTGAATCTACCCTATCAGCTGCAAGCGACTTTTACCATCTAAGCAGCAGATTGAAGACAATTTACAAGCAGATCAAGTCTTACAAATCATGAATCTAACTAGAAAACACATAAATCATCAATTTGCTTGTTGATGATGATGAAAGCAAACCAGAAAAATTGCCTCAACAGAAATAATGTAACAGCATACAGGGAGATCTGAACGCCCCCTTTTGTGTGATGGAGCATGCGTTTGTGCAAAGCGACTTCTGGCATTCACGGCTGCCAGCCTGTCACTCCAACCACCGTACAACCCCCTCACAGAAACCCTAGCCTCAGAACCAGCTACTCAACCTCAAGGACGCCGCGTGTCCCTTGGTGATTGGACGTTGGTACTTAGGGTTGTGCTTACGGCCATGCCGGCCATCCCAAGTATCGCGGCCCTAAGTCCCAAGAGCCAATCACAAAAAACAAGCCTGTGCTAGGGTTTCCTTAAATGGATGTTATAGGGTTGTGCACGGAGAACCCTAGGATGAGGATGACCCACCCATGCATTGCCCAATGAAAGTTGTGTTTATGGTCACGAGTCAACTGGCCATGACCTTAAGTGAGGGGTGAAGAGGGCTCTACTCTTTTAGGGGCGCCACCGCCATCACCTAGCACATTATAATATGACCTCATTATCTCTCACAAATTTAATTGATTGGCTGTGATTTTCAAGCCTCAAAATACGTTCTCCTCGATGGAATCTTGAAATAACTTAACCCTCGTGAATAGAATCTTGAAAATACATCTTTCTCGTACATGGAATCTTGAAAATATGTAGCCCTAAGGAATGGAATCATTAACATAATCTTGAATTGTTTTAGGATGTTTGTGAAAACACATTATGTACGATATTGGGTGTTTGTCAAACCATGGTAAACATATAGTGGCTCGACAGGAGGACTTGCCATTACGTATGATAATAGGTATTTTGTCGACTCATGGTAAGCAAAAAATGGCTTGTACTCTCATCTTGCCACTACTACTACTGACAAGAGGACTTTGCCATTATATACTTAAAATGGGCCTCCAAACAAGCATTATCTAGTCCATAAAAATCTCGAGCAAAAATTGAATTCACTCTTTTTGGGACACTTGTCACCTATTGATTAGTTCATGCTTCAAAGCTCATAAGCTCTTCGAGTATATGTTGCCTCTTCAAGCTTCAAAGCCCATGAATTCTAACCCAACCCTATTGCCTCAAGGCTCATAAGCATTTTGTGTAAATAAAAAAAAAAAAGGAGGGCAATAATGCTTTCAAACTCAAAATTTTGGACAAGGCTACAAACAATTTAGTCATTCAAAGGGCCCATAATTTCCAAATCATCTTTAAAAATCTACCAAAAAAATCTTTTTTTCAAGCATTTCGTCTCTTTCTTAGTGCTAAAAATGCACTACATATTTTGAATTTTTATAAGCTATAATAAACACACTTGTGATGTATCTTTTGTTTGATGTATTTTTTGGTATTTTAAATACATCAATAAAGTGCTCTCTCTCTCTCTCCCACCCGTTCCCACATCCTACATGCATTTTTCTTTTAGCAAGGGAGTCAAGTGAGTCCTTGGTGACATTGATGTGTGATTTTAGCAACCTTTTAAATAAAACACAAAATACATAGTGGACAAGAAGGATGTGGTATTTATTGTACCACAAAGGCCTTGCCATGTAGTAGTGCTACATTTAGGGCCGAGAATTAAATGATTTCATTTTAAATAAAACACAAAATACATAGTGGACAAGAAGGATGTGGTATTTATTGTACCACAAAGGCCTTGCCATGTAGTAGTGCTACATTTAGGGCCGAGAATTAAATGATTTCATTTTGGCGAGAGGCTCGATTCCATTCAAGGGCCCTAAATGTGGCTTTATTAGCCACTCTCCCTCCCTTCATTGCCCTTCAATGTTGAATAGGAAGCCTACAAGATCTCCTCCTCGTGTTTTCAGAACTACGTCTTACCATGACTTCAAAGAATCCAGTTGTATCAGATGCGTCTTCAAACAAAGAACTGTGCGTAGCCAGCGTTATTGACAAGATGATCCACTGAAAAATTAGAATGTATGTATCAGCAACCTCAACAAGAATCGATTTTGCCACAAAGAAACATAATTGCTGAATTTACCGTAGAACGAAAATATGAGTTCCAGAAATTCTCGTTTCAACGTTACTTGTAATTACAATTGTCGAAGTTGTTCAAGGAAATATATCCTGCAATCTGCTTTAAAATCTTACATCGTCCATAATCATTGATCATCTCTTCAACAAGTCTCTTGCAGTCGTTCATACTTGGGTGAAGATGAAGACGATCGTATGTTCTGTGCTGCCACAACGATGCAATGCAGTCCGACTTCTCGAGGATTACATTCTTAACGCCGTTCTCTTGCAAACATGCAGCAGTAGCCAGGCTCCAACAATGATAACAATTTGATTTTGTACATTCACAATCTCACTTCTTGCACCTCACCTATGATTCAAGCTTCTCAATCTAATGCTCTCTCACAAAAATTTGGATTCAAGGTGCAGGCAGGGCAATGGAACTGATCTCTTACTCCTAGGCTTGCTCGCACACAGCGTAACGTCTCCTGGTTTACTCGATACGCCTCTGAATTTTAGTTTTGAAGGGCGCATGAAGGACGCCCTTCAGCCTCACTACTAAGCATGAACTAAGCATATAGTGAAGCTCATAATGGCATATTAAGCGTCCTCTTTTTATAAAGGAAAATCACGAATGGCTAATAACGTCAATGTTAGTAGTTTTGCAGTATGGAAAGGCATTCAGGACATAATATAAGAATAATAAGTAACTTGTGTAAAAAGTTATTCTGTGCAATGGATGTATATTTTGATTTTAGAATATGTGCACGATCTTCATAAGTTTGTATTGTTGACCTTGTCTTGCTTTGCAAGGACTTAGCAATCGTGTGAAATCTTGATGTGCTTGTGTTTTGGCTTTAATTCAAACAAATTTTAATTCGTTTGTATTTTTAGATTTTGTGGGCTTGACATGTGGATATCTGAAATAAATTGTATTGACGTGATCTGACATCAGTGATTTCAGAGGTGGTGAATCTATAGCCTTACTCTTGACACCTGCTAGGTCTAACGACGAGCTTGAAAGCTCTGCATTTCTGATGATGATAATGCAGATATATAAAAGTGATGGATATTGTATACTTGGCTAACTGTACCTTTCCTTCAGATGACCTTTGACAGAACTGAGTTGTATTATCAATTAGCAGATCTTTGTGGCACTGGATTTGAATTACTTGGTTCTTTGAGTTATTGCTAATTTCAGCAACTGAACTTTCTCTTGTAAAGACAACAGTTCCACTTTTTTAAATTTCGATCTCTCTACAGATCCTATGGGAATATGCTTTGACTTTAGAGCTCTACAACATATTTTGATTCTTGCAAACCTAACTTCTCGGTAGAAAGTGTTAAGATCTATTTTTCTAGAACTGCTATTTGTTTCTCCCATTGGTGACTATTCTCCTGTAACATAGAAACAGACACCCGTAGAAAGTTGTTGAACTTCTATGAAACTGAGTTTTTGACACATCAAGTTTCTGATGCAACTTTGACACTATAGCAGCTAAGTTTTCAATTTTCACATTTGCATTCAGATTTTGATTTAATAAAATGGAAAAATGCTCTAGGGTTTAAACCCCTATTCAAATCTTTGTTCTTCTCTTGTTGTCTAGATTCTTCAATACACAGGAAGTCAACTTATACCTCAGGTATACCAGCACCTTCCACCATAGCTTTCTCCAAGTCGAGTACGACATCATGGTGCTCTTGCTCCAAATCTGCAGTACATATATGCAAATGTTGAAGTATAGAATCCTTATCTCTTTTTAAAATTTCCAACCTTCTACTCTCAACAGTCAAAGCTTCTGTTTTGTAAGCACGCTTGAAAATCTCAGCATTGGGAGCATCCACTCTTGCATTGGCTTCACGAGCAGTAGCTTGTGGAAGTTCTATTTTTTTTTTTTTGTAGAATTGTCCATGTTTTTTCCAATTAATTTTGAGAATATTTTCAAGCTTTTATGTTCTATTTGAAATACAAAATTGTTCTGCTGGGATGCAGCATTTTCCTCTGCTAAAGCGGATGCAATTTTTTTGAGACCCGGAATTTCCAACAACGCTTCATTTGTACTTTGCTCTCCTGGTTGCCAGACAATAATGTAGTTATATTTCTTTCATTGTTCCCAATCAGATCTTTTAAATTTGTCAATTCTTTCATCAGTTCTATTTTTCACTTTTAACGATGCAACTAGTTCGACCAGAGTTTCTAAGCTGCGTGAAATTTTCAGCTTTTTCATTGTGGTAAAAGAAAACCAATGTCACTCGGGATGAATTGGGACTATCAAATCCTCAATACTTGTAGGAGAGACACAGCTGTCTGGTGACAAAAGGCTATGTAGCCCATTGTAGGTTGACAATTTGCCAAAATCTATTGAAAGTTCTTCTTTATGAGACTTTTTGCTATGGTGTTTCTTATGGCCAGGCATGGTTTAGCTTCTCATGAATCGATTCAGCTGAAGAAGGCAACTCTCTATATGCAGCATTGGTCATTTCTCCCAAAAACTTATGGGATGATTCTAAAGATGCCACCTGAAATTAAGTGGGCTTAAAATCCTTAAATTTTTCGGTCCCAATTTTTTTTTGAGCACGCAGGTACCGGGCAACATAGGAGAGCGCCTGTGGGGAGTAGAGAACACTGTCCCAAAAATTTTCAGGCACGCAGGTACTGACCAGGTAGAATAGGAGGGTGCCTAGGACACGTGGGAAGTAGAGAACACTGTCGGGCATAATTGCTCGTGTCATAGGCGACGAGCACGACCCATGAAATGATCCTTAACATTATAGGGTTACATTAGGGTTTAGGATTAAAGTTAGGATACACAAATTGCTGCTAGCCACAAAAACATGGTTGTCGGCAAGCAATGGTTTCACACAAAAACATGGTCATACACATTAGAGTGGTTGCGAACAAAATAATTGCTTCCACTGAATGTATTGACCGCACATTTGGGTGGCCCATCTCAAATTTGTTTGTATGCATGTGTTTTTGCCATGCAGTGTTATTTGGGTGATAGAGCAATACACCCAATTTTTGTACTATTAGCAACTTTGCAGATATTTTATTCCTCGAAAGAGATTTTTAGTGATAAATGTAGATGAATTTGTTAGTAATATGAAGTTATATTTGAAGGATATATCAATTGTGAGACTCAGTAAAGTATTTACAATGTTGGATTTGATGGTGTACACATTGGTACTTAAGAATGACTTTGTATTTTGAATTTTGTATAAATCTAAGTTTGCATTTTGTGTAAATCTTTGATTTCTAAATTGATCCAAAACCACCCGTCAATGACGGGCTTACCCACTAATGTCTAATGCCTAAAGCCTAATCCCTAATGCCGAAAGCCTAAACCCTACATCAGTCTTATTTGGTTGATTGGGATGTACACATAATACATACATTAGTAAATGATATATTTAGTTCATATTAGCCTTTGGTTAATGTTTATATTTAATATACATACTAGTTGTGAGTGCCCGTCGTTGACGGGCAATGCGCCCGATCTAGTGACAGCCGATGATTTGAAAATTTAGTATCTCGTTGACAGGCGAGCAGCGATGATTTAGGAGGAAAATCGATGGCCGTTAATGGGTGGCCGATGTATGTGTGTGTATGTACGTGGTCGTCCATTCGAGTCTTTACATTTCTTGATCCTAACATGATTTTAACAGGATCATCATGCGAGTGTCTATGGAGGATCATCTGCGAGTATCTATGGAGGATGTGTTGCTAGCTAGAACTTAGACGAACAGTTTTTGGTGAATTACCTTCATAGGCAGAGATAACAAATTTTCTGTCATGAAGATGCTAATGCAGATCTGGGCAGAAACAACAAATTTCTTGTACCGGGTCATCTTGGATGGTTATTAAGAGCAATCAAACAATCTTAAGACCACTCCAATAGCACTCCAAGCTCACTATCCTCCATCGTGGACACTTCTTCAACATTTGATTTCTGTGAGTGATGTGCCAGCTAGCAGGATCGCAACCATACGCTACTAAAACTGCACAGAGACAGAGGTACATCCTAGAGAATCGCTTAAGGGAGATCGATGGTGTAGGGCTGATACCTATTGTGATTTCACGCAGTAGAAGCGGAGAGAGAAAGAGAGATTTTGAAATGAATAACTAACAAACAACTACTTGATATGCAAAGTGTTTTGTTGTTGTGTTGTGCAAAGTGTGGGTGCCTATGTGCTTTGTCTATGTCTATAGAATAAGGAGAGAGCTTGAGACTCTAAGACTCTAGATACATCTCGATTCGTTTCCTTTCACGTGATATAAAAGACTTTAAGTAAAGTGTTGCCTATGTGACCTTTCTAACAAAAAGGATGTCAAATTTGAGCTCCTACTTTAATCTGTAGTTTATGACTTGTTGTGTGGTTGTCAACTGCATAAGCAATCATACATGTCTCTGGTCTCTACAACATAGAGAGCAGTGTGGGTAGTGGAGGGAAATGCAAAAAAAAATGTAACAAAATGCATAAGCAGTTCCCCTACTTATGCTAGAAAACCAAATAAAATATATAAGCAAATAAAACAACCTCTTAATAGGACAATAGATAACTTGAAATAAATGAAAATAATTGAGGCATCAAACTTACTTCGCCATGTTGTCTCCAAGCAATCCTCTTGTTCATATGTTGTCTCCAAGCAATCCGCCTGTAAAATAAACATGGTTGTTCAAAAGGGATGACAAAGATCGATTTTCATGCAATTTTATAAAAAACAGAGTAAGGAAATCATCTTAATGTTGGGCAGCTAGATAAAGAATAGTTAGCACCATCAAAGGAATGTACTTAATGGCAAGAGTCTCAACTGCAAGGCAAGAGTCTCAGCTGCAACAGGGGCATCATCCGTATCCACATCATAGGCTTCCTTGCATCCAGGACACTTAGCTTCCATGTAGCAATCCTTGTAGATCCTGAAGGCACAAAGACATGGAGCAAACTCCTCACTACTCTCATTTCTGACTATCACCTTGGAATCACAGCCACGAACAGAGCAAGTAATAAATCCACCCGGAAGATCCAATTCACCCCGCAGCTGTCCTACTTGCATCGTGGCCTCATTGTCTTTGCCTACAACTTTCTCAAGTAGACCATCAAATGTGAGCGTGCTTTATAAAATGGCTGTAGATAATTGACCTAAATATTCATGTTTTAAAACATTTGAGAACATCTAAAACTCACGGCTGAGAACTTCTGTCTCCTCATCAAGCTTCCTCATGTTCAAAGTAGGCGTGCTTGCCTTATTGGAGCCTGTGTTATCTGACAAAAAGCAAATGCAGATATGAAAGCCTAAAATGAGAAAAAAGGGTCGAAATCTTAGCAGCAAAATGGGAAAAAAACGAAACAGCCACAATAAATTTTTCCCACAACATAAATAAAAAATTTGAATAAAATCTCATCTTAGAATCGATCAAATTGTGTGAATATTATCCCATAACAGCTAATAGCCAAAATTTCTACCAAAACATTTTGTGGACTCCAAAAGAACTTACTTCGCAAATTTCACCTTCGACTCGTATTCCTAAATCGAATAAGCCAGCATCTAGTTACGTACCGTTAGTTGGGATATTTCGAGGTGAACTTCCAAAGGGTATGGTATTGCGTCAGTACTCAATTAAGAGCAACCATCAGGATTTTATAGAATTGTTTGATCCTTCCAGTATTAGCATTACCTATGGCCTCTTCGTTTTGCAAAATCAAATGGCCGCTCAACAACTCCAGGGCTTCATAAGATTCTACAAATTCACAACTCCATACTTAATCAGCGGATTCAAGACAAAATATGGTCAGAAGTTACATCTCACCTCACTTTTGTTGTCTCATTCTATTGATTTGGTTCAAAGCAGGTTGGAGGATGTTGTACTGAACCCATACTATGGCTGGCGCGAGAACCAAAATAAGAATTGAATCCCTTGAATCACTATCGGCTATGGTAGCAATCTCTTGCAAGGCCTCGACATCTCGTGTGAAGACACTGCCAGATATTGTTGCTGCGCTCAATCCCAAAGCTCCAATCAAACCCTTGTAAGGTTTCATCCGATTTAGCTGATTTAGCCCAGGCTGAAGAATGTTGAACAACACCCGATGGCAGGAGCCAGCACCAACAGAAGTATTAGACCTCTTGAGTCATTGTCTGCTATGAACAAATGCATTGCAGGAAGAGCAAACCGGAGGATCTTGAGAGCAAACTTTTGCCAAAGCACAAATGCAGCGCAAGCAGAGGGAACCGGAGGATCGTGAGAGCAAACGTTTGCCAAAGCGGTAACAGAAAAATCTGTATCCATTAGCAAGTGATTGGCTATGGCCAAGCCAATAAAACTTGCACCGACTATCACAATGTCCTATGCTTCCTTGATAAACTGATACTGATGCTGCTTGCTTTGCTGGATGGAGCTTCTGCATTTTGGACATTCCATCTCGATCGATAGGAGAGAGACCCGATTGAGAGAGAGAGACAGAGAGAGCACGCGCGCTGGGGGATATAAAATTTAAAATATAAGTGTGTGTGCATGTGTGTCAAAAAATAAAATAATTTAGCATGACATTTTAGCTTTTGCCCTTGTAAATGCATGATAAACTTCGCAGGCAGAGCGTGACATTTTTGGCGGCACAGGGTTAATTTTTTGACGGGAACCCTTACACTCTCTCTCTAAAATATCTTTATATATATAGATCTATTAGATTTTAATTTTAAAAAATAAGAAACATGCATGCCACACATGTGAAAAGTGGTGGTACACACACACACACACACACACACACACACACACACACACACACACACACACACACACACACACACACATCCCTAATTTTAAATCCGCACCATATTTGTACGATCATTGGCCGTCCACCCAAACCATCGGTCGCCATCCAAAATTTCGTCTATTTGTCATTGACAACTTTAGACCCAAACCATTGACCTTCAGCCCAAACCATTCGTTGTCATCCAAACCATCGGCCGTAACCCAAACCATAGGCCGCCATGAGCATCGTCCGCACATCTGGTCAACCATTGGCCGCCACCCAAACCATTGGTCGCCCGTCAACGACGGGCTTGCCCACTAGTATATGTGTGTGTGTGTGTGTGTGTGTGTGTGTGTGTGTGTGTGTGTGTGTCTGTGTCTACGTGTATGTGTATATAGTTTTTCCCAACCAAATTCCGAAATAGTTCACAATATTAGCCAAAGTTTACACCAGTCTAGCAGTGACATAACTACCTGAGAAGCATTTCTTAAGTCTTACAACCATAATGTAGGAGGATGTATGGTTAAAAAATCACATACTTGAAACTTGTCAATGAAATTACCGTGTCCAATACAAATTATAATTACTAGTGTAGTAAGGGACAAGATAATGAAAGACAAAGTACAAACCCATGTAAGATTGTAATGTCAATAGTAGTTTTGAGACACTGAAAACCCAGTATTGTTGTGGAAATCTAGCCAAGGAAAATCTAGACAAGGAAAATCTAGCCAAGTATGGTTGGATTTTTGAGGGGAATTCTTTCCAACACATGAGTGGTGTGTGTTTCTTGAACCTAACAAATCTAAACAAAGCTGCACATTATCACCACAATACCAAGCATACAAATCTTAAAGTAAATTAAATCTGTATAGAGTAGTCAAAGATATCATATTGACCAAACCTTATAACCAGCAAAAGCTCCGAGTTGAGGAGAATATGCTCACCTGCATCCATCCACAACAACAACCATGTTAGAACAGGGACATTATTGTGGGAACTACAGGTGTCTACACATATTCTCAATTGTTATCCATGTCGCAACAAGTAGTCATTGCCAAACTAGATGACTCTAATTTTGTCCATATCATTAGTAAAAAGTTCAACTCTACTCAAAGTTACAAAATTATAAGGCTAACAATGTATAATCAGTGCTTGAAAGTCAACACTTACATAAGTACGACTAAAGTGGACAATTACATCCATACTAGTTTTAAAGTAGAGTTAAAAACTATCTGCCATTACCCTTTTCAAAATGCTTATCGAAACACCATCCCTTATCTAAATAACAACTAAGAGAAATATTTATTGCACTGTCAATTTCAAATTGTCAGGGCATTACCATCCACAAGTAAGTATATATAGACTTTAATAGACAGGTCTAATCCAAGTCATTTAGCTAAACCCATCATACCATTTATATTAGAAATAGTCGAAGTGCAACCAAAGATTTAAACAAAAAGCAATACACTTCAAAGGAAACCTACTAATGAAATATAAAATACTAGAAACAAACGGGCTACTTTGATACCCACTTTTTTGGATTCTATCATTATAACAAAATCACACATCAATAGCACCAAGGACTCACTTGAATCCCTTGCAAGGAAAAGAAAAATGCATGTAGGATGTGGGAAGAGAGAGAGAGAGAGAGAGAGAGAGAGAGAGAGAGAGAGAGAGAGAGAGAGAGAGAGAGAGAGAGAGAGAGAGAGAGAGAGAGAGAGAGAGAGAGAGAGAGAGCACTTTATTGGCCTTTGAAATACCAAAATATACATCAAACAAAAGATACATCACAAGTGTGTTTATTATAGCTTATAAAAACTCAAAATATGTAGTGAGATACAATTGCTCTATAGTTCTCTGTCTCTGTCCCACTGGAACCATCTGTGATTGTAACGAACAGGCTAGAGGTTAGTTTTGAATTTTTATCCTTGACAGAACCCAACATGGATTAATGCACCTAAACTGGACCATTTTGTACTCGAAACAGTCGGCAAACTACACAGTAATAATGCTCTTAATCAGAGCTTTCATCTGATACCCACATTGCCCAAAAAAAATTTCCAGAAAAAAAAATGATTATGTATGATTCTGGTGTTTTTTCAAACCACGATTCAAAATCGCAATTTGGACCTCGATTTTGAACTGCGATTCAGAATCGTGGTGCAACTATGATTAGAGATACGATTCACTTCATCAATCTTTATTGTGCTCATTGGTTTTCTGATGAGTTTAGACCAAAATTGTAGCTGAGAAAATCAGGAACTTATGACACAACTGACTATTGAGTCCAGAGCTCAATCTTGTACTAGTTTGTGTCTTGCAATTGGTAGGTCTAGTTGCTTCCTATTGTACTTTTAGATCATGCTACACACAATGTTCCCTACTAGTCTTTCCAACTAATCCAGAGTTCACCGAGTGCTTATTGTGTCTTCAACATAGTAGGCTTTAGTTATTTCCTATTGTACTTATAGATTAAGTTGTATAAACTATTCCTACTACTCTTTCCATCCGATATAAACCGGCTTTGCTCTTTAGTGCTAGCCTTCATCATCATTGAGTTTGCTCTTCATCTCTAGAGAAATGATAGAAACTCAGCACTTTAGTCTCTGACTCTCTATGTATACCATAAATCTATGAAAGCTAATGTGGATAGATCTTTACGCATACAAACTGCACCTTCTCATGGGTGCTGATGGTATGGGTAGGGATTTTGTAGCAGGTGGTCCAAACTATGCATGATGGAGTTGATGGTTTAAGGCTTCGTGGGTGGACTTGATTATTCAAAAGACCAAGACACATGAAGTTCTTAGGAAGTTAGTGAAGTGTGATTGATGCGGAGTATCAAGGAACATACTTTTCATCTTTAAGCTGCCTGGCAGCAACACTTTCACAACGGAAAAGAGCCAAACATGTTTTCTTGGGATCAGAACTGGAGATGTCCATTTTGGAGCTAAAGATGCAAATTTTTTGGTACAACAGTTAAGCAATTTAACTATTTTGTTACTCCATAAGAGTTTACTTGTTTATTTCAACCTAAAGGAAGCCGCGTATCCCTTGGTGATTGGATGTTGGTACTTAGGGTTGTGTTTATGGCCATGCCGGCCATCCCAAGTATCACGACCCTAAGTTCCATGAGCCAATCACAAAAAACAAGACTGTGCTAGGGTTTTCTTAAATGGAGGTTATAATGTTGTGCACGGGGAACCCTAGGATGAGGATGACCCACCCATCCATTGCCCAATGAAAGTTGTGTTTATAATTATGAGTCAACTGGGCCATGATCTTAAGTGAGGGGTGAAGAGGGCTCTACTCTTTTAGGGGCACCCTCGCCATTGCCATCACCTAGGGCATAATAATATTGATTGGCTGTGATTTTCAAGCCTCAAAATAAGTTCTCCTCGATGGAATCTTGAAATAACTTACCCTCGTGAACAGAATTTTGAAAATACATCTTTCTCGTAGATGGAATCTTGAAAATATGTAGCCCTAACGGATGGAATTATCAACATAATCTTGAATTGTTTTAGGATGTTTGTGAAACACATTATGTACAGTAATGGGTGTTTGTCAGACCATGGTAAGCATATAATGGCTCATCATCTTGTCTTGCCGCTATTGTGGCTCGACAAGAGGACTTGCCATTATGTATGATAATAGGTGTTTTGTCGACCCATGGTAAGCATATAATGGCTCTTACTCTCATCTTGCCACAACACCTGCTGACAAGAGGACTTTGCCATTATATACTTAAAATGGGCCTCCAAACAAGCATTATCTAGTCCATAAAAATCTCGAGCAAGAATTGAATTCACTCTTTTTGGGACACTTGTCACCTATTGATTAGTTCATGCTTCAAATCTCATAAGCTCTTCAAGTATATGTTGCCCCTTTAAGCTCCGAAGTCAATGAATGCGAACCCAACCCTATTGCCTCAAGGCTCATAAGCATTTTGTGTAAATAAAAAAAGGAGGGCAATAATGTTTTCAAACTCAAAATTTTGGCCAAGGTTACAAAGAATTTAGTCATTCAAAGGGCCCATATTTTCCAAATCATCTTTAAAATTTTACTAAAAAATCTTTTTTCCAAGCAGACCGTCTCTTTCTTAGTGCTAAAAATGCACTACATATTTTGAGTTTTTATAAGCTATAATAAACACACTTGTGATGTATCTTTTGTTTGATGTATTTTTTGGTATTCAAAGACATCAATAAAGTGCTCTCTCTCTCTCTCTCTCTCTCTCTCTCTCTCTCTCTCTCTCTCTCTCTCTCTCTCTCTCTCTCTCTCTCTCTCTCTCTCTCTCTCTCTCCACCCTTCCCACGTCCTACATGCATTTTTCTTTTCCTTGCAAGGGAGTCAAGTGAGTCCTTGGTGACATTGATGTGTGATTTTAGCAACCTTTCAAATAAAACACAAAGTACAAAGTGAACAAGAATGATGTGGTATTGTACCACAAAGGCCTTGCATGTCATAGTGTAGTATTGTTACTTTATGTGAATGTTAGTAGTTTAGTAGTATGGAAAGGCATTATGTAGCAAATTTGACTAAACTAGTTGAAATCTCTCACACTCCCTCTTCAACTAGTTTTAGCATGGACTTTGATAACGCTCCAAGTGATGTCCTATGCTTCATAAACAAGTCCTTTCCCAATGCTTTAAAGTAGCATCCATTATTGATATAGAGAATAGTGTCCACTTTGGATGCTTCACTATCTCTTACATCAATTTTACACATCAAGATGTAGATAGAACATGAAGAATCAAATAGTATGTAAATGAGATGATTCCTCCATGCTATAAACTTTGAACTCTCTGGAAAATTACAACCACCAAAAAATAAATGTGAGTGATAACCATTTGGTTGCTTGTATCCTCCCTCTTTGTCCTTTCTCGATATGTCTCACCATGAAACTCCATGAATGAGCCTCCATCTCCATCTTGCCACAAGATGCCATCGTCACTTGATGACTTAATCATAAATGAGTGACATAATGAGCATCAAATAGCTTCATTTCCATCAGCAAAACCAGCCAAGAATGCTAGTACAACTCCAACATTAAAATGATGCTCACCAATGTAGCTAGTTTTACCATATCTTGACAATTTGCACACATCCACATGAAATTGCTCAATCATGAGATAGAACAAGTAAAGTAGACTTGAATTGCTTCTCCTTTGACCTTACTTGAGTCTTCAATAACCTACAAAAATAGATCCATACCACCTTTTCCAATTGACTCTCCTTTGATGCTCTTGACTAGTTCCAAATTGCCATCTTTCCTTTCATGTTGTTGAAGCCCTTTGAGATCAACCTCTTGATCATCAACTTGACCATCAAAGTCATTGAACAAAAATTCTTTTCCAAATCCATTACTTGCTGGAAAACCATGAAAACATCTACCCACTTGCATAGCATCATCCACACAAGAATATTCACCAAAGCATGTGAGAAAAGCAAACTTGCTTACCTTTCTCATCATATGTGAACCTTGAAGGTGTTTGCCTTTGCCTTGATGTCCTCCTTGGCTTTTGACTTGATGATGGTCCTTCATCATCACCATCCAAAGTAGGATCCTTTACATCATCATAAAAAATGTTAGATCCATCTACATCATCATCATTAGTACTTGAAGATACTTTTGGAATGTTCCCCTCATAAAAAATGACATGTCTACCAACAATCACTTTGTTAGTAGTAGGAATGTAAACCTTGTAGGCTTTACTCACCTCACTATATCCAACAAATATACCTTTTCTTGAAGATGGATCCTCCTTGATCCTATCATCAAGAGTTATGTTGACATAGCATGTGCATCCAAAAGTTCTAAGATAGTTGACACTCGGCCTCCTCTTGAATAGCATCTCAAAAGGTGTCCTTCCATCCAAAATAGCACTCGGCCACCTATTTCACAAGAAATTAGCACACAACAATGCTTGATCCCAAAATGGCTTATCAAGGTTAGAGCTTAACATCATGGCTTTATCACTTTCAATAAAGTCCTATTCTTCCTCTCGGCCACTCCATTTTGCTGTGGGCTCCTTGATGTTGTATACTCCCTCTTGATCCCATGCTCATCACAAAAGGCCTTGAACTTGGTACATATGTACTCTCCACCATTGTCACTCCTAAAGCACTTGATCCTTGTAGAAAATTGGTTCTTCCTTGCATTCTTGAGCTTGACAAAAATATCATACACTTCATCTTTGCTCTTTAGTAGATAGATCCAACAAAATCTACTAAGATCACCAATGAAAGCTACATACATCTTAGCTCCACTAATTGTGGTAATTCCATGAATATCTGAATGTACAACCTGAAAAGGATTTGTAGATCTAGATGTAGATCTAGTATAAGGTAGTCTATGTGACTTTGACAAAGCACAAGACTCACAAACATGATTGATGCTAGTTAAGGAACTTGGAAGACCAATCACAACCTTCTTTCTAGCCATTAACTCTAATGACTTGAAGTTGAGGTATCCCATCCTTTTATGCCAAACGTCTTGAATAGGTATTTGCTCTCTTACAACACATCCAATTGGTTGGAAATAACACAAGCATATAGTTTAACAACTTCCCTTGTCTTTTACCTTTTGCAATCAAGATATCCTTCCTTTTGATCATACAAGCATCTCCATCAAATGCAGCTTTGAGGCCTTTACTTAGCAATTGACTCACACTAAGTAAATTCTTGGTAATAGATGGAATGGACAAAACATCCTCCAAATGAACATTCCTATTTGTAGAGAGAGAAACATGAATTGTGCCAATCCCTTTGATTGCACACTCACCATCATTGGCCGTGTAGATTACCCTCTTGTCATCTCCATATGCCAACAAAAAAGTGAAGTACACTTTGTGAAAAGTTATGAGTCAACTTGCTCCACTATCAATCCACCATGGATCTAGATCTCCATCATTAGCAAGGATACATGAAGACATTACAAAAGCATCATCATTTTCATTTTGAACATCCAAACCATCCTCATCAAGAGTAAGATTACTTTGCCTGTCTCCTTGATCTCTCTTCTTCTTGTAGCACTCAGTTGCAAAGTGTCCCTTGATGCCACAATAGAAGCACTTGAGATTTGATCTATCTTTCTTTTTGCCATTTGAAGTAGTTGTCATATGACTTTAATATATATATATATATATATATACATATTTTTCAATCATTCTGCAAAAAAATGTCAAAAAATGGAAATAGTTCTGGAACCATCGTCCCGTTCGCCCTACGATATTTTTTAGCTCCCAATTGAGACGTGATTGTTTGGTCTCTCTCGGAATACCTCTCTCTTGATCTCTCTTTCTTTTTCTCACTGCTCTCTTTACCTCTCCTCTCTTCTTCATTGATGATGTAATGATCCTTTTGCAATCGTTTCTTTTGCTTTTATTTTGTGCTACTCTCTCGCACATTCTACATATCTCTCCTTTCATCTGCGTGCATATCTCTTCTCTCATTTGCGTCCCTCCCTCTCTCTCTCTCTCTCTCTCTCTCTCTCTCTCTCTCTCTCTCTCTCTCTCTCTCTCTCTCTCTCTCTCTCTCTCTCTCTCTCTCTCTCTCTCTCTCTCTCTCACGTACCCATAAGGGCAACAAGAAACTTGAGTGACGGTCTTAGTTATGGGATGGAACGCTGATCTGGAGCTATAGGTCTTTTGGGTGCCACATGTCAATGTCTTATTGGCGTGCAGTGACTCGTTATTATGGTCCCGCATCAATGTGCACAACTGTCGCATGTCGTTGGTCTTGAAGACTATTCCATAAGAAATGGCCTGCTTTTCCAGAAGGAAAAGGTTTGTGTGCTGGATAGGGAGGACTTGCGGGCCCAAATCAATGCCAAAGACCATGAAAGCAAACTAAATTTCCAAGGAGACAGCCCATATTTCATAGTTGATGCCCACAAAGATATAAGCAATTTCTTGTGTTATTCTACATGTACTTAATTTATGTGCTCTCTTAGAAAGCCCTTGCTAGATTTTTATCTGATGATCAAAATGCTTTCCATCTCACTAACACCCTAGGCTCTACTCACTGCATGACACGAATAGACATGTCTCTTCAAGCGTCGTCTCTCCTCTTTGGTATATCTCATTGTAAGAGCAGTTGCTCAATATCATTCGTTATAATATACAACAACAGTCATTTTCTTGTCTCTCTCTCTCTCTCTCTCTCTCTCTCTCTCTCTCTCTCTCTCTCTCTCTCTCTCTCTCTCTCTCTCTCTCTCTCTCTCTCTCTCTCTCTCTCTCTCTCTCTCTCTCTCTCTCTCTCTCTCTTTCTCATTTCGCAATAGCTCCCAAAAGCAAAAAGCAGTCGCTGGATTCGATTGATCACTCGCCTTCGGATTCTGAATATGGCTCAACTAGTCAATTAGGCTCGATATTCATGCATGGCTATTTCTCCAGCTTTCCACTATCCTAGTAGTACGAGAGAGAGAGAGAGAGAGAGAGAGAGAGAGAGAGAGAGAGAGAGAGAGAGAGAGAGAGAGAGAGAGAGAGAGAGAGAGAGAGAGAGAGAGAGAGAGAGAGAGAGAGAGAGAGAGAGAGAGAGAGAGAGAGAGAGAGAGAGAGAGAGAGAGAGAGAGAGAGAGAGAGAGAGAGAGAGAGAGAGAGAGAGAGAGAGAGAGAGAGAGAACTGTGTGCTAAGGCGGTCGGCTGAAACAAAAAAATATTTTTCCTAGCAGCCAACCGCCTTGGCACGCTAGCATGCCAAGATGGTCAGCTGAAAATAAAAATAAAATATTTTATTTATGTATTTTGGTTTTTCCTAGCAGTTGACCGCCTTGGCACGCCGGCGCACTAAGGTGGTTGGCTGTTAGGGCCGAAAAAAAAATTCATGAATCACTTGGCACGTTGACGTGCCAAGTGATTCAGTCAAATTTTTCTTTTCTTTTTGAAGCACAAGGCCAAAAATGTTTTTTAACTTCAAAATTTTGGCACAATTCTTATTAATAGACATTTAAATAGTGGCTTAAAAAAGATAGCACACCATGTGCTATCTTTTTATTGACTCATGGCAAAAAAGAAACTCGCAAACTCGCAAAAAGTCTACTCACAGAATGCCAGGTCCCGTGACATTGTCATTGATAAGGGACTAGGGGAGTTTAGTTAGACTAGACTGTGGTTAGTGGGTGAGTTAGATTTTGGAGATTTCATTGAGTCCATTGAATGTGGCATGTCATATGGATCATTCCATCTCAATTGTCACTCTTTTATTGGTACACATGTCATCATTAACACTAATTATAATGAGTGAAAATGCCCTTTTTGAGTCCAAAAAGGGCCCTAATGAGGTGTGGATACCAGAAAATCCACCTATGCTTTCTTGTATGAGGACCCATTTCATGGAACAATCGAAAGCATAAATGCATTTTCTTGTCCTCTAACAATTTTGAATATGTTGCAGCCACCTCTGTTTAGAACGAGATTATTTGGCTCAGAAGATTACTTCAGGATCTAAAATTTCAATACATCAGACCAACAATACTCCATTGTGACAATCAAAGTTGCATAGCTCTTTTTCTGAACTCGTGAACTCACTCTAGAACTAGATACATTAAAGTTCAATCTCATTTTCTTAAACAGAAAGTTCAGAGTAAGGATGTCAAATTAAGTTATTGTCATACCAAATAAGGCGATGATGCTTGAACTAGAGTTCAAGTATGAACTCTATTGTATAAGATTATCCAATTCCTCAGAATTGGTGCACCGGTACAATGAACCATTATCGAGCACAGGATTCATCCTTTCATGATCTGATCGTTGTTATTACAACAACGTAATATACAGATTCTCTATTTTTTTACTTGCATTAGCAATGTCAAATGCTCTCTTATTCGTTTCTCTCTTTCTTTATTGATACTCACTCCATCGACTAACATAGAACATCTGATTCTAAGAGTGCATGACTATCATAGATGCCTAATTGTTTCGCTCTTCATGGCTGTCTAGGATGTGAAAGATTCAACTAGTTCGATCATTTTATCAATATTTTCATATTTGGCATATTGAGGCCAAAACTTGGTTTAGACTTAGAGATTGACTTTTCAAAGTTCATTAGTCTAAATTTCATTTGAATAAACACTTTTTGAAAGTGTGGGAAAGTTAGAATGCGAGTTTGAGTAGATTCAAAATTTGAATAGTTGGGTACATTGAATCTAGACCCAAAAATAGTAGGGTTTGCATTTTGGAGGGAAAGCCAAGTGGCCAAATAGGATTTGGACCTACTATAAAAGGACGTAACTCATGGAGAGAGTAATTTTCTCTCTTCTCTATCTCATTTCATGCTTATACATGGTTCTCTTGGGTTCTACTATCCATTGGTGCACTATATTGGTGATTGCTTGCAATTCTATGTGTAGAATGATCTATATTTGCTATTTTCTGATCCACACGTGTGAAATACAGTAGCTTGCTGGTTTTGTACGGACATCAATAGTTGTTTATCATTTCATTCAAGTTTGATCAACTTCTATTAGTGTTTGCATCTCATTTTGTGTGTAGATGCTGATTTTTCTACATTGGTGAGATTGGTAGTGTATTTATCTTTCTAACCAAAGATCATTCAAGTGGATTGGATCATAATGATCTAAAATCCCTCACATGGTATCAGAGCTTGTGTTTCAAGTTATGAAGGAGAAAATCAGATCTATCAATGATTTGGTGAAGATATCAAGTCTAGAGCATGCTAGAAAGGATTCTACACCAAAATAGAGTTTTTCTGCTTTTGTAGATTGGATCTTTTGTAGATCAAAACCCTATATAGATTTATAAACTTGATCAATTCTGATTTTTCATTTCAAATACTGGATTTGGCCGATTTATGGATCATTGGATCAGCCTAAGTGGTGGCTAATAGATTGCATATCAAATTTTCAACATTTATATGTAGATTTGGAATAGTCAATTTTTTGTGATTTTGTCAAAACCCTAATTTTGATTGGATCTCTAGATAGTGAGGTTGCTGGACTTCATTTGAGTGTGTTTCAATCTTAGGAAGTGGAAAAAGTCATTAGATTGAGGATAGATCATAGGTTGATCAAGATTCCATGATTCTATGTGTTGATTTGCTTGGTATAAGTGCTAGAAGAGAATTTGTGAGATAGTTTCAAATCTTAGTGATTTATTTTGAAAGCATTTGTTGTTGTTCAAAAGAGTGCTTTGTGCAATGAAACAGGTTGAAAGAGAAGATTAGTTCATTGCTAAATGGCAACCTCAATCGGAGTCATGTTGGAAACCAATGATAGGCTTACGTCAAGTAACTATTCATTGTGGAAAGTGAGGATGGAGTCACTTCTTGAGATGAATGATATTTTGAATATCGTTGTAGGTTTGGAGGAGAGACCAGCAACACAACAAAATCAAATGAGATATGAGAAGAGGGCCAAGAAGGCTCTACACATGATAAAGATGAATGTTACCAATGAGCTTCTCAAGGAAGTCGGAAAGTGCACATCATCTTTGGAAGCTTGGAATTCATTAAAGAAGCTTTATGAATCCAAGTCTACTTCTAGAGTGTTGACTCTAAGAAGGCAAATCTTTTCTTGTATGCAAAAGAATGAAGAAAGTCTAATTACTTTTGTTTTGAGAATGAAAGCATTGAATGATGAGTTGGCTTGCATTGATGAAAGCATTAAGGAAGGAGAGTTTATTCAAGTAATTCTTAATGGCTTGTTGGATGCTCATGCTAACATTGTTCAAAGTATTGCCATTCAAAAGACTTTGCCAAGTTTGATGGATCTTCAAGAGATATTCATCAATGCAGAATATAGACTTCAAGCAAGAGGTGGATCTACATTGACACTTCAAGAGGATGCTATGTTCACAAAGGGCAAATTCAAGGGCAAAACCAAAAGTAAGTGGTCTAAAGGGCAAGATCAAGTGGATGCTTCTTAAAGTGGCAAAAAGAAGGATAGATCAAAGCTCAAGTGCTTCTATTGTGGCATCAAAGGACACTTTGCAAGTGAGTGCTACAAGAAGAAGAGAGATCAAGGAGACAAGCAACGTAATCTTACTCTTGATGAGGATGGTTTGGATGTTCAAGATGCAAATGATGATGCTTTTGTGAGGTCTTCATGTATGCTTGCTAATGATGGAGATCTAGATCCTTGGTGGATTGATAGTGGAGCAAGTTCACACATGACCTTTCACAAAGAGTACTTCACTTCTTTGTTGGCATATGGAGATGACAAGAGGTGCCTTAAAAATGATTTCTAAGGTATTTTGGCCACTTGGCCAGTGTGTCGCATTTTTCACTAAGGAGTGAAAAAGGCGAAAAAGACGAAGGTGGCTTAAAATGATTTCTAAGGCATAAAAAAATCTCAAAGGGGAAAAATGTGAAGGCCTAAAAATATAATGTTGGCCTTCGGTTTTTCAAGATGCTCATTACTTGACTGATTTGTTTAAGACTGAGCATAAGAAATCTAACATGTACATGGGTGCATGTGTTTATGTATGTGTGTGTATTCATGAGAGTGCATATATTTGTGCACGACGTGTGGGTAGTCTAGCATAGTGTGCCCGCCGATGATGTGTGTGTGTGTATCGGTGTGTGTGGATTTGTTTGTATGATTTGTGTGATTTATGTGGTTGATGGTGTCCGATGATTTGTGTCTGATGGTGTGTGTGATTTAAGTGATCAGCCAAATTTTTGAGGTAAGTGATCAACCAAATATTTGTGGTAAGTGATCAACCAAATGTTTGAGGTAAGTGATCAGCCAAATGTTTGAGATAAGTGATCAACCGAATGTTTGTGGTAAGTGATCAACTGAATCTTTGAGGTCATCCGATTGTTTGAGGTAAGTGATCAGTCTAAAGTTTGGGGTAAGTGATCAGCCAACTATCTATGGTAAGTGATTAGTCGAATCTCTGTGGTAAGTGAGTAGTCGAATGTCTGAGGTGAGTGATCAGCCGAATGCTTGAGGTAAGTGATCAGCCGAGTGTTTGAGGTAAGTGATTAGCCTAACGTTTGAATCTACATGAACAATAGCCGGATGTTTGAGGTAAGTGATCAACCAAATATTTCAATCTACATGAACAATAGCAGTATCGGATCTATACGTGAAATGGAATTTGTGTGATATATTATCGGATATAGTTTATATGGCTCGTCAGATATAACTATGAAGTATGAAATATTCTCAAAAACCTGTTGGATCTAGTTTGTCGGATTCACCATCCGATCTAGGACGTCAGATTTAACTCGTTGGTTCTATATGTCTGATGCAACTCTTCGGTTCTAGATGTCGGATGTAACTCGTTGGCTCTAGCTGTCGGATGCAACTCATCAGGTTCTAGACGTCGGAAGCAACTCATCGGTTCTAGACGTTGGAAGCAGCTCGTCGGTTTTAGACATCGTATGGAACTCAACGGTTCTAGACATCGGATGCAGCTCGTTGATTCTAGACTTCATATGTAACTCATTTGTTCTAGATGTCGGATGTTTGTGGTAAGTGATCAGCCAAAAGTTTTAGGTAAATGATCAGCCAAATGTTTGAGGTAAGTGATCAGAGTCATCTTAGATTTTGATTCTACTTGCGAGAGCATGTCTTTTGAGGATTTTGTGTAGTTCGAGTTGGATGGATGCGTTGATTCCTGGTTGAACGTTCGGTTCGGTTGATCCTACAGATTTGTTTGAGCGGTCTGTTCGCTTGAACACTCGGCTCGGTTGAACTTCCAGTTCGGTTGATCCTGTAGATTTGATTGAAATAGGAGTGAACATTTGGTTGGTAGCTAAGGTTTGTTTGATGATAGCCAAAGACTCAGTTGTGAAGAATTGCCAAAAATTGGCAAATCTAGCTTGATCAAAAACCATGTAGTATAATGTAAATTTTGTACATATAAGTGGATTCCACACATGTGAGGCCAAGATGACATGTGGAAACCCACTCCTAATGTAGGTTAGGTCAAGTCAAGAGAGTTGGTCATGTCTATTTGGTGGTCATCCCTACTTTATAGGACCTACACCTAAGTTAAAGGTGAAAATTTGACCAACTAGCTACTTACCAAGCATAACTCTAGGATCTAGGCTAGGGTTTCATTTTAGGGCAAGAAGGGTGAGTTAACTTCCTTATTACATGCTAGAAATCCACCTAACTTCAATAAGGAAGTCGAATTTGCTATGTATTCCAAGCTCCCATAGTGAGAAGATAGAAAATTTTTGGAGCTCATTGGCAACCTCAAGCTAGTTCACTATGTACATTAAGTTTTTGTGATCCAAATGAAACCAAATCAATTTCTACTTGTTTCTCAAGTTGAAGGCCGTACTACAGCCTGTAGTACACACGTGTGGTCTTGGATTTCAATGTTGATCAATGCTTTTGATTGTTAATGCTTGTTGTTTGTCAAATTGCCAATCTAGATCAACTTTTTTGTGTCTAGTTTTTTGATAGATTGTTAAGCAAGCATCCAATCACTCTTGTGGATATTTTGTAGATCCATTTATGGTCCTAAAGTACAGTACTTTCACATGGTATCAGAGTCAAGTACAAGAGCATAAGCCATTGATCTAATGAAAATCCATTTTTGGCAAGTTTTGGTGCTAAAAACTAGTATTGAGAGGGCAAGCTAGAATCTTGATTTTGGTGAGGAGATTTGATCCCAAACTTGGTAGGGGTCCAAATCCGTACTATCCACATGTGTGGGCACCTCTGAACCTACATTTAATGCATGGTATTCATTCGATCCAAAGAAATTCAATTTGTGAGCTTTTGATGTAATTTTTGGTGGAAATCTTAGGATAAGCTACCAAGATTGAGTGCCATTGATTAGATTTGACTTAGGGTCATGAGATCTAATTAATCTAAGCTGAAATCAGGTCCTCTAAACTTGTTTTACAGGTCTTGAAAGTACATCAAAAAGTGTGAAAGAGATCAAGTCATTTTTTTGTCCAAAAATAGCCAAAATTGGCAAGATTTGATTGTAAGTAGATTTCACATCATCTTATCTTCATTCCAACTTTGTGAGAGAGTGCTAGAACTGAGATTATAAGTCCATTTGTTGGATTAAAAATCTAATTTGAGTGAAAAACTACAAGAGAGAGAGACCTTAGTGAGTTTCTAGAGACAATCAAATCCATTTCTTGGCAAGATTTGTTTGAAAGTAATTTTCACTTCATCTTATCTTCATTGTAGCTTTGTGAGGGAGTGATAGAACTGTGGTTATAAGTCCATTTGTTGGATTAGAAATCAAATTTGAGTGAAATACTACAAGTGTGAGACCTTTGTGAGTTTCAAGTCAACCAAATCTATTTCTTGTTTGTAGAAGTCACTAGTAAGATGGGATCTACTGGAGCATACCTTCTAGAAGCTAGTGAGATATTGAATTCTACAAATTATGCTATTTGGAAGGTTAGGATGGAGTCACTCTTGGTGCTCCAATACTTTTATGAGTTCTTGATTGAAGATGAAGATGAACCTCTAGGTGCACAAGAGTTAGCTAGATACAAGAAGAGATCTAGGCTTGCAGTTCATTGTGTAAAGATGAATGTGAGCAGTGATTTGTTGAGAGAAGTATCAGCATGTACTAGTGCTAAAGAGGCTTCAGAGTCTTTAAAATCAATCTATGAATCTAGTAACACTTCAAGGGTACTCATGCTTAGAAATCAGATTTTGCAAAGCATGAGGAGAAGTGAGGAGAGTGCACATGATTATGTACTTAGAATCAAGTCTCTAAATAGGGAGTTGGCTTCCATTGGAGAGAAGATTCATGATTGAGAGCTTGTACAAATTGTCCTTAATGGTCTAGGAGATGACTTTGAAAATTTGGTCCAAATTTTTGCCATCCAAGACACTTTGCCAACTATAGAAAAACTTCACAGTGTATTAGTGGCTGAAGAGTGTAGGATGCTCCATGCAAAATCTAGGATGAGTTCCATGTCTTTGCAGGATGGTGATGAGAAAGCCAATTTCTCATTCAAGGGCAAAAAGAAGACCAACGGAAAGAAGAAGCATCCAAAGGAGGCCAAAGAAGAGGATGATGCATCAAGCTCAAAGGACAAGTCAAAGCAGAAATGCTTCTTTTGTGGAAAGAAGGGGCATTATGCATCTCAATGCTACAAGAGGCTAAGAGCACAAGTGGAGGAGGACAAACAAGGAAACCTTGCAAAGGAGGAGGAGGAGGATGAAGTGGATGTACTCTTGATGGCATCTACATCATCACCAACAAGCAATAGCAATTCAAGAGACAATTGGTGGATAGACAGTGGGGATAGCTCCCACATGTCTTGTGAAAAGGACTTTTTCTCAACCTTACACTCTTTCAACATATATTGGAAAAATTGATGAACCATTGTAATCTTGGTATTGATATTCATCATGAAGTGTTGAATGAGGGAAATATTCATTTGTTTTTCAGGATAATATAAAGGTTGATAAGTATTTTAGTTCGAGTTTGAATAGTAAGAGCAGTTTGGTTTGGATATACACTGCTTGGTTGATTTCGTAATTGAAGCCCATTCTCTCTGAAACAACCTCCATTTGCTTGAATCAGCCCCTGAGAACGATTATCTCTTTATTCAGCTTCAATCTGATCTATATTTTTTGCACTTGTTTCACACTTTGTTTATTGGGAGATATAGATGTGTTGGCTCCATCCTCCTTAGTCATTGATTGTTCATCCTTCCATGTATATCCCTTCTGCAACATCCAGTGGAGAAAATTTTGCTTTATAGCTCAATGTGTTGTTTATAGACATGAAATGGCAAAACTCTAGTAGATGCTCCTTTGGAGGCATGAAGAGTTCTTGACTTGGAACACTGTCTCAATTAATTTTGGACTTTCTCAAAATCCGTTTTCAGAAATGGACAAGAGAATTTCAAGATGTTAATTAATCACAAAATAATTGAATTCTGACAATGTTTGATACTTGTCTTACAAAACATATATTTGTTTCTGGAGGTCCACCCACTGTGGCGGGTGGAGCCTCCAATTTTTTTTTTTAAATGTTTGACGTTCCTAAAATCCATTTTTCCAAATAGACTTAAGAAATTTGGATTGTGATGAAATTTGTTTCCTTATGGACTATAATCAACAAAAAGATACTTGACAAAACTAAATGCAATAATTTTAAATTCACACAACATTCATCATACACAAATAAATAAATTTCATCTGTTATTCAAATTTTGTATTCCAATACAAAATAGGGTTGTAAAGAATACTTTAATTCAAAAAAACACTCATATTTTGTATTCCAATGTAAAAAAGACGGTAACAATCTCTACCGCCTCAGGTATACAAGTCTATGTATTCAAAAAATGACGGTAACAACCCCTACCGCCTAAGGTGACAACAAAAAGTTTGTCTTTTTGGTTTTGGCATAACCCTCTTATAAATTAATTACTTAAGAACTATAACTGTCATTACAAAGTTTGCTATGTATGATCAGACTCTGAATCTTCCTCTGATTCTAAGAACTGTGGATCAATACTTCCCAGTGATGCTCGCACTTCAGAACCTGACTCCAAAGACTTTAAAACATCAAGATAGGATTTAGTCAGTTTGACATTGTGGATACTGTCGATCGTTATAAGTTTGCAACCAATGACATTCAACAATGGTGCGACACAATAAGATAGCCGAAACAAGCAAATCGACCAGTCAGGGGTAGAAAAAGAATCAACAATTTTGTTGATGCCTTCCCAATGCTTTGCTCTATTTTTTGTGCGGGTGAGCATGTAACAAAGTGTTCTGTTTTCCTCCATCACCAAAGCAAAGGGTCAAGAATTTCAATTTGTTGTGCACACAAGGGGACACATCACTTGGTGCATCTTCATTGTACATAACAAAAGGAACAGGCTATAAATTTTGCACACAAATGCCACCTTGTTTTAAAGGGATAGCCAACTTGTAATAACCTTCAAATATAGAGAACCTAATGTCGTGCATTGATTTTAGGCTCCCTTTTACCCCCTCTTTGATATTTTGCTCCAAAAATAATACAATGACAGACACTTTATGTTTGTCCATAAGGGTCTTTAAACAGTGGCACACCATTGATGTGATGTAGCTGGAGCTCAAGGAATCGATACTGTCGAATATATACAATGTTGGACTATCCCAAGTAGATGCAGGAACGACCACAAAATTGGACTCATTGACTCCACAAAAAATTGCTTCATTGCCCTATGAGGTCTTCACTTTACAAAAAAATCGTCATCTAGTGTCGACGGTGCTAGTGGTGCTCCCAATGTCAATATGTGGAATGCTTTGCATATGCTTTTCTTTTATTTTTTTTACACATTGTCTCAAAGCAGGCGGTATTTCGTTTTGAAGTTTAGATGAAATACTTCCTGTACTACTTGTCGCCACTCTGATCCAATCAAAGGCAAATTTTTTATTAATGGTTGTGGACAACCGTTTTATTAAATCTTTATCATACACTATAATCTGTGGCAAATCAACATCCAAAGAAATAAAAAATTTGACAACGTGCAAGGAAGACATTTCCTTCACGAAGTACTAAACTCACCTTCCAAAACTTTCTTAAGAACACGATTACATATCGGATCTGGAAGGAACTGCAATACTCTGAACCATCAAATAACCAATGGCATGTTTTTCACTTTATGCACGGTGAGGTTTGGTTCATCGTATGGCAAGTGCTCGGTGACATAACGTTTCATAACCTCCAAGAAGTTATTGAATACTTCATCAGAACGAAATAAGATTAAAATATACTCATCAAATTTTTTGTAGAGTGTTTTTAGAGGCAAATCTGTTTAGGGCTCCAATGTTTACACTCCCCACAACGCCACGAAGACCTTGGTAGAACAAGGCCATATGTCTACTTGTGTCATTATCCATCTTCACTCCTTTGATGTAAGCGGGTCGTCCCAAGGAGATCCATATCTCTCGTGCATGTTCCATAATCTCAAGTAGGGCTGTTTTCTTCTACATGGCATGTGGTTGAAAATTCAAGTGGTCTGATTCCAAAATGTAACACGCCTCGTCTTTGAATATGCATATAAAACAATGCACATAGGCGAATAAAGAGTCATAAAATTGTTTTGCAAGCCTCGTGTCTCTCGCGACTATTTCACTACATGCATAATAAAAGTGTTGGCAATCTATAGGCTCAAATGTGCAATGTGACAAAAATCTATTTTTGCACAAGCCATCCATTCTTGAGCCCTCAATAGTGTCCACCTCCATTGGATAGAGTTCTTTGTATTTGTTGGCTGTGTTTCCTTTAACATGGCATGGACATTAGAAAGGGCAATCATGCCTTCAATAAGATTGCCTTCATAAATGTGCAAGGCACCTTCTGAGTCATAAATATCTGGTGTCTCAGTGAAGTGAATAATATCCACACATGAAAGAATGACATGACGTTCTTCTCCGTTAGGCCCCCTAGTCATGAACTCCACCTTATCAATAAGGACATCTTCAGGCATTAAAATGGCACAAATCAAGCCAACAGTCTCAACATCACGCATTGTAAACCCGGGCTCACCCACTGAAACCTTTGAAACAACCACAAATGCTTTCATGTGTAATCCATTTGAACTCAGCTTCTGTTGAACTTTCCAAGCCCTTGTTAAGAAAACCAGGGAGGCCTCACCAACAGGCCTCAGAATAGTTTCTGTAGCAGCATAGAATGCCTGCAATCACACAAAGGAAGTTATTAACAATACATCAAAATGCTTTTCTGAGTCCCTCACCCGTCCAGTCCACATTGCCCCCCACCCGCCACGTAGATTACCTTGTTGACACATATAACCTACTGTATAGTCAATCGTTGCAAGAGTTTGATTCTAGTTGACAGTATCGATTTGAGAGTCGTAATGAACTCCCCAATTTTTTACTGGTTGGTCACAAATATGATCCGTTGTTGATGAATCATCATCCTCTTTTTGAGCCACTGGTTTGATAGTCCAAGTCACAGGATCAACCTTGACTGCACGTTCACGATTTTCAAAAGTGATTTTTCCAGTACCCCAGTTATGAACTACTTGCGCAACTCGTAACCATGGGCATCCCAATAGGACTCGGTAAACATTTGGTGCTTCCGGTAAGTTCATTACTACGAAAGTAATGACAAACTGTACTCCGACAATTTTGACAGATATATCTTCAACCATTCCTCACGGACAAACTGTTGTTTGATCAGCCAGCTTTATGGCAAAAGTCGCAGGCTTTATCTTTGTAAGGCCCCATTTTGCACATAGCTTTGTAGAAATCAGGTCAACTCCCGAACCGCCATCTATCATGGCTGCTTCGTTAGGAAATTGTCTATGCTGTATCGGCAGGGTGATATTTTTTATGATCACTTTTCCAAGCTGCTCCGACATGGAGTACTTCATTAGATTCTTCAAATCCAACACAAAAAAGTGGCTCTTGATGGACTTCTGGTTCAGCTTGAGTTAACTTTTGCCCTAATACTTCTTTTGCTTTTGGCACCAACTTTAGGAACTCTCCTAATGAAATATTGATCTTACTAGATAAAATATTCATGAGCAGTTCTGTTTGCAGTGCTTCCGGTTCAGTCATCTTGAAGGGTTCTTCATGATGATACAACTGAGCATTCATATCTGTATGTGGATTATTCGGTGGTTGCACTGGTGAAGAATGAACTTCGATTGTTGCTCTAACAGCTTCAAGCTCCTCTTGCTCTTGCAAATGTTTAATCCACTGCCTTATATCCTGATATCTTCTTTTTTCTGCATGAAGATTTGGATATACTCCAGATGTTGTTGGTATATCAGTTAACAATATAGAATCAGCAGGTACCGGAACTGCTATAGGTTGTTTTTGCTTCTGTGCTCTGGTAACCACCATCAAGGATACACTTGGTTTATTCTGAGCTACTGGTCTTTGCTTAACTGTTATTAGGTGGTGGCTTCGGTCTTGCTGGACAGTCCTTGTAGCAGTGTCCATAACCACAGTCACGACAAAATGGTACAAATTTGCCTTTGTTTAGACAGACTGCAACTCTATGATTTTCTCCACATGCAAAGCATCCAAGTGGTGCTCTGGTCTAGTTTCTAGATGCTTGTTGTTGCGCGACAACATAAATAGCATACTATTCTGAAGATCCACCTTCATAATCATTACTATAATTTCATTGCTCGGTTCCTTTGTAAGGTTCTGGTTCCATCAAATTGGCAGGAGGAACGGGGTGCTTTGGTGGGGCAGGTAAGGCTAATCGTTCTGGGTATCCAAGAGCAGATTGACGAGATCTAACTGTCGGATTTCCTCCATAAAGTGGTTCTCGATTTTTTTTTTCCAAATGATCAAATTTTTTTTAATGACTCGATTTTTTTCAAAAGACTAGATTTTTTCAAATGACTCGATTTTTTCAAACGACTCGAAATTCGGAAACTTAAATTTCAAAAGACTCACTTTTTTTTCAAAGACTCACATTTTTTTCAAAGACTCGAATTTTTCCAAAGGCTCGAATTTTTTTGAAAATTCAAATTTTTCCAAAGACTCGATGATTTTTTGAATACTCGAATTTTTCCCAAGACTCGAATTTTTTCCAAGACTCACTAGATCATCGGCCGCCACCTAGATCAATCATCATCGCCCGTCAATGACATATTGAATTTCCAAATCATCGGCGGTCACCTAGATCGGCCGCCATTGCCTGTCAACGACGGGCACTCACAACTAATATATATATATATATATATATATATATATATATATATATATATATATACATATATACGTATTCACACAGAGAGTCACCCAATTTACAAAAGATCGAGTCGACATGTTCACGCTACCCATTTCATCATATGGTCTTACGGTCACAAGTCATATAACATTGATGCAAAATGAATAAATACTTATACTTACTTTCAAAGGCTTCAACTCAATAGTCATTCATTGAATACACTTGGCAAACCACAAGGGAATACACTTGGCAAACCACAAGGGAAAGGCTGAATCTAAAAAGAAAATGCTTGACAAATGAAAGAAATGCTCAATAAACGAGAGAAATCCTCATTCAAAACCATATATAGAATTTGAAAAGAGAACATAAAGTGGAAAGAAAAACTGAGAAGCTTGTAATATGCAAGGAGAGCCCAACATCTCATGCATTCCTTGGGTTTCGGGTTTTGGCCCGCCGACCCAGAAAAACTCTACTCAACTTGGGTCTTGACCCACACTACTCTCAAAGAACCTTAAACTTAAGCCCTAATGGTGGATAATAGGCCTGATTTTCAGTTCCATGAATGAAGGAAAACACTCGAGTCCAATATAGGAAAACACTCGAGTCCAATATAGGTTGTGGTGAGCGACAAGACTCGAGTGTCCACGATTTCTATTTCAGAGAAATGCACCCGACACGACCAGCTGCTCAAGTGCATCATCATGCATGAACATACAGACATACAGACATTTCTCTCTCTCTCTCTCTCTCTCTCTCTCTCTCTCTCTCTCTCTCTCTCTCTCTCTCGTACTACTGGGATAGCGGAAAGCTGGAGAAGCAGCCATGCATGAATATCGAGCCTACCATATTCAGAATCCGAAGGCGAGTGATCAATCGAATCCAGCGACTGCTTTTTGCTTTTGGGAGCTGTCTACCCTATAGGACCATTTTATCACCAGGTAGACTCACTAATCTCTGAACCACTAATACATTATATCATATTTTTGCAAATGGGTTTCACGATGGCTTCCGATTTTTTTATCATTCTAGGTCTCTCTCTCTCTCTCTCTCTCTCTCTCTCTCTCTCTCTCTCTCTCTCTCTCTCATATTCATCCATCTAAAGAGTCCGCTTTAAGAAGCAATAGATCATGCAGCACATAGATTGCACATAGCACACATGACATTCGTCTTTGAACTTTCAAAACTTTGGTGGCTGTAATCACGAAAACCCTCTTCAGTGGACTTCATCCTCCAGAATTCACTCGTAAGATTGAATATCTCTATCTACGAGCTGAGAGTCGCACTCCTAAACAATGGAATTGCGGCCTCTCACAGCAACGACTGCGTCTCTCTCTACATGCACTAATTACAAAGCATGGTTTAAGTGACAGGAGGTGAGTCATATTTTGCACAAGCTAAGCTACTTCCTGATATGCAGGCTACAATCTAATTTTGTGATCTCTCTCTTTAATTGAAGGTGAAGAAGTCAAGTGCCCTCATTGTGATTCTCTGAATACAAAGTTTCGCTTTTTAAACAATAATAACGAGAATCAACAGATATACAAGTGCACAAATTGCCGTCGCATATTCACAAGGCTGGGTGGGAAGGTCAGGAAAAAGAGTAAGCAATTGGAGCAAGAGGAAGTCATGGCTCAAAATACTGCACAAGGAATAGAATCCGATGGATTCTCTACACGAAACACTCGTCAAAGATCCTTGGAAGACGACAAAGAAATTAGTTGCTTGCATTGTGGCTCCGTGGATACCAAATTCCGGTATTTCAACAACAAAAAGCGAAGCCAAGAGAGATATCTATGCAAAACATGTCGTAAAACATTTACGCGTGGTGGAAAAGTACGGAGCAAGACTACGAAGGTATCAAGCCAACCAACTCAATCTGATTATAACAAATCCTCTCTTTACGGGAATTTTAACATTGAAGCATCACCACTAACAATCAAAGGTTGTGATGACTACATCAACTTTGACATCCCAGGATTAGTAGTGGTTGACAGTAAGAAATATTTATTGAACAATTTCACAAAAGCAGATGCAAAGTTGGCTGAAGATTGGACGAGATACTTCAGTGATGAGAATTCAAATGCTAGTGAATCAGCTCTTTCAAATCTTCATGGGATTCCCACAGGATGTAATGAAACACCTGCTATTGGAATTTTGATTAATGCGTACGAGGATCAAAGTGAAATGCATATTGAAAGCCTTGAAGCGATTGAAATCCGGCGAGTTGAAGATTTGGACAAGGACAACATTGAAGATTGGCAACTCACAGTTGAGGATTTGGAGAACCTGGACTTTCTATTGAAAGATTTGTGGGATTAGTCGAGAATCATGGTCCAAACTGCGAGAACATAGCTCCTCTTTGAACATCAACATTAACATTTAATGATTTTGTTTGCTCTTTATGTTGATTAGTTGCTATGTTGTCAATGATGCATTTCACAACATTATGATCTCGCAAATTTTTATAAAAGTGTCATAGTAATTTTGCAATTGGTCTCAATATAGCTTGAACAAGTCAAACTACAATACATAATAGAGATCTCACAACTCATGCTTGGAGAATCAAAGCGTTTTAATAAATCTCAAAATCTTCAAGATATGTTATGTTAGTATATTATTATATTAGTAATTCACATATGTATCCATGCCTTTGAAATCTTTTCATAAATGCCTTCCTCATACATAGGTCTCTTATTTGCATTGTGAATTAAAATGGGTTTTTCAAGAATTTTGAAATTCACAAAAATTTAATAAAAAACATGCTAAAAGTTATTGAGGTGGTAATAAAATGACTTAAATCAAATTTGATCATTATATGAAAAAAATATTTGCTTTTCCTATGGTCTAAATAATATATGTTTAGAAACCCGTTTACTACATTCCATGTTGGTGATAAATTCACATAAGAAACATTCAAACATATACTTGTGATTTTGATCATTCAAATTTTAATTTTTTTTTTCATTATGATCAGCAAGTGAATATCTACCTAGATCCTAATGCATGCAACCAAAAGGACACCTGTGGAGCCAAACCACCCAACCAACAAAAAACGGATAGTCAAATCCCTAACCGCTTCACCCTCGAGTGACAGTGACTGTACGCAAGAGAGGAGAGGATCCTGGTGTAACTGGAAAACAGAAATCTGGTGGTTGAGGTGGGCGAGTTCCTATAAGTGATAGTGACTGTATGCAAGAGAGGAGAGGATCTTGGTGTAACTGAAAAACAGAAATTTGGTTGTTGGGGTGGGCGAGTTCCTTCAAGAGATATAGTCTCCAAAAAGGTAAAGAATATTCTCTCTAGGATCCCCTAGTCCAATACAATTGCATTTAATCTCCTATTCTTGCACCAAAAGCAATCAATCAACATGCAGTAGCTTCCTAAGTCTAATTAGAGCGTTTAGGCCCTCACAAGGTTATTAATTAAATTATCGGCCTGGTCCAGAATGATGTGGTGCAACTAATAATCTCATACACTGGAGTACCGCAATTTTAAACATACGCTTTTTTATTCTTTTACAAACTAAGAAATATTGATGTCTTTTGTTATTATTGGCTCTTGAAATCACTGAGAAATTTCAAATATAAATAAGCAAACTAAGTTTGATTATAATATACCATTTCACCATTCTATAAAAAATTTATTAATAAATAAACATACAATTATATGTCATGATATAGCTCTATGTTACATGCATGAGTGTTCAAAAATACTTAACCTTGCAAAAATCATTTAATTTTTTTTTTACAAGATTTAAAATACAAACACTAGTATTTGTGGTCAACATGTCTGAATTCAAGAGTTCCATTCCGAATCCTTTATAGTATTCATAGTTTTTCTTTGTTTGGTGAGAACTCTTGTCGAGTTCAATTGTCTAGCACCAACAAGGTGGTATCAGAGCAAACACCAACAAGTTTGGTATCAGAGCTCCAAGCACCAACATGCCATACTATCTAAAGATAGTATTATGTACTGTCTATTTCTAGAATTGGGTCTTTCTTGAGTATTTTAGCCATTTTTTTAAGTGTTTAGACTTTTTTTTTGGTAAAAACAAGTTTTAAGATTCCATGGTATGGAATGGTTCTGTACCATGTACCTCAAGATCCTTTTTGCTACTTTCCAATGATCCAAAGTAGGTGATGACATAAATTGACTAATCAAGCTCACAACATAGCAAATATCAGGATGAGTAGTCGTGAGATAAATCAAACTTTTAAATAGTTGACGAAATACTTTAGCGTCAACTTGACCATTATCATCAATACAAGACAGCTTCTTACCAGCTTCGCATGGAGTGATGGAAGGTTTACATTCTATCATGTGGAATCTCTCTAGAATCTCATGAACGTACTTGCTTTCACGTAGCCTGATGTCATTGCCATTCAGCCATACTTCAACTCCCAAGCAATAATGCATAAGATCTAAATTTGTCATCTCAAATTGCTTGCACAAGTTGGCTTTGATGGAGTGAATGAGATCTCATCATTGCTCGTGATAATTATATTATCAACATAAAGCACAACCAAGGCAATGCTATCATGTTTATAAGAACATAAAGATCTGGATCTGAACTTGTTCTCATAATCTTATGAGAGAGAAAGTAATGATCAATGCATCCATACCATGCACGTGGCGCTTGCTTGAGACCATAAAGTGCTTTGTGTAGTTTGGATACCTTATCTTCCTGTCCCTTCGCAACAAAGCCTTGCGATTGGAGCATTTATACCTCCTCTTCTAAAGTCACCATTCAAAAATTCGAATTTTACATCCATTTGGTGGATCTTCCACCCAAAATGAGATGCGAAGGCAACAATCAAGCGTAGCGTAGTCTACTTAGCCAGTCTACTTGGCCAATGGAACAAATGTTTCTCATAGTCGATTCCCTTGCTTTGCTCATAGCCCTTTACCACCAAGTGTGCCTTATGGTTTGCGATCGTGCCACCCGCATGAAAATTTGTTGTCAATGGGTTTGTTTCCATGTGGTAGATCAACCAACCTGCACGTATCATGCATGTGGATTGATTCCATCTCCTCTTCCATTGCCCTTTGTGGGGTCGAAGATCTCTCATAGTATAGCCCTTCCGCTTGTCAACAAAGGTTAGATCACTGGATAGGTGCCTAACTATGCATAGATGCTACTTTTAGTTAAATTCCTACTTTCTCCCTTAACTCTACTCACCACTATACTACTCCTCTTTAACTCTACTCCTCTACACTAACATTCATCATAGTTTTGGTTGAAGGGAAGGGATGGAGAAGAAGAGATTGAGAAGAGAAGAGAAAGAGAGTGAGGGTGGAGGTTAGCTCAAATGCTCCTTATGCTTGCTAATGGAAAAACATTCACTATGGCAAACAATAAAACATGGAAATGGAAAGCAATGGAAATCACAACCAAGAGCAATAGCAAGTAGTGAATAGCAAATGAGGATGCTTCTCTTCCAAAAATGGTAGAGTTTCCTCCTTCTCATTAAGCATGGAAATAGTGTACAAATGGTGCCTTTTTATAAAATGGGAAAGGCCCTTGCCCCTCAATCTTATTGGCTAATATTCACAATGATCCTAACCATTCATCTTGGACCGAACTTGATCCAAGGGCCCACAAAAAGTACATTAGAAATCACAAGATTCATGTGAGTCCCAATTTGGACCCAACTCTAAAAAGTGATCTCTAAGTTTAAAAATGACATTGGGCCTCTAGTTTTATTTTAATTACAAGGCCCAAGTCAAGTTTATTTTGTTTACAACTTCAATTGTGTGCTCATTGGGCCACGGGCTTATACACGCAGGATGCCATGGCCTCGCAACACATTTTATTGGAGGATTTTATTTATTTAAACTTTGTTGGGAATACCCCCAACAGGACCCACGGCCCGAAGTAGTGCCGGTCCCTCGGCACTCTGCCGGTTTAGTAGAGCGTTCTCTTACACCGCCTCTGGTGGATGAGATATCCCGTAACGTCTTCCATGAAGTTGAGACGGTCCAGTTTCTTTGAGTCCTTTGGCATGTGGAAGGACTTGTGAACTCCTGTCAACCATTCCTGATCCACCCATGCTTGGAATCGTTTCGTCCAGGGATCACCAAGGAATGCAGCTCGGTAATATACGCGAGCGACTGGCAGCTGGTCTTCGACTTTGTCGGAAGTGAGCACCTTATTTGGATCAAAGAATATGGAGGGAAGGAAATCATCCCAATTTGTTCAATGCCCATTAAATATTCCAAGTCCCGGGCGTAAGTGGCTGCCGCGCCGACTGTGGGATCGGGGCAATTGATGTAGTAGCTGGCGAATGAGGAGAGAGCCCTTATGGCGTCTACATCTGTTGTCCACCCATATTCGGATTTGATGATTGGCCAGTTGAAATTGTTGAGTGTGATCTGGTCTAGAGGAGTGCCGCATTCTGTCCATTTGGATCTTCTTGGACATGGCAGGAAATGCGCGTTCACCCGTAACTATTGCGGACTCGTCACGTAAGCCCTGATGGCCGCAGGTTCTCTCTCAAATAACTGCTGTCGCCACTCCGGTTGTCGTTGGAGGGCGGGTAAGGCTTGCAGTTCTTTTCCCTTGATGGTTTGAGCTGAGAACGATAACTGCCAGCCGCCTCTTGATGACTCGTGGGGATATTTGGATAAAAATTCATTAATGTTCTCCTCCACGGATTTCGGTCTTTGGAAGGCCCGCTGGCAGATATCGTTCGTGACCCTCTGGATGATGTTGTTGGGCCCTGGATGGTGGTTGCGCCTTAGCTCTGGTCGCGCATCTCAGCAGCCGCATCTGTCTGCACTTGGTCCTGGCCTTCGGACCCTTGATTTGGTTGAAATCCCCTTGCTACCTGCTAGCTCTGGTCTTGGCTGGTACTAGCCTGTGCAGCGTCAAAACTAGGTGGCGGTGGAATTACCATGGGGGAGGGCTGGGCCTTCGTTTTCATGTATTTCTGGCATGCCTTGAGGGCTTGCTTGGCCTGGGCGAGCTCTTGCGTTGCGCTTCTCCGATACTTATTGAAGTCCGCCTGGTAGCTATTCAGGGTTTGGCTATAAATCTGCACCTGACGCCGTAGAAGGTTCATCTCTGATTGGGAAAGCAGCCTTGTGTCCGGTGCAGATTGAGCTAACCAGACGAGCTTCTCATCTTGTAAGGCTTTAACCTCCGTCCCCAGGCGCGTGTTCTCTGCTTTCAAAAGTGTAAGTTGCGCTTGGATGGGGCCAAGCCGTTGAGATGCTTCAGTTTGAAGCTCCTGCACCTTTGTGGAGGCCTCCGTCAGTGCTTTGGAGAGGCTTTGGATATATTTGTTTAGGCCCTCCTCCTTCTGTTGCAACTTGAGAGTGAATTGGACCAATATAATCCAATCCCCATTTTTTGAATGGTGCTTGGGCTAAGGCTGGGTGCAGTGGATCATAGTTCAATCTCGTTGGTCTTCTTGCCCTTTGGCACACATCACACTTTTTCAAGTATTCCTCTGTGTCTTTATGAATCGTTGGCCACCAACATCCTGATTGCAGGACCTTGCGAACTGTAATGTCAGATGCAAAATGACCTCCACCCATGCCTTCATGTGAAAGCGAAATGATCTGGGTGGTCTCATGAGGAAGAATACACCGTCGAAGAATTCTATTTGGACCTCTTCGGTACAACTGGCCGGCAATCAACTGATAAGGTCTAGCTTTCCGCCTTTGGTAGTGATTTGTCTGGTTGGCCCCACATTAGATATTCAACAATGTCGGCAGCCCATTCTAGTACTGTATCTACGTAAAATAAGACAGCATCTGCCAGCTCATCATCGAATTGGGTTGCAATCTCCTTTCCCTTGATTCGTGACACATGATCTGCCATGTAGTGTTGTTTTCCCTTGCAAACTACTATCCGAAAATTAGATTCCAACAACAACAGGAGCCATCTGGTGATTCTCCCGGTGTTGCAAGTTTTATTAACAAGATATGGCAAGGGTTGATGGTCCGTATAAAAGGAAAATGTGTGGCTATCAAATAGTGTCGAACTTCTTAACTGCATAGATCATTGCCAGTGCTTCTTGCTCTGTGGTTGAATAATTCATGTTGGTATCACTGAGTTGTTGGCTTGCAAATCGGATTGGAAAATCCTTTTTGTGTTCACCTGGCTGGGTTAAGTTTGGTCCAACTGCATACTTCGATGCGTCCGTATGCACGTGGAACTCAATGGACCAATTGGGTGGTCGTAGGATTGGTGCTGAGACCAATGCATCCTTAATCTTCTGGAAAGCCTTTAGAGCTTCCTCATTCCAATGTGGATCCATTGTGAGCTTGTAAATTGGTCTGGCTAACTCCGCAAAATCAAGAATGAAGATCCTATAATAGTTAACATGACCCATGAAAATGTAGACCTCGCGGATCGTCCCCGGTGGTGGTAGATCAACAATGATCCTGATCTTTGATAGATCTGTGGCGATCCCATGTCTTGACACTATATGGCCAAGTATCAAGCCATGTACCACCCAAAATTGACATTTTTTTGGATTCAGGGAGATATGGTATTTGCGGCATTTTTGTAGCACCTTCTCCAAATTGGATGAGTGTTCCGAATTTGGTCCATGCACGCACAGATCGTCCAAAAAAATTTCCAGAAATTTTTGCAAATAATCTTTGAATGCCGCCTGCATGACTCGCTGAAAAGTGCTTGGGGCATTGCAAAGTCCGAATGGCATCACTTTATAGGCATAACTTCCCCATTCCGTGGTGAATGCTGTCTTGTGCTGGTCCGGGGGGGCTATTTTCACCTGGTTGTAGCCACTGAAGCCATCCAGAAAACTGTAGGCTTCGTTAAATGGTAAAGGAAAATGGTCCTTCTTGGTGGCTGCATTAAGCGCCTTCAGATTCACACAGATATTTGCCATTCTTCTTGGGTACTATAACTACTGATGATACGCATTCCGTGTGCTTGATTTCGTAAATGAAATCTGCATCCATAAGTTTCTGCAATTCTTGCTTGATCAGTTCTGTATAATTCGGGTTGCAGCGGTAGTAACGGCTTACCTTGGGGACTGCTCCGTCCACCAAAGGTATGGTGTGCTGGACTACTGTTGGTGGAATGCCCTTTAGATCACTGTAGCTCCAGGCAAAATAGTCTTAATATTCCACCAACAAGGATCGTAGTCTCTTGAACTGCGTGGGTGTTAACTGCTCTCCCACATGCACTATCCTTTCTTCTTCTCCTGGGTTCGCAAGATTCATCGGCTGTGTTCACGTAGGTCTCTCGAAGACTTGTTCCGCTGGTGTCCGACTTTGATCAGGTTCTCATTGGGCTTGCGGCATCATGATTACCACGTCACTTAATGTATAATTCTTGAAAGTATCAGACATCTCATGAACTGGAACTCATCGAGATTCCTCTTTCAGCATATTGATCTTGGCCCGACTGGTCATTTTTTTATTTTTTGTGACCTGTGTAGAAGATGACGCTGTATCTGAGTCCAACTTGATTGACTTCAAGGAATCCAACACCTTCTTATTGCTCTTTTTTGTCATTTTGATGGGTTCATCTTTGTTGTCTTTCTTTGGGACTGTTGTGACATTCGCCTCATGGTTGAGAATATCAACGTCTATTATAGCTATTGCCTCTTTGGGTAGGTCACTCCATCGGATCACCTGGTTGTAGCGTTGCTTCAACTGATTCTTCTTATTCGCAGGTGCCTTGGGTGGTTCGATCCTTGAGACCTTCGCCATAGCAGACCTTTGTGGTGGTTGAGCTGGTACCTTCTTGGTTCCGTAACGATCTGGGTCTATGTGGTGTAGGGCTTGTTCATCAGTCAGCTCAATCTCCCTATTATAAGTTAGAGCATATTGCCAAGGGACTAGATCATCGTCCACTGGGTTCTCAGTCGGCTCCGCTGACAGCCATGCTACGTTTATCATATTCACTCCAAATGTGATTGGTGTGTCCATAGTGTAACATTTGGGTGAAGATATAATCGTTTCTAGATCTGATTCATATTGACATGCGTGGCAGTCAATAGTTGCTAATTCATCCGTCCATCTCATGACATCCATCTCTGAATGATAGTGACCTCCCTTGGCTGGCCTTGGGCGGTCAATCGTATGATTTGTCATGGATGATCCGTCATCAGCCTTGGGTGCAATAGGTTTCACCGCCCATGTGGTTGAATCTACCTTTACAGCTTGTTCTCTGTTCTCGAAGGTGAGTTTCCTTGTACTCCAGTTGTGTACTACTTGCGTAGCCCTCAACCATGGTCTTCTCAGTAAAATACGGTATGCAGATGGAGATTCAGGTATATCCATGACCACAAAAGTAATCACATACTGCATGCCTGCTATCCTTACGAGAATATCAGCAACTACACCTTTTGGTTTCACACAGGATTGATCTGCTAGCTTGATGGCAAATCTGGCTGGCTTCAGTCCTTGTAATCCCCGATTTTCGTACAAGGTAGTGGAGATCAGATTGACACCTGATCCTCCATCTACCACTGCCACCTTGTCCTCATATCTCTTGTGTTTGATTGGCAAAGTGATGTTGTGTTCCTCACCATGCTGCTCCGATGTGGAGGACGTTACTTGTTTCATCATAGCCCGCACAATAGATGGGCTCAGGTGCTATTGGCTCCTCATCCTCCTTGGCCCATTTAGCTAAAAGGCTTTTTGCTTGTGATGCAATCCGCAGTAGTTCTCCGAGGGATAAACTAACGTGGCTTGACAACAAGAGTGTGAGCCTTTCAGTGCGTGGTTCCTCAGGCTCCACCATGTGAAAAGGTGATTCATGTTGGTGCAACCGATCATTCTGATCAGTGTACAGTGGTGAGCCTGGTTGCGGATCTCGTTCGACGCCGACTGGAGGTTTTGTGGGATTGTTTCATTCTTGCTATTTTTCCTCCTCTTGTGCTTTTTGTACCTAGTGTTTTATTTTCTGGTACTCTCTTCTCTCTTCCCTCACATTTGGATATGGCGCTAAAGTTGAGGGTTGGTCGTCAGTGACCGATGGTGGTGGTGAGGGAGCCACTTCCTTCCTCTTCTGTGCTCGCGTAACAGCTAACACAGGAGCGTAGTCATGTCGACCTTTCGATGAAATCCTTGCTAGAATTGCTGATTGCTGTATGGCAATGATATTAAGAGATGCACTGGTTCCAGGTTTAAATGGACAATTCATGAAACAAAGTCCATAACCGCAATCTCGAAAGGAGGTTGTATATTGTCCTTTGTAGGGACATTCTGCAATTCTGTGTCCCTCGCCGCACCCGTAGCAGCCGTAATTTCTTCCACCTTGATGTTGAGTTTGAGCTGCATAGGCCGATACATATTCATTTATGGCAGGATCCATAAATGGTTCATCTGGTCCGTACCACTGCTGCTACTCAAGTTGAGGTGATTTGCAATTCTTGTTCTGTTGCTGTCAGGTTTACATGGGCCACTTGTTGATTGGCTGGCCCTGGTGGAGCAGGTAAGGCCATGCATTGTGGTTGATTGGGTGCGTCGTACCTTGGTGCCACGTTAGGTTCCCCTTTATGATAAGGATAAGAAGTCTAATAAGGACTTCTCTTCTGTTGAACAATCCTGGGGTTAAACGGACAAAATGCCGTATCGTGCGATGTTGCATTGCACAGATGGTAGAATCTATGTCTCAAATTTTGCATTAGGACTGGACACTCGTTCGTTGTATGGTTTTGCGTGCATACTGAACACCATACATTTTCTCATCGAGGATACTACAACTAGGTTGGTTCCGGTTGATGTGGAGTTACTGCTACAGTTCTTTGTAAGGCCTTCAGTTTCTGGTCAAACTGCGTTGTAAGTTGCTCCATCTGCTGTTTGTGTAATTTTGTCATTTGGTCCAACAGCAGTTGTGTGGATAGAGCGGATGCGTTTGATGATGATGATGCGATCAAGGGAGTAGGAGTGTGGGTGGAAGGATATTCGTCGTCAGATCCCTCATCCTCTTCTCTGATGGCATCTTCCATAGCTTCTTGCAGAGTAGCGTACTACTCCCATCTTTTCAGTTCTCTTCTGATGCTTTGTGGTAATCCGGCTAGGAACCACATGATCACCGCATGATTGGGAGTCAGGGCTGCACTGCACTCGAATCATAGATGTTTGACCCGTTCAATATAATCTCAGACCCTTTCTCGTTTTCCCATCTTGACTTTGCTTAGCAGGAGAAACGGGTCTTCTAGGAACTTTCTTGGTTTAAAGCGCGTAATGAGAGCTGCTTTAACCGCTTCCCAGGTGGATTTCTCTTCCTCTGACAGGTTGAAAAACCAATCTTGAGCCACTACAAGTAAGGACATAAGGAATAGCATCAGCTTCTCCGTAGGTGTCCGTTCGTCGTAGATTTCACAAGCTTGCTCGTAGATCTGGAGGAATCGGATGGGATCTGAGGATCCGTTGTATTTTGGTATCTCCATCCGTGGTGCTCTCCGAACTGCATGCAAGGGTGCAACAGGTACAGGTTGGCCCATTGGATCCATTGGTGTTGGTTCCAGTTCTGCCTCTTGTTGCACAACTGCTAATCTGGGAAGGTGTGGTGCCTGATTTGCTATCCTTCGTGCTATTGATTGTCCCGATCTCAGATTCATTCGATGGTGGGTTCCAAAGTGATTGGATCTTGCTTATACAATAGGATGCAGTCTGGATCTTCAAGGATCTGATCAATCTGATAGACCGGAATGAATTTTAGGCCTTTTGCGATGGTTTTTTGTTGATAACTTTTTTTTCCTTGTACTGATTGACCTGAGATTTTGATAGTAGCTAGATCTGATACAGATCTTTCCACTGATCTGGTCTGCGAGGGTTATCTTGTGCGAGGGTTGGCTGTGTGAGGGTTCTTTAGCTATTTTTGTAGGTAAAAAACTTGATATCTTTCAGATCTCTGGGAAGTAGCTCTCGCAAGCTTCACATTAGATGGATCTGGGTCGGATCTCACTATATAATTCTCTACAAGAGTTAACTCTCAGAAGAAGTGAAAATTTCACTATCTACGAGGGTTCAAAATCACTTTTTGTGCTTGATCTTCACCAGATCTTCATAGTAACTCTCGCAGGCTTCATCACTGATGTAATTTGACATTCTGAATCGATTGTGAGGGTCTGCGAGAGTTCTTACTGGAAGAATTTGTTGGATCTTCACTTTTTAGTGATTTTTTTGCACTTAGATCCAATTTTCTGCTCACTGGAATCAAACAAATTCTCGCAAGCTCTTCTATGTTTTGGTCTCACTGAGATGGAACTTCAGAATTCTCTGCGAGAGTTCTTGATCACTGGGACTGAAAATTTCACTGTCTGCGAGGGTTCATTGGTACTTTCCCGTCTTTTTTTCACTGGGAACTCTCGCACAAGCACTTAATCATCAAACTAACTCTCTCAAGCTTCTCTGTGTCCTGGTCTCACTGAGATGGAACTTCAGAGGGCTCTGCGAGAGTTCTTATGAAGACTTGAATTTTTTTGGATTTTTTCAAGGGTTTTTTGAATTTTTTATGTTTTTTCTCTGATTTTTACAATCCGCTTGGAACCAACTCTTGCAGGCTTCTATGCAGGTTTGGGACAGTACCCTGGAGCTGCTACTAGTCATGCAAGGGTTAATTCCCACTGATTCTGGAGATATAAAAATCTGATGAGTTTTTTGGCTCTTTTTCTCTCTAAAATACAGATTGGTGTGTTTTTTTGAGTTTTTTGGATGATTAGTTTGGGTTTCAAGCCCTTAGAGTTTGTTCAGGGCCTCCTCTACCCTCTCACACCTCCTCCGCTAGTTGTAAACAGTCCAAACACAAAAAAAATACAGAAAACTAACTCTAAAGTCCCAAAAATCTACCTAAACTACTCTAAAAAGCAAAAAAATAGCTAAAATGCAACTAAACTAGTTAGTGGAAACCTATCCCCGGCAACGGCACCACTGTGGGGTCAAAGATCTCTCGTACTATAGCCCTTCTGCCTGTCAACAAATGTTAGATCACTGGATAGGTGCCTAACTATGCATAGATGCTACTTTTAGTTAAATTCCTACTTTCTCCATTAACTCTACTCACCACTATACCACTCCTCTTTAACTCTACTCCTCTACACTAACATTCATCATAGTTTTGGTTGAAGGGAAGGGATGGAGAAGAAGAGATTGAGAAGAGAAGAGAAAGAGAGTGAGGGTGGAGATTAGCTCAAATGCTCCTTATGCTTGCTAATGGAAAAACATTCACTATGGCAAACAATAAAACATGGAAATGGAAAGCAATGGAAATCACAACCAAGAGCAATAGCAAGTAGTGAATAACAAATGAGGATGCTTCTCTTCCAAAAATGGTAGAGTTTCCTCCTTCTCATTAAGCATGGAAATAGTGTACAAATGGTGCCTTTTTATAAAATGGGGAAGGCTCTGGCCCCTTAATCTTATTGGCTAATATTCACAATGATCCTTACCATTCATCTTGGACCGAACTTGATCCAAGGGTCCACAAAAAGTACATTAGAAATCACAAGATTCATGTGAGTCCCAATTTGGACCCAACTCTAAAAAGTGATCTCTAAGTTTAAAAATGACATTGGGCCTCTAGTTTTATTTTAATTACAAGGCCCCAATCAAGTTTATATTATTTACAACTTCAATTGCGTGCTCAGTGGGCCATGGGCTTATACACGCAGGATGCCATGCCCTCGCAACACATTTTATTGGAGGATTTTATCTATTTACACTTTGTTGGGAATACCCCCAACACCCTTTTCCACTCTTTAATATCCTTTGCCTCATCAAAGGTCGATGGCTCTTGACACTCCAAAATGTCACTCATTAGGGCATAGTTCACATGATAACGATCTAGAGGTTTTCTTTCTTGCATTGATTCCTATGAACTAGATCCAAATTGATTCATTTTCGCATATTTCATTATCTTTTCGTACCATTTGAGTAGCTTAGATTTAGGTGATACACTTCTTGGAGAGTATGTGTCCCAAGGAGTGTCCAAGAATCATCTCTTGTTTCCAACAGGTCTTTCCCTTGTTGCATCTATCAGCAAATACCTTCCCCTAGGCTCATAAATTGGGGGTGTTCTTTCGTACTCGCTTTGTCAAGCCTCATCTTCATGTGCATCAACCTGTGGAACTTCTTCTTCATGTTCTTCTTCCAATATTGTGGGAAGTCTCTTGATGCTATCATCACCTACATGGTCTTCTTCCTCAAACCTATGCATCTCGTCAAAGATGACGTCCTTACTAATGTGAATCTTGTTCGTCGCAGGATCAAAACACTTGTATGCTTTTGTTTCTCATCATAGCCCACAAAGATACACTTGATCGCTTTGGCGCCAAGCTTGCTTCGCTCCTCCTTTGGTATGTGTACATAAGCTTTACACCCAAAGACTCGAAATTTGTCGATTTTAGGCTTCATTCCCATATGCACTTCTTCGGGAGTCACATTTGGAACTGCCACTGTGGGACTTTTGTTTTGCAAGAACGTTGCCGCATTGCACCCTTCTGATCAAAAAGAATTTGGTAAGTGCATCTACTTTATTTTGGATCATTCACTTTTCATAATGGTTCTATTATTCCTTTCTGCTACACCATTACTATGTGGCTTGTGTGATTGAGTGAATTGTCTTTTGTGCCTTGGGATCCGCAAACTCCCCAACAATATCCATGTCCTCCTGGAGTAATTATCTAAATTAATAGGCTCCCCCATCGACATGGTCTTTATTGGGCCACACAAACTACTATGAATGAGCTCAAGTGGTTTCTTGGCTGAATGTCTCCTTACGATGCTTCTTTGTAACAGGTCCTTCACATAAGGAGTGATGATCATCCTACAATGCTGGTAATCCAAACACCATCTTCAGCTTCGCCACAAATCTTGCACTCCCATAGTTCAAGTGGCCTAGTCTTCTATGCCACAATTCTGATTGTGATGTCATTGAGGTGGCTAAACCATATTGTCCTGGTTTTGTAGCATCCAACTTGCAAAGGCCGTAGTGACTATCCCGATACCCCGTTTGGCTTCTATTTTGATTCAGCCAACAATCACTGTCTCCGATTCCTTATACAGTTTCGAACAATTCTTCAAATTTCCACAACGCGATTTGTGCTACCAGTCACAAAACTGTCGGGAATTTGTAACTCTCCATTCTTGTCACGTGATTACGGCCACCAAGGCTCTGATACCAAGTTGACAATGCAATACAACACTGATCGATTTAGTCGACTTTCTCAAGATCATGTTGGTCCTCCTTTTCACATTGTAACCGATAAGTTCAGTATAAATGAGGCTTTCACAATATCAAGCTTGTTGAGTTGTTAAATTTCGCTTTTAACCATGCTAAAATCCGAGCTCAAATGGGGAGGATGAATTCAAAAAATAAAAATATAAAATAGAAATGTGATAACTTAGAAAAAAAGGAGTGAAATTTTATCGATTGAATAATGATTATGAGGGTACAAATAGGTGCATAACGAAATTAAACAAAAAAATGTAGACTTAGAAAAGGGGGTTTAAAGAGAATCTATTAACTATAGTTGATCAAATTTGGATTTTTTGAAATGTTTGCTCATTAGATGAAATTGTTGGTTATTTTATCGAGATATGTGTGCTCATTAAAATATAGAATCGTTAAAAAAAAAATTTAAAAACCTATAAAATCTATAAAAACAAAAAATCTTGTTGGGCCAAGAAAAGTGTTCTGGGCATGACGTAACACATGCACGAGAGAGAGAGAGAGAGAGAGAGAGAGAGAGAGAGAGAGAGAGAGAGAGAGAGAGAGAGAGAGAGAGAGAGAGAGAGAGAGAGAGAGAGAGAGAGCCTACGTACGGCCCCCAACGGGGGAAAAGCAGAATGTTGTGGTGAGGGTGTAGAACGTCGTGGGGGGAGAGGGGGATGGTTTCGGCATGAGTGAGAAAAAAAAAACTCGTGAGAAAGAAAAGAAAGGAAGAAACAGGAGAATGAAAGTGTGGTTTTTTTATTAGGTTAGAATTTTTTTGTTAAGTTTTGAAATTTTCGATTGAATATCTCTTTTTTTTTTCACTTGTGTTTGTTTAGCCCTCATCTGTGAGGGTTAGTGGGGTTGTGAGGGTAGGGTTAGGGTTAAGTGAGGGTTAGAGGGTAGAGTTAGGGTTAAGTGAAAATAGGGTTAGGCTTTTTTTAAAACTATAACTTCAATTTGAAGGGCAAGAAAAAATCTACATAGAAAAAAGAACTTTGAAAATGAAAAGTCCAATCAAAACTAAAATTGAACCTCTATCACAATAACTTGCATAACTTTGTCAATTCTTATCAAATTGGCTAAATATTGAGTCAGATTCAAGCTAAGGAAGAGATCTTCATTTCTATAAATTTATAAACACAAATTTTGGCCAAGATTATAGCCAAAAATAGAGAAAAAATATACTAAAAACTATTATAGTCAATCAAACTTGGAATGGTTTCACGAAAATGGCCATAATTTGGTCAATATAGCTCCAAATAAAAAAAAATTAGTACTTCCTAGAAAATAAAAGAAAACGCTATTGATTTAAAATAAGAAATCACACAAGAAACAAAGATTTGTAGGTGAAAATTGATTTGAAACATTCTAAAAATTGAAAAACAAAAAAACTAGAGCAGAAACTCTACCAAACTTAAAGAAACCCACCAAATCTTATGGGAAAAGGATCTAGTGCTTTACCACAGTTTTATGTGCCAACCCTAACATTAAACCATCTAATCTATTCTTGAACATCAAATTAGCCTAGCAAATCAAGAAATCAAGAAAATCATCAAAAAATTAAAACTACATAAAATTGAAGAAATATTCACCAAATTAGGCAAAGTAGGATAAAAATATTCATCATTATTGATCATTTAATACATTAGGCTTGAATCTAGAGCATGATCAAAGCTCTCGTGTGATTTTAGACACATGAACCATCAGTTACACCAAGAAAGCTCTCAAAGAGAATATTCAAGAACACTGCATAGAATTCAAATTAGACAAAAGTAGAATCACCTTCAGATTTAGCATGAGCTCATCAATCTATAGTGGTTAGAAGCTTATTTGGTTAATTTGGGACTTACATATAGAGAGCAAATGGGCTAATTACATGCAATACATATTTCTCATTTTATGCTTATACATGGTTCTCTTGGGTTCTACTATACATTGGTGCACTATACTTGTGATTGCTTGCAATTCTATGTGTAGAAAAATCTATATTTGTTATTTTTGGATCCACACATGTGAATTACAGTAGTTTGCTGGTTTTGTACGGACATAAATAGTACTTTATGTTTTGATTTATGTTTGATCAAGTTCTATTAGAGTTTGCATCTTATTTTGTGTATAGATGTTGATTTTCCTACATTGGCAAGATTGGTGGAGTAGCTTCTTTTGTAACCGAAGATCCTTTATGGATTTGGATCATTTATGATTTGAATTCTTTCACATGGTATCAGAGCTTGTGTTTCAAGTTATTAAGGAGAAAATCAGATCTATCAATGATCTAGTTAAGATATCAAGGCTAGAGCATGCTAGAGAGGATTCCACACCAAAATTGAGTTTCTTGCATTTGTAGATTGGATCTTTTGTAAATAAAAACACTATATAGGTTTATAAATTTGATCAATTCTGATATTTGGATTCACATGTTGGATTTAGCCGATTTTTGAATTATTGGATCAACGCAAGTGGTGGCTAATAGATTGCATATCAGAATTTTCAATTTGCATGTAGATTCGGAATAATCGATTTTTTGTGATTTTGTCAAAATCCTACTTTTGATTGGATCTCTAGATATGGTTCCACACATAATTTCATAGATGTTGAACTGGTGCAGAAGCTCAGGGTGGCTACCGCGCCTTGGGTGTTTGGTGAAAATGGCATCGAAGGAAGATCGGCAAGCTTGGAATCAGCTTGTTCCTTAGCTACCGCTTCAGATTCAAGATTATGTTGAACCACTAGATTTTCATATTATGAATTTGGATAGCATAGACATAATCTTAGGAAAAGAGTGGTTTTATTCTAAAAACGAGTCTTTAAGAAAGGATTATGTTACACATAGTATTTTCTTTTTTTCATAAGGGCTCATTGGTTGAGCTAAAAGACGATTTAAATAGGCCTTTTGATCCTTTGGTTTCTGCTTTAGAGGTTGTTGAATATTTGAAAGATTCTGGTAGTAAAGTTTATCTTTGCTTATTGAAAGATGAAATCTATGTGGATTGCCATGCAGTCCAGAGTCTAAATATTGATTTATCGCAATTGCCTGTGAATGTGCCTATAAATAATCCCTTAAGTGTTAACTCACCTGAAGGAATAATATTTAACAAGCTTAGGCAAGAGTATAGCGATGTTTTTCTTGATAAACTCCTTGATGGCCTACCTCCCCAAAGGAGTGTTGACCATCAGATAGGGTTGCTTCTTGGAAGCCAACTTGTAAGCATCAAGGAAGAGGATGAAACTTCTAAGCAGTTACAAGAACTCCTTAGGATGGGCCATATTCGGCCTAGTAAGTCCCCTTGGGGAGCACCAATCCTTTTAGTTAGTAAAAAGGATGGCAGCACACGTTTGTGTGGTGACTTTAAAAAGTTAAATGATTTAACCATCGAGAACATATATCCCTTACCTAGAATGGATGATCTTATGGATCGACTGAAGAATGGAGCTAAGTATTTCTCCAAGATTGATCTTAGATCAAGTTACCATCAGATAAGAATTAGGAACGAAGATGTTCCTAAGACTGAATTTCAATCCAGATATGACCATTATGAGTTTTTAGTGTTACCTTTTGGACTCACTAATGCGCCTGCCACTTTCCAGCAGATGATGAACAATATTCTTCGTCCATATATGGGAAAGTTTGTGATGGTGTATTTGGATGACATATTAATTTATAGTCGGACCCTTGAGGAAAATGAAGAGCATCTTCGTATTGTCTTGGATCTTCTAAGGCAAGAAAAGATCTATGCTAAGGAGTCGAAATGTGAGTTCTTCAAGACTAAACTCAAATACCTGGGCCATGTCATATCAGATAAAAGTCTTGACATCGATTATGACAAAGTCCGTAAGGTAGAAGAATGGTCGAGACCTCTAACAATTTGTGATGTGAAATCCTTTTTGGGCTTCACATGATTCTTTCATAGGTTCATTTTCGAATATGCCTTAATAACATTACCCTTGACGAACGTTCTTAAGGGGGTGAAGAAAAAATGTAGCCGCAGAAAAAGTCCAATGATAACATGGACTGATGAAATGAATGAGAGCTTTGAGACTCTCAAGCACTGTGTTTCTACAGCTCCAATTTTACACATTGTCGATCCTAATCGACTCTTTGTGGTTGATATGGATGTTAACGACTTTGTTGTAGGAGTGGTCCTCTATTAGGATGGTAGAGCAGTTGCTTTTGAAAGCAAAAAGCTGGATCCTGTTCAGACTAGGTATTCTACATATGAGAAGGAGCTTTTTGCAGTCATTCACGAGGCACTATCTTTATGGTGCCAAATTTACGATAATGACTGATCACCAATCCCTTAAGTATATTTGTGATGCCAAGGACCCTCGTGGCCGTAAGGCTAGATGGTCGAAACTCATTCAGGAGTTTGTGTTTGACATTAAGTATCATAAAGGTACGTGGAACTGTGTTGTCAATGCCTTGAGTCGGATTGGAGAGCTTAATCAGTTATTCTTTGTTGAGATCCAATCTGATTTGTATCTTTCAATACGGGATCTTTGTCGAACCGATAGGTTTTTTGGTCGCATCTGATTGGATGTCCTGACAGGAAATTCTAGATCTAGTGATGACCTTGGGATGCAGGATCCCAAGCAATCCCAAAATGATAAGATACTTGAAGACTATTCCATAAGAAATGGCCTGCTTTTCCAAAAGGGAGAGGTTTGTGTGCTGGATAGGGAGGACTTGCGGGCCCAAATCAATGCCAAAGACCATGAAAGCAAACTAAATTTCCAAGGAGATAGCCCATATTTCATAGTTGATGCTTACAAAGATGCAAGCAATTGCTTGTGTCATTCTACATGTACTTAATTTATGTGCTCTGTTAGAAAGCCCTTGCTAGATTTTTATTTGATGATCAAAATGCTTTCCATCTCACTAACACCCTAGGCTCTACTCACTGCATCACTAAAATTACACAATAAGTCGCTTGATTTTGCACTTCTCTCTCTCTCTCTCTCTCTCTCTCTCTCTCTCTCTCTCTCTCTCTCTCTCTCTCTCTCTCTCTCTCTCTCTCTCTCTCTCTCTCTCTCTCTCTCTCTCTCTCTCTCTCTCTCTCTCTCTCTCTCTCTCTCTCTCTCTCTCTCTCTATATATATATATATATATATATATATATATATATATATATATATATATATATATATATATATATATATATATATATATATATATATATATATATATATATATATATATATATATATATATATATATATATATATATATATATATATATATATATATATATATATATATATATATATATATATATATATATATATATATGAGTCTCTGCAATTTCTGCCACAGTAAAAAAGTTGAGTGTTTATTTCTAATTTTGTGATTATTTTTTAAAATTTTCATATTCACTACGCTCAATAACATTCAACTACATACTACCACACAAATCTCCCTTGGAATAATTACACTCACAAGGCATAATATCGACAATTTTTTTCATTAATAGTCCACCAAACATTTTTCTTCGCAAGTATTTTAAATACTCACATGATGAGTATTTTTTTAACTATTATGAAAATTACTTGCAATCAAACATTGCATATCAGCTATTTGGACACTATAAATACTCGCACATCATAATATTTGCACATTATGCATCTACAATCATTTATGGTTTTCATTGTTCTTCATCTTTTTACACACCACTAAGAGTACATTAATTGTTAAAGGCCCTTGACTATATCCAACCTCCTTTTATGAATCACTTGGATCTTAAAGATTCTTAGACCTACAAAAGAGCTATGAATCTCCCCTTCCAAAATGTTTGATAATCCAAACCCCCAACGCCTCCCAGTTCAAATAAAATCATGTAGCAAGTGGTTTTTTCGACCAAACGTTTGATAAGCAATTAGCCAAGTCTCCAACACATCTCAATTCAAGAAAAACTATGTATATTTAAGTATTCTCTTTGATCAAACAATTTGCCACGGTAATACTATTGATTTTTCCACTCGGACCCATACTCTATGAAAATATATTTATTTTATAGGCTCATGGTTTTACGTCACAAATCTAAAATGTGTATTGGCATCATGCTTGTTTTCAAAAAAAAAAAAATCATGACAACAAAATTTACATATTATCAAATAGGATGTTATACTTGAACATGGATTATGTGCTTAATGAGCCAAAGTAGACTATATATAATTGTTGGCCAAATATCGTCTTTGGAGTTCTATTGGAGAGACTCTAATTTTAACCACTGTTATATTTAGACAAATCTTTTAGAAGAAACCTGAAATTTGACATAGCACATGAGTTATTTGTTATTGGTGCACATTTTTAAATGAGATCTAAAATTATGTATTTGGTTATCTTTTGGATAAGAAATAATTATGTGTATTTTTAAGTCCTATTGTACTAATAATCTGAATGTGTGTCAGTTGAAATGCGTTAACTTGATTTCTTAAAAATTGTATTCTACTATTATGATTATTGTAATATGACTAATATCATTTTGTAATATGAAATAATGACATATTTGAAATATTGTTTAAGTAATTTAGGTACAATATTTATTATTTATGAGTTCATGAATTTTATAGACATTTACATATTGTGTACTTTACATATCTTGTCACTCTCTATATGAAATCAACACAAAAATTTTTGAGATGAAAAATGATAGAGATATTAGTTTTTTAGTTTTCATTAAAAACATTTGTAAAGTAACATAATTTTACAATCTCAAATAACATTACATTTTATAATTTTGTTTACACAAAGCATAATATAATTGTAAAAAAAATAAAAATGTGCATGTTAAAAAACATCATATATATGAAACTCAAAAACATAAGAAAATATTACAAATAATGTCTGTTTAAATTTGTGATTTGACAAAAAGAAATTTTTAAAATTGTCTTTGTAATAGTTATATTGAACTCAATACAATAAGTTTAATTACTTTATTATGGAATATATTATTCTTTTATTCTCTTAAAATTAATAAAATATATATTTAGGTAATAGTCTTAGGATCCGCAAATTTTGATTTTCTATTAATTTTAATCAACAAACGCTTGATGCATGAACTGAGAATGGTGTGTCAAAAAGAGGATGATGATTCGTCAACAATTGATCATACTTGTGACCGGCCAATAAAAAATTGGAGAGTTCATTATGACTCTCAAACCGATACTGTCAACTGGAATCAAGCTCTTGCAACGATTGACTGTACAACAAGTTATATGTGTCAACAAGATAATCAGCGAGATTTCATTATTGGACCAAACTTTGGATACACCGATCACTTTCCATTGAATGTGTTGAATGTAGTTTGGATATCAACGGAGCCTATACCAGAACCGACTGAAGATGAACTCATTCTTGTGAGTCATGGCTTGACTTATGATGACAATGTAGAACTTACTGATGAGTAGATTCTAAATCATATGTATCCGACCAAATTTGGAGTGCATAAGATTCTTGATGAACCAACAATAAAACTGCCAAAGGCAGTTATATTGAAGGAAGACATGATCACAGGTTCAAGCCAAGCAACATTATAATACAGTCCTGAAATGGGAAAATCCTCCTCAAAAGATTGATTCAAAGAATGTGCCACCCTTACTAGATAAAGACAAAGAGAGAGTCAATGATGATTCTGCAAGTCTAAGTTCTGGCAAGATAGTCCAATCTAGGAAGTCTTCACCTACAAAGAAGAGTCCATATTCTTGGAAGTCAACACCTCTACGATCAATTACTGCTAATAAGGCTAAGCGAAGATCCAAGGCAAATCCTTTTGACAAAGAACAAGCATAGAAAGCCCACCGGAAGGCATGGCATGATCGTTGATTACACAAAAAGGACCTAAAAGAAAGAGATCTAGCACTAATGTACAAAACCAAGCTGATCAAGAGAAAATTGAAGTTGAAGAAACAAAATGTTTCTATTAGCAAAGTACAATTCGTGTGTCTGATTCACTTGTTCTTTTAGTTCCACACTTTGGTTTGATATTGTTGAATGCTACATTAATTTGCTAACATAGATCAAAGGCGTCTGACTACTCTCTGAAGGATTGTAGGAGTGATACACCCGACAATGAATTTCTGATGAACTAATCTCGTTCACGAATCCTTTCGCTTCGTGTTTCGCGCTTCGCGATCACTTGGCTACAAGGATAAATCAATTACATAGCTCATCTTTTGTTTTGTTTCGTTTCATGTCGTTTTGCGATCTCTTTGTTTCCAGCATAAATCAATGTCAGAGTTCATTTAAGTTTCGCTTTGCTTTGTTTCGCTTCGTTTTCTTCCAGATTTTGTCTCGTTTCGTTTCATTATATTACAAAGCCTGATTGATCCAACTCGAACAGAAATAATTCAAGTGTTGCGAAAAGTTTCGCGAATCGTTCATGATTTTGTTTTATCAATTTGTCACCAGAAATTCTCTGGCTGGAATTTGCATTTTTTGAATGTATTTTTTGCATAAAAAGTTAACCGGTGAAGGCCCGTATAAAGTGAAGAAAATTCTGAATTATGGAGCAGTGATTCTTGAACACTTGGATGGAAAACGTTTTGATACTCCCATGAATGACAGCCGATTACGCAAGTTTTTGAAGCCTGTTTGTACGACGCCTTGATCGCTAGACATATGTAGTGTCCTCTTTCGTGTAGAAATGTGTTGTATGCAGATTTATCTTCCCAAGTTTGACTTGTCCTAAATCTTTGAGAGGTGAAAAAGACATTCTCAATCACGAAGAAGTGATCAACGTCTCGCTTGATCTATGACTTCCTGGAACATACCTCCATGATAGAATTGCACTTCAGTATTGACAAAGAAAAACGTTTTACATAACTATTTATATGCCAAGCTTAGCTCTAAAAGTCAAACTTGTTCTTACTTAGAGCGTTTGTAAATATATAAGCAAGTTGCAACAATGTAAGCAATGTGTAACAGTAATGTCTTCAGATTGTAGCTTTTCATGCACAAAGTGATATTTTACTTCAATGTGTTTAGTTCTTGCGTGAAAGACTAGATTTTTAGCCAACTGCATTCTGCTTTGGCTATCACAGAAGACCAGAATAGATCTCTTAGTGGCTACTATTACTTCATCACCTTCATTGATGATTATAGCATATGCATTTGGATTTATTTCATAAGCAAGAAATCAAATGCTTTTGCTAAGTTCAGGGAATTCAAGGCATTAGTTGAAAAGCAAACATGATGTTGCATCAAAACTTTGAGATCTGATGGAGGTGGTGAGTACTTTTCGACAGAATTTATTGATTTCTGCAAAGATCAAGGGATCAAGAGACAGACTACAACACCTTATTCACCACAGCAAAATGGAGTTGCAGAACGAAAGAACAGATCTATTGTTGAGATGGCCAGGACGATGCTCAAAAGCAAGGGTTTGCCAAACACCTTTTGGGCAGAAGCTTGTAGCACAACTACGCACATCTTGAATCGGTGTCCTACAAAATCCGTAGAAGGTAAGACACCTCATGAAGCTATTACTGGAAAGAAACCTAATATTTCTCATTTGAGAGTATTTGGGTGTGATGCTTATGCTCATATTCCAGATGAGAAACGCAGGAAATTGGATGCAAAAGCTATCAAGTGTATTTTCCTTGGATATGATGAGAAGGCCAAGGCATACAGGATGTATGACACAAATGCACAGAAGCTTGTTATTTTTAGGGATGCTACATTTGACGAGATGGGCTGAGGTGAACATTCTGAAGTAATCACTGAACCTTTTGATGAGGGAGCAAAAGTACAGATCAAGAAGGAAGTGGATTTTGATACAGAAAATCCATTGGACAAAGGCAAGTCTGATGCTGAAATTCCCAAGAGAGTACCTAAATGGTACTTATCAGTCACATATGGTGCAAAGAAGGGAGATACTCCCGTATCTAGTGAGCAGGGAGAGCCTAGAAGATCAAGTAGAAATCGAAAACCTCCTGCAAGATTAGGGATGAATCTAGCCCTAATCGGTTCTATGCCCAAGGCTCAAGAACCAAAAACTTTTGATAAAGCAAAGGAGCACAAGGAGTGGCGTGAAGTTATGGAAACAGAAATGGAAGCTATATCAAAAAATAGAACTTGGAACTTGGTCGAGCTACCTGATGGTAAGACGCCTATCACTTGCAAATGGATATACAAGATCAAATATGGAGCTGATGGGCAACTCAACAAATACAAAACACGATTGGTTGCGAGAGGATTTGAGCAGCAAGAATGTAATGATTTTGAGGAAACCTTTGCACCCGTAGCTAAGATGGTAACTATACGTTTTGTCATTGCTATTTCTGCTTTCTACGATTGGAAGATCCAGCAAATGGATGTTAAATCTGCTTTTCTTAATGGAGTGTTGGATGAAGAGGTGTACTTAGTACGACCTCAAGGATTTATTGAACTAGGGAGAGAGCACCTTGTTTGTAAGCTCAACAAAGCATTTTATGGATTGAAGCAAGCACCACGGGCATGGTACTCTTGCATTGATGAACACTTTAAGCAAAGGGGAATGATAAAAAGTGATGATGATCCTAATCTTTACATTCTAAGGCAAGATTCAGATATGGTGTTCATTGTGCTGTACGTGGATGATTTGATTATTACAGGAAGTAATGAGAGCTTAATTGATGAAATCAAATCAGATCTTTCCAATGCTTTTGACATGAGCGATCTAGGATTGATGCACTATTGTCTTGGCATTGAAGTATGGCAAAAGAAAAATGTGGTCTTTCTTACACAAAGCAAATATGCACGAGATTTGCTTTATAAGTTCAATATGCAGGATTGTAGGCCTTTGAGTACACCTATGGATGTCAACACGAAGCTTACTGCATATGATGAATCCGAGAAAGTGGATGCTTATTTGTATAGACAGCTGGTGGGTAGTTTGATTTATTTGACACACACACGACCTGATATTTCTTATGTTGTTGGTGTTGTTAGTCAATTTATGCAAGATCCTAGTCAAACACACTGGAAGTCTGCTAAACGTATTCTTAGATATATTCGAGGGACATTGAATTTTGGTTTGAAGTATGATCAGCCTGAAGTGCCAATATTGATAGGATATACAGATGCTGATTGGGCAGGTAATATTGATGATAGAAGGTCTACCAGTGGTCATACATTCAGTTATGGTACAGCTGCAGTTTCATGGAGCAGCAAAAAACAACCTACAGTAGTCTTATCCTTGACGGAAGCTGAATATCGAGCACTCAGCAATGCTGCACAAGAAGCGGTATGGTTACGAAGATTGCTTGTGGATTTAGATCAACCACAGGTGGATGCAACTACTATATCTTGCGACAATCAAAGCTGCATTCACCCTGCCAAAAATCCAGTTTTACATGCTCGAACCAAGCACATCGAAATACATTATCATTTTGTTTGAGAGAAAATTCTTGATGGAGCCATTGATCTTGTTTTCTGTAAATCTGAAGATCAAGTGGCAGATATTTTTACTAAGTCATTAGGTAGATGTAAATTTGAAAAGTTTCGTACTCTACTAGGAATAGAAGAATCTAATTTTATCATTGAGGGAGAGTGTTAGAAATCAATGATAAACTTCATTGTTACACTTCTTAGTTATTGTTTACGATGTACTTTATTACTAGCTGTAACTAGCCGTTGGCTAATCTAGTAGTCAACTCCTAGGTTTTTCCTCTCTATCAGGGTTCAGGGTTTATATGTACATTTTACATTCAGTATGAGGCAATGTGATAGAGTGATATTGTGTGTTCTTCTTCCGCCTCCTGCTTGATATTGCATATCTGATTCTTGATACATAATGTCCATCCAATTTTCTCTCTCCTAGGAATCTGTCATTCTCTCTCCTCTCTCCGGTGGAATTCACTTTCTCTCTCCTCTCTCCGGTGGAGTGCACGTTTTCTCTCCTCTCTCCGGTGGAATGTGCATGTGCTATGTGGCAGTCCGTCATTGGATGTCCACATCCACATTCCACCACAAATGTAAAAAAATTTGCGGAAAAAAAAAAACGGCAAAATACCGGAAAAAAAAAAAACTGGTCCAAGCGTACGGCCATACGGCCAAAAAACCAAAAAAAAAAAAAAAAAAAAAAAAAAAAAAAAAAACCTTCACACAATGGCATTACGTAGGGGAAGGCCCGAGGCCCTCGGGCCTTCCTTGCTGGTCAGGGCCTGCCCTCGGGCAAGGGCCCAAAAACCATATACGGAATTTGAAAAAAAGTTGAAAGAAAAACTTAGAAGCTTGTAATATACAAGGAGAGCCCGACATCTCATGCATTCCTTGGGTTTAGGCCCGCCGACCCAGGAGAACTCTACTCAACTTGGATCTTGTCCCGCATACAATTCTCAAAGAACCTTAAACATAAGCCCTAGGCCTGATTTTCAGTTCCATAATTGAAGGAAAACACTCGAGTCCAGTATAGGTTGTGGTGAGCGACAAGACTCGAGTGTTCACGATTTCTATTTCAGAGAAATGCATCCGACACGACCAGCTGCTCAAGTGCATCATCATGCATGAACATACAGACATTTCTCTCTCTCTCTCTCTCTCTCTCTCTCTCTCTCTCTCTCTCTCTCTCTCTCTCTCTCTTTTGTTACTGGGATAGCGGAAAGCTGGAGAAGTAGCCATGCATGAATATCGAGCCTAATCGACTAGTTGAGCCATATTCATAATCCGAAGGCGAGTGATCAATCGAATCCAGCGAATGGTTTTTGCTTTTGGGAGCTGTCTACCCTATAGGACCAATTCATCACCAGGTAGACTCACTAATCTCTGAACCACTAATACATTATATCATGTTTTTGCAAATGGGTTTCACGATGGCTTCCAATTTTTTTATCATTCTAGGTCTCTCTCTCTCTGTCTCATATTCATCCATCTAAAGACTCCGCTTTAAGAAGCAATAGATCATGCAGCACATAGATTGCACATAGCACACATGACATTCGTCTTTGAACTTTCAAAACTTTGGTGGCTGTAATCACGAAAACCCTCTTTAGTGGACTTCATCCTCCAGAATTCACTCGTAAGATTGAATATCTCTATCTACGAGCTGAGAGTCGCACTCCTAAACAATGGAATTGCAGCCTCTCACAGCAATGACTGCGTCTCTCTCTACATACACTAATTACAAAGCATGGTTTGCGTGACAGGAGGTGATTCATGTTTTGCACAAGCTAAGCTACTTCCTGACATGCAGGCTACAATCTAATTTTGTGATCTCTCTCTTTAATTGAATTCTCAGAGATGATTTGAAGGTGAAGAAGTCAAGTGCCCTCATTGTGATTCTCTGAATACAAAGTTTCGCTTTTTAAACAATAATAACGAGAATCAACAGATATACAAGTGCACAAATTGCCGTCGCATATTCACAAGGCTGGGTGGGAAGGTCAGGAAAAAGAGTAAGCAATTGGAGCAAGAGGAAGTCATGGCTCAAAATACTGCACAAGGAATAGAATCCGATGGATTCTCTACACGAAACACTCGTCAAAGATCCTTGGAAGACGACAAAGAAATTAGTTGCTTGCATTGTGGCTCCGTGGATACCAAATTCCGGTATTTCAACAACAAAAAGCGAAGCCAAGAGAGATATCTATGCAAAACATGTCGTAAAACATTTACGCGTGGTGGAAAAGTACGGAGCAAGACTACGAAGGTATCAAGCCAACCAACTCAATCTGATTATAACAAATCCTCTCTTTACGGGAATTTTAACATTGAAGCATCACCACTAACAATCAAAGGTTGTGATGACTACATCAACTTTGACATCCCAGGATTAGTAGTGGTTGACAGTAAGAAATATTTATTGAACAATTTCACAAAAGCAGATGCAAAGTTGGCTGAAGATTGGACGAGATACTTCAGTGATGAGAATTCAAATGCTAGTGAATCAGCTCTTTCAAATCTTCATGGGATTCCCACAGGATGTAATGAAACACCTGCTATTGGAATTTTGATTAATGCGTACGAGGATCAAAGTGAAATGCATATTGAAAGCCTTGAAGCGATTGAAATCCGGCGAGTTGAAGATTTGGACAAGGACAACATTGAAGATTGGCAACTCACAGTTGAGGATTTGGAGAACCTGGACTTTCTATTGAAAGATTTGTGGGATTAGTCGAGAATCATGGTCCAAACTGCGAGAACATAGCTCCTCTTTGAACATCAACATTAACATTTAATGATTTTGTTTGCTCTTTATGTTGATTAGTTGCTATGTTGTCAATGATGCATTTCACAACATTATGATCTTGAACAAGTCAAACTACAATACATAATAGAGATTTCACAACTCATGCTTGGAGAATCAAAGTGATTTAATAACTCCTAACAACCTACTTACTTTTTTATAGTGTATTTTTGTGAAACCTCAAAAGCCACAATATCACACCTTGCATTTTTTATTTCAAGATTTGGAGAAATAATAAATGTGTAAGGCATCATTACTATTTTTAGGCACATCCAAAAATGCATTACACTTTGTAAGGTACTTTTACTATTATTAGAAACTACATTTTAGAAAACTGAAACCATAAACTTACTATTTTTAGTAAGTCGTGGGTTATTTGTAGCCAAAAAAAAAGAAAAAAAATGCAACAATTGTCACGGCAGGGGAAGGCCCCCGCCCGGGGGCCTTACGCTATACAAAATCTTCAAGATATGTTATGTTCTTATATTAGTGATTCACATATGTATCCATGCCTTTGAAATATTTCCATAAATGCCTTCCTCATACATAGGTCTCTTATTTGTATTGTGAATTACTTTTTATGTTTACTTCTATGGTTAATGCGAAATCTTTTGAAAAAAGTCAAAATCCTCAAAAAGAGTGAAATTTAAGTGATTCACTACAAGAATTGCCGCGATTTCCGACGTGAAATCATGTTTTAATTTTTTTCTGAATCGACGCGGGCGTCGAAAAATGCGTCGCAATAGGGTCGTCGGAATCCATCCCATTTGAAATCCGTCGGAATCCGATGACAAGCCCAAAACCGGAACCGGCCGGTAAAACATTTTTTTGGAAAACATGCCACGTGGACGTCGGATTCCGACGTCCCGGCCATGTGGACGTCAAAATCCAACTCCACGTGGCAGTAAAAAAACGTGACTTTTTTTTTTCAGGTTTTCTAATTTTTTTTGTCCGCCAAACCGTGAAATTTTTTTTTTCCCGTTTTTTTTCCACGTGGACATCGGATTCCGACAATTTTTTTTTTCCATTTTTTTTTTGTTTTGCCACGTGGCCGTTTTTTTATAAACTAAAATATTGATGTCTTTTGCTATTATTGGCTCTTGAAATTACTAAGAAATTTCAAATATAAATAAGAAAACTAAGCTTGATTATAATATATCACCGTAAGAAACAATAAATACGCGTTCCGTGGGTTTTCTGGTTATGGAACCATTCCGTACCACGGAACTCAAATTATTATTATTTTCAAACAAAAATCATGCCCTACGTCTTTTATTGAAAATAAAAAATAATTTTTTTAGGCCCTAGACAGTTTTTTTTGTAATTTTGAGCTATACAGGGGGTATCAACTCTGTAAGGACAACAATTTGGTAAAAGAAAAACTTTTAAAAAGCGCGTTCCGTACGGTTAAGAACACCAATTTGGTAAAAAAAAAAAAATTAAAAAAAGTCATTCCGTACGTTTTTTCATGGAACCGTATTAGTTCTTTCATTCTGAAAAAATCTTAATTAATAAGTAAGCATACAATTATATGTCATGATATAGCTCTATGTTACATGCATGAGTGTTCAAAAATACTTAACCTTGCAAAACTCATAATTCAAATTTTTTTTACAAGATTTAAAATACAAACACTGGTATTTGTGGTCAATATGGTTTCAAAGGTATTTATCTATTTATCATTACGTAATTTTGGATACTTCCAAATTCTCAAATTTTGAACTTTTATAAATTTCAAAAAGTTTCAGTTTGAGTTGTTAGGAAATTGACTATCCATTTTCTATTGGTTGGGTGGTTTGGCTCCACACATGTGTCCTTTTAGTTGCATGCAATAGGATCTAGATAGATCTTCACTTGGCGATTGTAATGAAAAACGTTTTGAAATTTGAATGATCAAATTCACAAATATATTTTTAAATTTTCGTATGTGAATTTAACACCAATATGGAATGTAGTAAACGGGTTTCTAAACAAATATTATTTAGATCATAGGAAAAGCAAAAAAAAATTTCATATAATGTTCACAATTGATTTAAGTCATTTTATTACAAGCTCAATAACTTTTAGCAGTTTTTTTAAGTAAATTTTTGTGAATTTAAAAATTCTTGAAAAACACATTTCTTCACAAAATTTTAAAAATCACAACAAAATGCACGATTTCCGACATAAGGTTCCAACGGATTTAAAAAAATTTCATAATCTGTCAAAATCTGACACAATAATACGTAAGAATCTAACACAAAAAAAAAATTGCCGAAAATGTTTTTTTTTTGCCAGAATTTTTTTTACGGACATCGGATTCCGACGCACAATAAAAAAAAGTTAGAATCCGACATTCCATTTCGGAGACAACAACTTTTTAAATGGATGACGTCACCTGTTCGTGCATAAAAAAAAAGCATAAAGTGGACACCGGATTTTGACGGATAATACAGATGTCAGAATCCGACGTCCGTGACCGAATTCTCAAAGATGCGTCATTTTTCTAGGGTTTGCTTATTTTTTATTCTTGTAGGAGATTGTTGGAGATCGGCTTTTGGCACTTCTTCTCAACTCTATCAATTCCATTTGTCTCATTCCAAGTACGATTCTTTTGTTTTGTTATGTGCAACTAAGATTTCTTTCTTTTTAACTTTTTCTTGTACACTATCTTCCTTGTATTGTATATTTTGTGTAGTTAAATACAAATATGTGTCTTAGTGATTTATGATCATGAGCGAATGAGAGAGGAAGAGAAGGATGTGTGTGGGAGACAGAGAGATCAAGAAAAATATAGATAGAAGAGGTTGATTTTATGTTATGTTTTTTGTAGATTTTAGGGTTTAGATTTAATGTTATGTTCTTTGTGAAATAATATGAGACTAAGAACTCTTGAGATTTGAATGAAGATCATAACCAGCTCCACCATTAAAGATGTAGAGCTATCACTTTTTCTCACTGATTGATCCAATATGGCTATCTTGTTGCAACTCTCTATCGAACCATAAAGGGTAATCCATCGTTGCTTGATACATGTAAAATGAGATATCAGCTAGAGAAAGCTAGTGAAGCGTGTTCAGTATGATGGCATTTCTGTTGAAAATCAGAACTCAAAATGAATTTTGAAGAGTGTCATTGACTCACTATCTCCGTTGGAAGCTGGAGATATCTTGGCTATGGAGTGCTTAATTATCTATGTTCTGTGAGTTAGAACCCAGTTCTCCTTGCAAGATACTTGGAGAACTGTCCTACCATCGCTGCTAGATGAGTGAGTCATCTGACCATTCAATCACATTATAGTCGTTGAGAAATTGAGCATTGACTTCTGAAGTACTGAAGAATTATTGCTGATTTCCAAAAGAGAGTTGAGAGATGTGATTATTAACATCGCTCAAGATGTAGTTATGTCGATTGAGTTTTTAGTACCATCCTTACGCAAAGCAGCAACGAAACAATTGGATGATTCAAAATCCTTACCAATGCATCATGAGGCTTTGCATAAACTTTGTGAAACCAGATCAATGGCAGTGCATGCGGGAGTATGCAAGAATTATACACAAACCAGCCTATCTAGTTTACTTGAATGCTGATTACTACTTCATTTCACAAACAAGAACTGAATCCTAATCCACAACTAAGCAAGAAACAAGAAACAAGAACCTAGTTAATCCACAATGCAAAGGAATCAATCATGCTCATAGAAATCTCACTCAAGAACATTGCCATGAACAAGGAGCTTAACTATCATCAAGAACTAGTGGAGGATCCTCTTTATTAGCTCAAGAGAACTTGACAATACATCAAAAAGCTCCCTCACAAGAGAGGGGGGGCCCTTAAATAAGCAAGAAGACTGCCCATGTGGATCCCAAGTGGCAATTCCACCAAATTAGAAACTACATTGGAATTTGCCCTTCCACTAAAGGCCACCATCAAAAAGTGGCTCACTCTTACTAATTTAAGGGGGTCTACATTTAATTACAATGCCTAGGAAATATTACTAGCTCCTACATGGTCATTCCTTCTTTGGGATACACCATGTAGGCTCACATAGATAACTCACTGTCTTCCTAGCTAGTAATTCCTCGGCTCTCATGCTCGGCTCTCAGCTTCTTCTGCTCTCTTCCTTCTGGGACCTCCTCGGTCATGGGTGAGAAATAACTTGTGTCTTCAGCTTGGCTCGGCACTTGGATATTCTCTAGAATCTGCTAACATATCCACCCCTAATCTGTTGCAGGACCCACTGCAACACTGATGATGTCTTCCGCTTGGTACTTGGAAAAGCGTGGATCTTCGTTCGCTTCCGTAAAACCAGGTGCTTATTATTCGAAAAATTTATTCGTCAAAATTGGAAGTCTCTCAATTGGCCGCTACATACCAGCCCTCTTGAGCACTTCTTGTGAATCCTACTCGCCTCGTCGTCGTGCCGTCTGCTTTCACTCGCTCATCTTCCGACCTAGGGCTTCAAAAACTTGGAAGCGAAGCTTACTTCCAAAATTGAGGGGCCCTAGATATTTTCTTATCTTTTCTAAAAAGCCCATTTCCTGCCAGTCTTCCACCATGGTCACATAGCATGACAACATGAAGGCCGCTCTATAGTATAGCCTGGCCATCATTCCATGGTCTTCTTCCGACTGGAGGACGACATTTGGATTGATTTTGATGGGCTCCAGGCCTTGATCCCAGTAACAATCTTGTTGCATCAGGAAGGCCATGGATCTGCAATACTCGGCACTTTCCTGCACGCAAAGATCGACAATTGATTTGTATTTATGCCCAAAGTCGAGTAGCTGCAGCCTTAGATCATCCGGGGAGGTTTTTTCTGAAATTCTCGGAATGACTGGCCAGTTTACTAACTCCACTCGGGGCTTTTCCACCGGCCATGGGTTTCTGCGTTTGAGTGGCATGTATAAAGGATCCACTCGCTTCCATGCCGGTGCTTTCAAATACTCTTGAAGCCGCATGTTATCTTTCAGGACTTTAGTCTGCCATTCTGGCTGCGGTTGTAGCATGGCAATGATCTCATTTTCCACCCTTTTTTTTTCCTTGAGTATATTTACGTTTTATATACAAATTCCTTGAATTATTGTATCTTCTCCATTTGACCTCGGATTACGATGTAGTAAATAGCAAAAGTGATCATTACGTTGATCTTGACAAGATAGCAGTGGTATAAAAATCCAAAATCAATTACTGAAACCCAACTTGACATTTTGCCAAAAGCTACAGGTTACATTCTTTGAGGACTCAGAATTTTGAGACGGTGGAGAAGAACAAATTTGTTACTAGCAAATTTGTGATTTTACCAGTGTAATTTACAATTGTTCCATATTCTTTCCACTTCGTTCAATTTTGTGGACCCATAACCCACAATTGTCTGTCACTATACCATGGACACTGATAATGAATATATGTCCGACTATGAAGATCAATGGGATGGAAATGATTACGAATACGATAACCAAAGTGACTGGTATGACGATGGTGGTGATGATTGTCAACAAGATGATGTGATGATGGTGATGATTGTCAACATGATGATCCGCAATGTGATGATGGTAGCGATTGTCAACAAGATGATCAACAATGTGATGATACGAACGAGCATGAACAATATTCCGATGCGGATCATGATTGTCAACCAAATGATCAAGAATATCGGCCTGGTGATGTAGATGAATATAATAATGGCCAATATGAAACCGAGTATAACATTGTTGATTATGAGGGTCATAATCACTCTGAATGGCAACACATGGACCAATATGAGCCTACAGGTCAACCAAATGATGTCCCTGGAAGTTGTGATTACAATGAAAAAGACCCTATAGATCACAACACATACAACAGAGGAAAATATTGTCAAGAGAAAAAAGTGCATCCCAATCATTACGTCAGTGATGATGGAGACTACAATGATGATTACGAAGCTGGTTCCAAACAATACGAAGTTGAAGAAGATAATTCTACATACCAATCTTCTCTTTGTACAATGGCATTCAACAATACATCCATGCAAACATAAGATGCTTTCTCTATGGCTGTGAAACCAAATGTGGGAACAATTGGGTTACAGACAAGTGACAATACTAGTTATGGGAGCATAGCAATCATTCCTAGCTCTTGTGACAATGGTGTGAGCAGTTCTTCAGAGGTAAATCAACACCAATGGATCAATATTCAAGGAAATCTTGACGATGTTCCTTTTGAGAACATACCAACCTTTGAGGGGGAAATGAGCTCATTACATATTGATGACTGGTTATCTATTGACTGCGACTATATTCTATCTCTGATCAGGGCAAAATTACCATAGCAGCATCCTACTTTTGAAGAAAAGCCTATGATTGGTGGCAATGAGTATTACGTCATCCAGGGTATGAACCGAAGTCATGGGACGATTTCAAAGAGTTTTGTGCAGAAATATTTATAGATTATTATATGGACTCTTGGTATATGCTAGAACAAGCTGGTTCTATTTTGGAGATCAAACTGAGGATCATCATTGCTTACAACTGAGCGAATATGAGTTGTTCATATTCCAACATAACGATGCTCTCTTGGAACAACATTGTTTTAGTAATATTGGGAGAATTTTTTGATTTTGGAACAAATTATTTTGTCTCTCTATACTTTCAAGTGCATGCTTGTGTGCTTGAACTTAAGTTTGAGCAAAGGAACATGTGCTCAAACTTAAGTTCGAGCATAGGTCTTTGTCAAATTTGTGTGATTGAACTTAATTTTGAGTATAGGACCTCATAAAAGAAAAGAATGGGACTTGGGATTGTCCCAAAATCACTAAAACAGTATTGAACTGAATGATGAATTGGAAACAACTAGAATGTGGCCAAATTTGGACAATAAATCATTTGATTTGAAGCATTACTATTTTGATATATCAGGAACTATACACATCGCTTCACTCACGGAGGATATCAATGGATCCATGGCCATCCATCTTCAGCGAGGTAACGCTACCAACCTTGCTCAGAATTATTTGATAAGATGGAACTCCAATGCTCAATCAGATAACTTGGATGAAATCGTTGCTTTAATCAGCACTTTGGAATCACGAAAGGATATTGTGATCCTACATCAAGGAGCAATGCACAAGCCAACAAAACCGGATGCATCCAATCAAAGAAGATATTGAGGAAGAAGACTATTGAATGTCCTGTTGCTTGGATCCTGTCAACCCATATAGAACCAATGAAACTTGAGGCTTTCCTGTGTTTCATCAATTTCTTCTTCAATGATCTTATTAATTCTATGGAATCAGTTGTAGATCCAAGGTTCAATATGAAGAAAACTCGTTTCAATCTTGTTCTACAACAATAAGCTGGAAGTTGAACCTGAGGCAACAAAATTTAAATGGAAGATGGCTACTGACAAGAATAATACAAGAAAAGATGTTTCTTATTCAAGGTGGCCAATTACTTCTCGACTACCACCAAAGGATTCACGAGACATGGCACTCAACAAAGGACTACATGGTCTTCATTTTTTAGGGCAAAAATGCTTAAAGTAGGGGGAGTGTCATGTGCTGCATGTAATTAGCCCATGAGCTTACTAATGAATTTCCAAATATAGCCATGGAACTAGATTAGATTAGAACTAGTCAATAGGACAGTTAATAAAGTGGTTCGAACAACCTCGCTATAATTGAGAATAGCGGAATCGTAAAAATGGTTGGCACAAATTAGCTAAATAAGGTCCCAAACTTATAGTAGAGGCACAACTGACCACTATAAATAGCTGAGGTCGTGCTAAATTGCTATTGTTCATTTTGTAATTTTGAGTTTTAAGAGATCTTGGAGCTTTTCTTGGAGAGCTTTCTTGATGAAGAAAGTGGTTCATGTGCCTAAAATCACATGAGAGCTATGATCATGCTCTAGAATTAGGCCCTATCTTGTGAATGATCAATAATCATGAATAAAGATACCTTACTTTGCCTAATTTGGTGAAGTTTTGTTACTTTTAGCTATCTTCTTGATTTTTGACTAGTTTCTTGATTTCTTGCATTTCTATTGTAATTTGATGTTTAATGAATGGATTAGATGTTTGAATGCTAAGGTTGGCACATGCAATACCTCTCTCCTTGAGCTCGCCCACTCAAGTAAAGTTCAAAAACAACACATTGTCAATGATTTCACAAGATTTATCAATCATTAGATCACTCTTAGACTTGGCTCTGATACCATGTCAATTTAAAAAAAAAAGGACAACTTTGATTGGACAAAACAATCATTAAGAGTTATTGATTGCCTAATCCAATGATCTATCAAGTCCTATGAGTTAGATCTTGATCTAGATGCATTACACTATGATTTTAGCAAGAGCAATGGATCAAATGATTAAAAAACATGAAGAGTGGCCTCAAATATGTTGAGGATAGTACCAGTACGGACTGTAAATGGAGAGTAAAGTGCTTAAGCATACAAAAGTATTCCACTCATCAAAACTCAAGAAAAATGTGGAAATTACAACGAAAACTAGAATTTGCCAATGTCACATCAACTTCTCATTGATTTGGTTGATCCCTTTATAGATCAAGTACATCCATGAGCTGTGTACAGTCCAACAAGCCTTCACATGTGTGAAGAGTTCCTAATCATCCAGATCCACCAATGGGAGCCATATATGCTCATTTCCCAAAGTTGACTATTCTCATTAGCTAGAAAACAAAAAAGCTAGTCTTCCACAATTATAGGAATATTTCCTATAAAATAGGATCTAATGGAATCTCTGTATCTTATCATCCACAATCTTATCTACACGTGTAAATGGCATCTTGACATGTGTGAGTAATAACTCATTCAAATGGAAGTGTAATCTATTTACATAAAGTTTGACCAAAATGACCAATTTCTAGATTCTACTCAAAGGTCAATTTCACACTTGTGTAGATCTAACTAAAATCAATCTAACTTTATAAAAGTAACTTATGTACATCCTTTCACATGTGGGCACAGGCTCCTTGGGTGCAATAAGTTTCACCGCCCATGTGGTTGAATCTACCTTTACAGCCTGTTCTCTGTTCTCGAAGGTGAGTTTCCTTGTACTCTAGTTGTGTACTACTTGCGTAGCCCTCAACCATGGTCTTCTCAGTAAAATACGGTATGCAGATGGAGATTCAGGTATATCCATGACCACAAAAGTAATCACATACTGCATGCCTGCTATCCTTACGGGAATATCAACAACTACACCTTTTGGTTTCACACAGGATTGATCTGCTAGCTTGATGGCGAATCTGGCTGGCTTCAGTCCTTGTAATCCCCGATTTTCGTACAAGGTAGTGGAGATTAGATTGACACCTGATCCTCCATCTACCACTGCCGCCTTGTCCTCATATCTCTTGTGTTTGATTGGCAAAGTGATGTTGTGTTCCTCACCATGCTGCTCCGATGTGGAAGACGTTACTTCTTTCATCATAGCCCGCACAATAGATGGGCTCAGGCGCTACTGGATCCTCATCCGCCTTGGCCCATTCAGCTAAAAGGCTTTTTGCTTGTGATGCAATCCGCAGTAGTTCTCCGAGGGGTAAACTAACGTGGCTTGACAACAAGAGTGTGAGCCTTTCAGTGCGTGGTTCCTCAGGCTCCACCATGTGAAAAGGTGATTCATGTTGGTGCAACCGATCATTCTGATCAGTGTGCAGTGGTGAGCCCGGTTGCGGATCCTGTTCGACGCCGACTGGAGGTTTTGTGGGATTGTTTCATTCTTGCTCTTTTTCCTCCTCTTGTGCTTTTTGTACCTAGTGTTTTATTTTCTGGTACTGTCTTCTCTCTTCCCTCACATTTGGATATGGCGCTGAAGTTGAGGGTTGGTCGTCAGTGACCGATGGTGGTGGTGAGGGAGCCACTTCCTTCCTCTTCTGTGCTCGCGTAACAGCTAACACAGGAGCGTAGTCGTGTCGACCTTTCGATGGAATCCCTGCTGGAACTGCTGATTGCTGTATGGCAATGAGATTAAGAGATGCACTGGTTCCAGGTTTAAATGGACAATTCATGAAACAATTGTCCTTTGTAGGGACATTCTGCAATTCTGTGTCCCTCGCCGCACCCGTAGCAGCCGTAATTTCTTCCACCTTGATGTTGAGTTTGAGATGCATAGGCCGATACATATTCATTTATGGCAGGATCCATAAATGGTCCATCTGGTCCGTACGACTGCTGCTGCTCAAGTTGAGGTGACATTTGCAATTCTTGTTCTGTTGCTGTCAGGTTTACATGGGCCACTTGTTGATTGGCTGGCCCTGGTGGAGCAGGTAAGGCCATGCATTGTGGTTGATTGGGTGCGCCGTACCTTGGTGCCACGTTAGGTGCCCCTTTATGATAAGGATAAGAAGTCTAATAAGGAATTCTCTTCTATTGAACAACCCTGGGGTTAAACGGACAAAATGCCGTATCGTGCGATGTTGCATTGCACAGATGGTAGAATCTATGTCTCAAATTTTGCTTTAGGACTGGACACTCGTTCATTGTATGGTTTTGCGTGCGTACTGAACACCATACATTTTCTCGTCGAGAATACTACAACTGGGTTGGTTCCGGTTGATGTGGAGTTACTGCTACAGTTCCTTGTAAGGCCTTCAGTTTCTGGTCAAACTGTGTTGTAAGTTGCTCCATCTGCTGTTTGTGTAATTTTGTCATTTGGTCCAACAACAATTGTGTGGATAGAGCGGATGCGTTTGATGATGATGATACGATCAAGGGAGTAGGAGTGTGGGTGGAAGGATATTCGTCGTCAGATCCCTCATCCTCTTCTCTGATGGCATCTTCCATAGCTTCTTGCAGAGTAGCGTACTGCTCCCGTCTTTTCAGTTCTCTTCTGATGCTTTGTGGTAATCCGGCTAGGAACCACATGATCACCGCATGATTGGGAGTCAGGGCTGCACTGCACTCGGATCATAGATGTTTGACCCGTTCAATATAATCTCGTACCCTTTCTCGTTTTCCCATATTGACTTTGCTTAGCAGGAGAAACGGGTCTTCCAGGAACTTTCTTGGTTTAAAGCGCGTAATGAGAGCTGCTTTAACTGCTTCCCAGGTGGATTTCTCTTCCTCTGACAGGTTGAAAAACCAATCCTGAGCCACTACAAGTAAGGACATAAGGAATAGCATCAGCTTCTCCGTAGGTGTCCGTTCGTCGTAGATTTCACAAGCTTGCTCGTAGATCTGGAGGAATCGGATGGGATTTGAGGATCCGTTGTATTTTGGTATCTCCATCCGTGGTGCTCTCCGAACTGCATGCAAGGGTGCAACAGGTACAGGTTGGCCCATTGGATCCATTGGTGTTGGTTCCAGTTCTGCCTCTTGTTGCACAAATGCTAATCTGGGAAGGTGTGGTGTCTGATTTGCTATCCTTCGTGCTATTGATTGTCCTGATCTCAGATTCATTCGATGGTGGGCTCCAAAGTGATTGGATCTTGCTTATACAATAGGATGCAGTCTGGATCTTCAAGGATCTGATCAATCTGATCGGCCGGAATGAATTTTAGGCCTTTTGCGGTAGTTTTTTGTTGATAACTTTTTTTCCCTTGTACTAATTGACCTGAGATTTTGATAGTAGCTAGATCTGATATAGATCTTTCCACTGATCTGGTCTGCAAGGGTTATCTTGTGCGAAGGTTGGCTGTGTGAGGGTTCTTTAGTTGTTTTTGTAGGTAAAAAACTTGATATCTTTCAGATCTCTGGGGAGTAGCTCTTGCAAGCTTCACAGTAGTTGGATCTGGGTCCGATCTCACTATAGAATTCTCTACAAGAGTTAACTCTCACAAGAAGTGAAAATTTCACTATCTATGAGGGTTCAAAATCACTTTTTGTGCTTGATCTTCATCAGATCTTTATAGTAACTCTTGCAGGCTTCATCACTGATGTAATTTGACATTCTGAATCGATTGTGAGGGTCTGCGAGAGTTCTTACTGGAAGACTTTGTTGGATCTTCACTTTTTAGTGATTTTTTTGCACTTAGATCCAATTTTCTGCTCACTGGAATCAAACGAACTCTCGCAAGCTCTTCTATGTTTTGGTCTCACTGAGATGGAACTTCAGAATTCTCTGCGAGAGTTCTTGATCACTGGGACTGAAAATTTCACTGTTTGCGAGGGTTCACTGGTACTTTCCCATCTTTTTTTCACTGGGAACTCTCGCACAGGCACTTAATCATCAAACTAACTCTCTCAAGCTTCTCTGTGTCCTGGTCTCACTGAGATGGAACTTCAGAGGGCTCTGTGAGAGTTCTTATGAAGATTTGAATTTTTTTGGATTTTTTCAAGGGTTTTTTGAAATTTTTATGATTTTTCTCTGACTTTTACAATATGCTTGGAATTAACTCTTGCAGGCTTCTATGCAAGTTTGGGACAGTACCCTGGAGCTGCTGCCATTCATGCAAGGGTTAATTCCCACTGATTCTGGAGATATAAAAATCTGATGAGTTTTTTGGCTCTTTTTCTCTCTAAAATACAGATTGGTGTGTTTTTTTGAGTTTTTTGGATGATTAGTTTGGGTTTCAAGCCCTTAGAGTTTGTTTAGGGCCTCCTCTACCCTCTCACACCTCCTCCGCTAGTTGTAAATAGTCCAAACACAAAAAAAATATAGAAAACTAACTCTAAAGTCCCAAAAATCTAAACTACTCTAAAAAGCAAAAAAATAGCTAAAATGCAACTAAACTAGTTAGTGGAAACCTATCCCCGGCAACGGCGCCACTGTGGGGTCAAAGATCTCTCGTACTATAGCCCTTCCGCCTGTCAACAAATGTTAGATCACCGGATAGGTGCCTAACTATGCATAGATGCTACTTTTAGTTAAATTTCTACTTTCTCCATTAACTCTACTCACCACTATACCACTCCTCTTTAACTCTACTACTCTACACTAACATTCATCATAGTTTTGGTTGAAGGGAAGGGATGGAGAAGAAGAGATTGAGAAGAGAAGAGAAAGAGAGTGAGGGTGGAGATTAGCTCAAATGCTCGTTATGCTTGCAAATGGAAAAACATTCACTATGGCAAACAATAAAACATGTTTATGGAAAGCAATGGAAATCACAACCAAGAGCAATAGCAAGTAGTGAATAGCAAATGAGGATGCTTCTCTTCCAAAAATGGTAGAGTTTCCTCCTTCTCATTAAGCATGGAAATAGTCTACAAATGGTGCCTTTTTATAAAATGGGGAAGGCCCTTGCCCCTCAATTTTATTGGCTAATATTCACAATGATCCTTACCATTCATCTTGGACCGAACTTGATCCAAGGGTCCACAAAAAGTACATTAGAAATCACAAGATTCATGTGAGTCCCAATTTGGACCCAACTCTAAAAAGTGATCTCTAAGTTTAAAAATGACATTGGGCCTCTAGTTTTATTTTGATTACAAGGCCCAAGTCAAGTTTATTTTATTTGCAACTTCAATTGCGTGCTCATTGGGCCATGGGCTTATACAAGCAGGATGCCATGCCCTCGCAACACATTTTATTGGAGGATTTTATCTATTGACACTTTGTTGGGAATACCCCCAACACCCTTTTCCACTCTTTAATATCCTTTGCCTCATCAAAGGTCGATGGCTCTTGACACTCCAAAATGTCACTCATTAGGGCATAGTTCACATAATAACGATCTAGAGGTTTTCTTTCTTGCATTGATTCCTATGAACTAGATCCAAATTGATTCATTTTTGCATATTTCATTATCTTTTCGTACCGTTTGAGTAGCTTAGATTCAGGTGATACACTTCTTGGAGAGTATGTGTCCCAAGAAGTGTCCAAGAATCATCTCTTGCTTCCAACAGGTCTTTCCCTTGTTGCATCTATCAGCAAATACCTTCCCCTAGGCTCATAAATTGGGGGTGTTCTTTCATACTCGCTTTTTCAAGCCTCATCTTCATGTGCATCAACCTGTGGAACTTCTTCTTCATGTTCTTCTTCCAATATTGTGGGAAGTCTCTTGATGCTATCATCACCTACATGGTCTTCTTCTTCAAACCTATGCATCTCGTCAAAGATGACGTCCTTACTAATGTGAATCTTGTTCGTCGCAGGATCAAAACACTTGTATGCTTTTGTTTCTCATCATAGCCCACAAAGATACACTTGATCGCTTTGGCGCCAAGCTTGCTTCGCTCCTCCTTTGGTATGTGTACATAAGCTTTACACCCAAAGACTCGAAATTTGTCGATTTTAGGCTTCATTCCCATATGCACTTCTTCGGGAGTCACATTTGGAACTGCCACTGTGGGACTTTTGTTTTGCAAGAACGTTGCCGCATTGCACCCTTCTGATCAAAAAGAATTTGGTAAGCGCATCTACTTTATTTTGGATCATTCACTTTTCATAATGGTTCTATTATTTCTTTCTGCTACACCATTACTATGTGGCTTGTGTGATTGAGTGAATTGTCTTTTGTGCCTTGGGATCCGCAAACTCCCCAACAATATCCATGTCCTCCTGGAGTAATTATCTAAAGTAATAGGCTCCCCCATCGACATGGTCTTTATTGGGCCACACAAACTACTATGAATGAGTTCAAGTGGTTTCTTGGCTGAATGTCTCCTTACGATGCTTCTTTTTAACAGGTCCTTCACATAAGGAGTGATGATCAACCTATAATGCTGGTTATCCAAACACCATCTTTAGCTTCGCCACAAATCTTGCACTCCCATAGTTCAAGTGGCCTAGTGTTTTATGCCACAATTCTGATTGTGATGTCATTGAGGTGGCTAAACCATATTGTCCTGGTTTTGTAGCATCCAACTTGCAAAGGCCGTAGTGACTATCCCGATACCCCGTTTGGCTTCTATTTTGATTCAGCCACAATCCCTGTCTCCGATTCCTTATACAGTTTCGAACAATTCTTCAAATTTCCACAACGTGATTTGTGCTACCAGTCACAAAACTGTCGTGAATTTGTAACTCTCCATTCTTGTCACGTGATTACGGCCACCAAGGCTCTGATACCAAGTTGACAATGCAATACAACACTGATCGATTTAGTCACCACATCACACTTTCAAGTGCTTCAAGACAAGATACAATAGAAGTGATCTCCAACAACTGTATATTCACATTGTATTCACAAGTACAAAGAATAGCAACTTAAGTGCTCAAGATGGGTTGTAAATTAGTCGGCTCGATATTCTAGAACTAGGCAAAACATGGCACCGTCAACTTAGAAAGTAGTCGTAAAACAATTTACACGTTGAATATTGTTATTTTAACTCATATACCATATAGTCAACATCGCCACCTTCATTATGATAAAAAATCATTCATAATGATGTCTTTCGACTTTCTCAAGATCATGTTGGTCCTCCTTTTCACATTGTAACCGATAAGTTCAGTATAAATGAGGCTTTCACAATATCAAGCTTGTTGAGTTGTTAAATTTCGCTTTTAACCATGCTAAAATCCTGAGCTCAAATGGGGAGGATGAATTCAAAAAATAAAAATATAAAATAGAAATGTGATAACTTAGAAAAAAAGGAGTGAAATTTTATCGATTGAATAATGATTATGAGGGTACAAATAGGTGCATAACGAAATTAAACAAAAAAATGTAGACTTAGAAAAGGGGGTTTAAAGAGAATCTATTAACTATAGTTGATCAAATTTGGATTTTTTGAAATGTTTGCTCATTAGATGAAATTGTTGGTTATTTTATCGAGATATGTGTGCTCATTAAAATATAGAATCGTTAAAAAAAAAATTTAAAAACCTATAAAATCTATAAAAACAAAAAATCTTGTTGGGCCAAGAAAAGTGTTCTGGGCATGACGTAACACATGCACGAGAGAGAGAGAGAGAGAGAGAGAGAGAGAGAGAGAGAGAGAGAGAGAGAGAGAGAGAGAGAGAGAGAGAGAGAGAGAGAGAGAGAGAGAGAGAGAGAGAGAGAGAGAGAGAGAGAGAGAGAGAGAGAGAGAGAGAGAGAGAGAGAGAGAGCCTATGTACGGCCCCCAATGGGGGAAAAGCAGAATGTCGTGGTGAGGGTGTAGAACGTCGTGGGGGGAGAGGGGGATGGTTTCGCATGAGTGAGAAAAAAAAACTCGTGAGAAAGAAAAGAAAGGAAGAAACAGGAGAATGAAAGTGTGGTTTTTTTATTAGTTTAGAATTTTTTTGTTAAGTTTTGAAATTTTCGATTGAATATCTCTTTTTTTTTTCACTTGTGTTTGTTTAGCCCTCATCTGTGAGGGTTAGTGGGGTTGTGAGGGTAGGGTTAGGGTTAAGTGAGGGTTAGAGGGTAGAGTTAGGGTTAAGTGAAAATAGGGTTAGGCTTTTTTTAAAACTATAACTTCAATTTGAAGGGCAAGAAAAAATCTACATAGAAAAAAGGACTTTGAAAATGAAAAGTCCAATCAAAACTAAAATTGATCCTCTATCAGAATAACTTGCATAACTTTGTCAATTCTTATCAAATTGGCTGAATATTGAGTCAGATTCAAGCTAAGAAAGAGATCTTCATTTCTATAAATTTATAAACACGAATTTTGGCCAAGATTATAGCCAAAAATAGAGAAAAAATATACTAAAAACTATTATAGTCAATCAAGCTTGGAATGGTTTCATGAAAATGGCCATAATTTGGTCAATATAGCTCCAAATAAAAAAAAATTAGTACTTCCTAGAAAATAAAAGAAAATGCTATTGATTTAAAATAAGAAATCACACAAGAAACAAAGATTTGTAGGTGAAAATTGATTTGAAACATTCTAAAAGTTGAAAAACAAAAAAACTAGAGCAGAAACTCTACCAAACTTAAAGAAACCCACCAAATCTTATGGGAAAAGGATTTAGTGCTTTACCACAGTTTTATGTGCCAACCCTAACATTAAACCATTTAATCTATTCTTGAACATCAAATTAGCCTGGCAAATCAAGAAATCAAGAAAATCATCAAAAAATTAAAACTACATAAAATTGAAGAAATATTCACCAAATTAGGCAAAGTAGGATAAAAATATTCATCATTATTGATCATTTAATACATTAGGCTTGAATCTAGAGCATGATCAAAGCTCTCGTGTGATTTTAGACACATGAACCATCAGTTACACCAAGAAAGCTCTCAAAGAGAATATTCAAGAACAATGCATAGAATTCAAATTAGACAAAAGTAGAATCACCTTCAGATTTAGCATGAGCTCATCAGTCTATAGTGGTTAGAATCTTATTTGGTTAATTTGGGACTTACATATAGAGAGCAAATGGGCTAATTACATGCAGTACATAATACTAGAGATTGATGTGAACAGTCTAGAGCTAGAGAATTTTTGGAAATTCAATTATTTTCATATAATTCATGTGAAAGATTCAACTAGTTTGATCATATTTGCTACATTTTTATATATGACAAATTGAGGCCAACTTTTATATTAGACTTAGAGTTTGATTTTTCAAAGTCCATTAGTCTAAATTTCATTTGAATAAACACTTTTTGAAAATGTGGAAAAGTTAAAAGTCGAGTTTGAGTAGATTCAAATTTAAATATTGGGTACATTGAATCTAGAGCCAAAAATAGTAGGGTTTACATTTTGGAAGGAAAGCGAGTGGCCAAATAGGATTTGAACTTGTTATAAAAGGATGTAACTCATGGAGAGACATATCTTCTCTCTTCTCTATCTCATTTTATGCTTATACATGGTTCTCTTGGGTTCTACTATCCATTGGTGCACTATACTTGTGATTGCTTGCAATTCTATGTGTAGAAAAATCTATATTTGTTATTTTTGGATCCACACATGTGAATTACAGTAGTTTGCTGGTTCTGTACGGAAATAAATAGTACTTTATGTTTTGATTTATGTTTGATCAAGTTCTATTAGAGTTTGCATCTTATTTTGTGTATAGATGTTGATTTTCCTACATTGGCAAGATTGGTGGAGTAGCTTCTTTTGTAACCGAAGATCCTTTATGGATTTGGATCATTTATGATTTGAATTCTTTCACATGGTATCAGAGCTTGTGTTTCAAGTTATTAAGGAGAAAATCAGATCTATCAATGATTTAGTTAAGATATCAAGGCTAGAGTATGCTAGAGAGGATTCCACACCAAAATTGAGTTTCTTGCATTTGTAGATTGGATCTTTTGTAAATAAAAACACTATATAGGTTTATAAATTTGATCAATTCTGATATTTGGATTCACATGTTGGATTTGGCCGATTTTTGAATTATTGGATCAACGCAAGTGGTGGCTAATAGATTGCATATCAGAATTTTCAATTTGCATGTAGATTCGGAATAATCGATTTTTTGTGATTTTGTCAAAATCCTACTTTTGATTGGATCTCTAGATATGGTTCCACACATAATTTCATAGATGTTGAACTGGTGCAGAAGCTCAAGGTGGCTACCGCGCCAAGCAATCACTTGTGTGTGGTGAAAATGACATGGAAGGAAGATCGACAAGCTTGGAATCAGCTTGTTCCTTAGCTACCGCTTCAGATTCAAGATTATGTTGAACCACTAGATTTTCATATCATGAATTTGGATAGCATAGACATAATCTTAGGAAAAGAGTGATTTTATTCTAAAAACGAGTCTTTAAGAAAGGGTTATGTTACACATAGTATTTTCTTTTTTGCATAAGGGCCCATTGGTTGAGCTAAAAGACGATTTAAATAGGCCTTTTGATCCTTTGGTTTCTGCTTTAGAGGTTGTTGAATATTTGAAAGATTCTGGTAGTAAAGTTTATCTTTGCTTATTGAAAGATGAAATTTATGTGGATTGCCATGCAGTCCAGAGTCTAAATATTAATTTATCGCAATTGCCTGTGAATGTGCCTATAAATAATCCCTTAAGTGTTAACTCACCTGAAGGAAAAATATTTAACAAGCTTAGGCAAGAGTATAGCGATGTTTTTCTTGATAAACTCCTTGATGGCCTACCTCCCCAAAGGAGTGTTGACCATCAGATAGGGTTGCTTCTTGGAAGCCAACCTGTAAGCATCAAGGAAGAGGATGAAACTTCTAAGCAGTTACAAGAACTCCTTAGGATGGGCCATATTCGGCCTAGTAAGTCCCCTTGGGGAGCACCAATCCTTTTAGTTAGTAAAAAGGATGGCAGCACACGTTTGTGTGGTGACTTTAAAAAGTTAAATGATTTAACCATCGAGAACATATATCCCTTACCTAGAATGGATGATCTTATGGATCGACTGAAGAATGGAGCTAAGTATTTCTCCAAGATTGATCTTAGATCAAGTTACCATCAGATAAGAATTAGGAACGAAGATGTTTCTAAGACTGGATTTCAATCCAGATACGGCCATTATGAGTTTTTAGTGTTACCTTTTGGACTCACTAATGCGCCTGCCACTTTCCAGCAGATGATGAACAATATTCTTCGTCCATATATGGGAAAGTTTGTGATGGTGTATTTGGATGACATATTAATTTATAGTCGGACCCTTGAGGAGAATGAAGAGCATCTTCGTATTGTCTTGGATCTTCTAAGGCAAGAAAAGATCTATGCTAAGGAGTCGAAATGTGAGTTCTTCCAGACTAAACTCAAATACCTGGGCCATGTCATATCAGATAAAACTCTTGACATCGATTATGACAAAGTCCGTAAGGTAGAAGAATGGCCGAGACCTCTAACAATTCGTGATGTGAAATCCTTTTTGGGCTTCACATGATTCTTTCATAGGTTCATTTTCGAATATGCCTTAATAACATTACCCTTGACGAACGTTCTTAAGGGGGTGAAGAAAAAATGTAGCCGCAGAAAAAGTCCAATGATAACATGGACTGATGAAATGAATGAGAGCTTTGAGACTCTCAAGCACTGTGTTTCTACGGCTCCAATTTTACACATTGTCGATCCTAACCGACTCTTTGTGGTTGATATGGATGTTAGCGACTTTGTTGTAGGAGTGGTCCTCTATTAGGATGGTAGAGCAGTTGCTTTTGAAAGCAAAAAGCTGGATCCTGTTCGGACTAGGTATTCTACATATGAGAAGGAGCTTTTTGCAGTCATTCACGAGGCATTATCTTTATGGCGCCAAATTTACGATAATGACTGATCACCAATTCCTTAAGTATATTTGTGATGCCAAGGACCCTCGTGGCCGTAAGGCTAGATGGTCGAAACTCATTCAGGAGTTTGTGTTTGACATTAAGTATCGTAAAGGTACGTGGAACTGTGTTGTCAATGCCTTGAGTCGGATTGGAGAGATTAATCAGTTATTCTTTGTTGAGATCCAATCTGATTTGTATCTTTCAATACGAGATCTTTGTCGAACCGATAGGTTTTATGGTCGCATCTGATTGGATGTCCTAACAGGAAATTCCAGATCTAGTGATGACCTTGGGATGCAGGATCCCAAGCAATCCCAAAATGATAAGATACTTGAAGACTATTCCATAAGAAATGGCCTGCTTTTCCAAAAGGGAAAGGTTTGTGTGCTGGATAGGGAGGACTTGCGGGCCCAAATCAATGCCCTAAATTTCCAAGGAGATAGCCCATATTTCATAGTTGATGCTTACAAAGATGTAAGCAATTGCTTGTGTCATTCTACATGTACTTAATTTATGTGCTCTCTTAGAAAGCCCTTGCTAGATTTTTATTTGATGATCAAAATGCTTTCCATCTCACTAACACCCTAGGCTCTACTCACTGCATCACTAAAATTACACAATGTCGCTTGATTTTGCACTTCTCTCTCTCTCTCTCTCTCTCTCTCTCTCTCTCTCTCTCTCTCTCTCTCTCTCTCTCTCTCTCTCTCTCTCTCTCTCTCTCTCTCTCTCTCTCTCTCTCTCTCTCTCTCTCTCTCTCTCTCTCTCTCTCTCTCTCTCTCTCTCTCTGTATATATATATATATATATGAGTCTCCGCAATTTCTGCCACAGTAAAAAAGTTGAGTGTTTATTTCTAATTTTGTGATTATTTTTTTAAATTTTCATATTCACTACGCTCAATAACATCCAACTACATACTACCACACAAATCTCCCATAGAATAATTACACTCACAAGGCATAATATCGACAATTTTTTTCATTAATAGTCCACCAAACATTTTTCTTCGCAAGTATTTTAAATACTCACATGATGAGTATTTTTTTAACTATTATGAAAATTACTTGCAATCAAACATTGCATATCAGCTATTTGGACACTATAAATACTCGCACATCATAATATTTGCACATTATGCATCTACAATCATTTATGTTTTTCATTGTTCTTCATCTTTTTACACACCACTAAGAGTACATTAATTGTTAAAGGTCCTTGACTATATCCAACCTACTTTTATGAATCACTTGGATCTTAAAGATTCTCAGACCTACAAAAGAGCTATGAATCTCCCCTTCCAAAATGTTTGATAATCCAAACCCCCAACACCTCCCAGTTCAAATAAAATCATGTAGCAAGTGGTTTTTTCGACCAAACGTTTGATAAGCAATTAGCCAAGTCTCCAACACATCTCAATTCAAGAGAAATTATGTATATTTAAGTATTCTCTTTGATCAAACAATTTGCCACGGTAATACTAATGATTTTTCCACTCGGACCCATACTCTATGAAAACATATTTATTTTATAGGCTCATGGTTTTACGTCACAAAACTAAAATGTGTATTGGCATCATGCTTGTTTTCAAAAAAAAAAAATCATGACAACAAAATTTACATATTATCAAATAGGCTATTATACTTGAACATGGATTATGTGCTTAATGAGCCAAAGTAGACTATATATAATTGTTGGCCAAATATCGTCTTTGGAGTTCTATTGGAGAGACTCTAATTTTAACCACTCTGTTATATTTAGACAAATCTTTTAAAAGAAACCTGAAATTTGACATAGCACATGAGTTATTTGTTATTGGTGCACATTTTTAAATGAGATCTAAAATTATGTATTTGGTTATCTTTTGGATAAGAAATAATTATGTGTCTTTTTAAGTCCTATTGTACTAATAATCTGAAAATGTGTGTCAGTTGAAATGCGTTAACTTGATTTCTTAAAAATTGTATTCTACTATTATGATTATTGTAATATGACTAATATCATTTTGTAATATGAAATAATGACATATTTGAAATATTGTTTAAGTAATTTAGGTACAATATTTATTATTTATGAGTTCATGAATTTTATAGACATTTACATATTGTGTACTTTACATATCTTGTCACTCTCTATATGAAATCAATACAAAAAATTTTGAGATGAAAAATGATAGAGATATTAGTTTTTTAGTTTTCATAAAAAAACATTTGTAAAGTAACATAATTTTACAATCTCAAATAACATTACATTTTATAATTTTGTTTACACAAAGCATAATATAATGGAAAAAAAAATAAAAATGTGCATGTTAAAAAACATCATATATATGAAACTCAAAAACATAAGAAAATATTACAAATAATGTTTGTTTAAATTTGTGATTTGACAAAAAGAAATTTTTAAAATTGTCTTTGTAATAGTTATATTGAACTCAATACAATAAGTTTAATTACTTTATTATGGAATATATTATTCTTTTATTCTCTTAAAACTAATAAAATATATATTTGGGTAATAGTCTTAGGATCCGCAAATTTTGATTTTCTATTAATTTTAAACTTTTATTTTTTTATATTTTTTTATATATATTTTTTAATTATTTTATTTTTTTTAAAATTAAATTTCTAGATATTTAAAAATTTAAAAATTTAAAACTTTTGAGAATTTTATTATTTTATTTTTAATCCTAAGATTCAATTTTTTTTTAAGATCTTTAGACTTCAAAAAAAAAAAATTCTAAAATTCAAAATTTTAATTATTAAATTAATTTTATATTACACAATTTTTTTAGAATTTCATGCATTAAAAAAAAAACATAAAATGGATGTCAAAATCTGATAGATTTTACAGATGTTGGAATCCGACATCCATGACTATTTTCAAGGCCGATTTTTCTAGGTTTCTCTTATTTGTATTCTTGTAGGAGATTGCTGGAAATCGGCTTTTGACGCTTTTTCTCAACTCTATCAATTTCATTTGTCTCATTCCAAGTATGATTCTTTTGTTTTGTTATGTGCAACTAAGATATCTTTCTTTGTAGCTTATTTTTGTATACTATCTTTCTTGTATTGTATATTTTGTGTAGTTAAACACAAATATGTGTCTTAGTGATTTATGATCGTAAGAGAGAGAGAGAGAGAGAGAGAGAGAGAGAGAGAGAGAGAGAGAGAGAGAGAGAGAGAGAGAGAGAGAGAGAGAGAGAGAGAGAGAGAACAATGACATGTGTGAGAGAGATAGAATGAGTAAGAAAAATATAGATAGAAAAGTTTGATTTAATGTTATGTTCTTTGTAGATTTTAGGGTTTAGATTTTAAGCACTCTTATGTGTAACATAAATCTTTTTTCATCTTTATTTTCACACAGTACTATCATGATACTTTCATCTCTTTTTGGAGGCTTGAATGATATCCACGTGTGCATGAAGAGAAATAGATAGAGAGAGAAAAGATTAAGTGAATGTAATATTTTTTTATACATTTCAAGATTTAGGGTTTGATCACTTTAGTGAGCATCATCAACTTTGTTTTCTCTTTCTTTCTCACACATAATGCTATCAATGCACTTTCATCTCTTTTCCAAGGGTTAAATGTTGAATCCGCATGTACATGTGTAGGAAGAGATGCTCACAAGTGATCCCATGAGTTTCTTGCATACTTGTTACTTCCAATAGAATTTCATTTCTTTATTCATCAACCTCGTGATGAGAGCACAGGAATCCAATGACTTCCACCTCTTCTTGTTTTGTTCTTTCTCCTTTTGAGATGATCACATATTTATCCTTTTGTTATCTACTTGATTGCATTGCAATTTAATCCATAGCCATTTGATATCTCTTTCATTTTTTTTTTTTTTTCTCTCTCTCTCTCTATATATATATATATATATGAATTGCTGCAATTTCTGCCACAGTAAAAAAATTACAATTTTTTTTTTTTGTAATTCTTGCCATGATGGTGGAAATTGCGGAAAATCTTCCGCAATTTCATCTGCAATTTGTAACAATTTTTGCAATTACTGCCATGTCTAAAAATTGCGAAAATGTTTTTCGCAGTTTTCTCTGCGATTTCTATTATGACGAAAGAAATTGCAAAACATTTTTTGCAATTTCTGCCGCGAAAAGTTTTTCGCAATTTCTGTCATGGCCTAAAAATTGCAAAAATTTTATTTCCGCAATTTTGTGTGTAGTTTCTACTATGATGAGAGAAATTGCGGACAACTTTCTGTAGTTTTTTCTGCAATTTTTGCCACGGAAACGTTTTTTGAAATTTTTGCCATGGTCTAGAAATTGCAAAAATTTGTTTCCGCAATTTTGTCTGCAATTTTCAACACAAAGGAAGAAATTACATGTTAGAGACCAAGAAACAGCCAAGGGTGTTTGGGACGCACTACAGGCCAACTATCAAGCAAAGGGATTTTTGAGCATCCTCATGCTTCAGAGGCAGCTAGGAAGCACCAAGATGATTGAAGGGGAGTCAATGAGAAAACATATTGAGAGGATCAAGAACATTGGACGTCAACTGGAGGCTGCTGGCATGAAGATTGACAAGCAGCAGCTGATCTACACATTGATCACTAGCTTGCCACCAAGCTGTGATCCCTTGGCGATGATGCTTGATGGATTTAAAAAAAGAATGGACATGGACTTCATCAGCAGGAGGCTCTTGCAGGAGGAAGAGAGGCACAAGATCAACTTGACCCAAGATGAAGTGGTGCTACTCACCGGTTTCAAAAACATGGGATTCAAGGGACCAAAGCAAGTGCAGGCGGTGGAGAAAGGACAATGGGAATTCACTGTTCCATACAACCCCCAACAAAATGGGGTGGCGGAGAGAAAAAACCGGACCATCATGGAAATGGTCAGGTGCATGTTGCATGAAGTTGATCTACCAAAATTCCTTTGGGTTGAGGCGGTGGTGACAACATGTCATATTGTCAACAGGTCGCCAACTAGAGCATTAGATGGGAAAGTGCCATATGAGGCATGGTATGGGAGGAAGCCCAATGTCAGTTACTTCAGAGTATTTGGGTGTGCCACCTTCGTGCATGTACCCAAGGAGAAAAGAAAAAAGTTGGACTCTAAGGGCCAGAGGTGCATCTTCGTCAGATATCTTGATGGGACAAAAGGATAAGATGTATAACCATCTGGAAGCTCTTTGGTAATCATGACGAAGGAACCGATTCTAATATCAGATAGCAGTGAGGGGACTCAGCAGCAGGAAAGTGTGGTTGAAGACAACGTACCAGAGTATACAATAAGAGAGGATAGGGAGCAAGATGGGGGCAGAAATAAGCTCGGAGGACAGACACCTCGGAAGAATGCACCAAGTAGTTCACCTGCAGAGTATGTGGAAGAGAGGAGGCCTTCCAGGATGAAGAAGACACCTCACAAATATGACGATATGGTCTCCATGAGCATAGAGCACAGGAACGGAACCAGTGAGCTTTCAAGAAGCACAGGAATCAGAAGACTCTGGCATGTGGTATCAAGCGATGGTAGAAGAGATAAAATCCATACACCAGAATAATGCATGGAAACTGGTACGCCTACCAGAAGGGAGAAAGGCCATAGGCTGCAAATGGGTGTTCAAAACGAAATACGGCACAAATGGACAAATAGAGAGGTATAAGGCAAGAATAGTCCCAAAGGGATATGCTCAGACAGAAGGGATAGACTTTGACGATACTTTCGCCCTGGTTGCGAGAGTAGGGTCAATTAGAATCCTACTAGCATGGGCTGCATTGAATGACATGGAAATTTATCAATTGGATGTCAAGACAGCGTTCTTGAGTGAGGACGTGTACATGATGCAGCCAGAGGGCTTTGAGTAGGGAATCAATCTTGTATGCAGAATAAAGAAGGCGCTGTATAGACTCAGACAAGCATCCAGAGTATGGTATGAGAGAATAGAGCTGTTTCTCGTGAACAAGGGTTTTCAAAGATGTACACGGATCATAGCATTTTCTACAGAAAGACAGGATTGGAGATCACAATTATGGCAATATATGTTGATGATATCATTGTCATTGGGAATAATGCCAAAAGACTGGACCTGTGCAAAGGAGAACTCAAGGCAGAATTTGAAATTAAGGACCTAGGAAGCTTACACTATTGCTTGGGGATACAAATAAGTAGAAGCAGAACGGAGGGATGGATTCATCTCAATCAGGAAAGGTACATCATAAACATGCCTTCAAGATATTGGATGATGGATGTCGCCCCAATTGGCACGCCACTAGACTCAGGAGTTAAGCTTAGTTCAAAGATGTCAGCCAAATCAGAGGAGGAATGAGCTGACATGGGGAGATATCCTTAGAGGAGCCTTGTGGGATCGCTAATGTACGCTATGCTATGTACGAGACCAGACATATCAACTACAACAGGCAAGTTGAGCCAGTACTTGATGGATCCTGGAGTAGACCACTGGCAAGCTGCCAAGCGAGTGATGAGATATCTGAAAGGCACACCGAAGCATGGATTGTGTTATCAAAGGTCTTATGGCAAAATCGATGGATACGCGGATTCAGACTGGGCGGGAGATGTTGCTGATCGCAAGTCCACATGCGGATATGTATTCTTGATGGAAAACGCAGCAGTAAGTTGGGCGAGTTCCAAACTGTGGCTTTATCATCCATAGAAGCTGAGCTAATGGGCCAAGGGGCGAAGGAACACATATGGATCAGTAACTTCTGTGGGGAATTAGGGATAAGAAATGAAGGAATGATCATGTTCAATGACAATCAAGGTTGCATATTCATATGCAAGAATGGAGGACTTCACAAGAGAAGCAAACATATCGACATTCAGTATCATTTTGTTAAGGATCTGGTACAGGACGGGAGGATGATCCTTGAGTACTGCTCAACCAGAGACATGGTAGCGGACATAATGACGAAGGCAGTGGCAAAAGACAGATTCACTCAGCTCAGAGATGCCATGGGATTACAAGAGGCTAAGAGGGACGATGGCTAAAATTGAGATGGGGATTGTTGAGGGGGACAACGATGGGTGCTCGATGCAAGGCATTGAGCACCGGGTGCATGACGAGAGTCATGCACCCACCATCTTTGTGGGTCAACGACAATTCTAGCCATATAATGAGATAGAGGGGGATGGGTCATGTTTTCATCTTGGCATGAAAACGAAGTGGTTGTTAGTTAATGACACGTAGGCAGGATAGACACTTTTGAATCTTGGATTGCATCTTGTGCACGAATATATGTACATATAATACGAATGGAAAACACGCCTTTTTGGGTGATCTTGCGAGTGATGTTGTGTGTTCTTGATTTTGGAATGATCCGTGCTTGATTAGGTTCTGATTGTTTCTGACTCTAGATAATTGTATCATGTTTCTGCTTCGCTGTGAGATTAATTATCACCATTTACCTTTATTTTTTTTCCATCTTTGATAATGGAAGCATAAGCTCAACATTTGTTTTTCAATTTGATAACGGAAGCACATGGAAGACATTTTAATTCTGCATTCTATTTCTCCGTTTGATCTTTTGTCCCAGCCTTCATCCATAAGTTCAGATAATAAATTATGTGATAAATTTTTGCATACAAATATCGTTGGGATTTTGCGTACATTGACACTTGAAAAGAAATCCACAAATATATTCAAGGAAATTAACCAACTCGTTTAGAGAAAATTTGAACACAAAAGAGACCTTTCAAAAAGATACCTTTTATTTTTTTTTCTCAAAATTTTCTTCCACATGGTCCAATCAAAACACTCAAATTTGAAATCTATGTAACGTAGCTCCTTCAAATTGATTTTCATTTCTTTTTAAAAGAAAGATAATTTTGTGTTGGCGGCAGCCCTTAAATAGGCCATTTTATTTGTAGTATAGTATGGAACTCAGCAAAAAAAATAGTATAACTTTTGAACGACAACTTGGATTGAGACGATTACAGTGCCATTAGAAAGCCCTTGACGAGAGCTTTTCAATGACATCAATATAGCCCGGTTCCGAGCTACGGTGAAGAAGTTATGACTAGTCAAAGTTTTGACCTGGTCAACTATGCTTGAAAGAGATATCGGATTGACCAAATGTTGACCGACCAAAACTTTGACTGGTCATAACTTCTTCACTGTAGCTCGGAACCGGGTCATGTTGGGGATGTCATTGAAAAGCTCTCGTCGAGGGCTTTCTAATGGCAATGTAATCGTCTCAATCCGAGTTGTCGTTCAAAAGTTATGATTTTTTCAGTCATAGACTGTACTACCCACATAATAGCTAATCATCAAAGACTGTGTGGGCAGGACTGCGGGCAGAAATATATTTTATTTTAGTATTTTACGTTGCCAAAAAATTGTCATCCTACGTGGCAATCCTTATAGGGCCCTTTCCAAGTCCAAATTTTCCCTAATTTGAATCTGACTGTTTTTTATCCCATGCTCATTTTTAATGAATTTTCTACATCATTATATATCTTGCAACGAAATGATTCTGAAACTGTACCATCAAGTGCAATCCATTCATCACTTTCAAAACTAGGTAATGGAATTGGTACTATTTGTCCAAAATTTTCTTTTGTATCAAGAATGTACATTGATTCATAAAAAAAGATCCCACTATCAGCTAGATCTTTTGCAGTTCTAACTCGATATTGCAGTTGTCCAATATTAGTGTGAATTACATCTAACACACTTGCTAAAGATCCACTCGGTTCCCATTCATTTATGTTGGATGGATATAAATCTGCAAGAGAAAAATGATCAAATTGGCAAGTTTACTATTAGATATTTATGAATGACAAAAATCAAAGTATCAAAAATATCAATACTCACAATTGTTTTTTTTGTGATCTTGACGGTTGAATCCTTGCACATTTATCTCTGAATGCATATATACATGTTGGACTAGAATTTCAGAAATAGATTTTCCTCCTGATGACGTTCTGAAATCCAAAATTCTGGCCTTCCAATAAGATCGAAATGATAGTTTTGACCTTTTCCTTTTTCGAAATGCTCCTCTGATGATGGATGCATCAAAACCCAAGAATTTTTTGAATATTTTCTTGGCACCCATAATCCATTATCATCTGTCTCGTTGAATAGAAGCACAGAGTCGATTGAGGGGCACGACTTGCTTGATGGCGCCATTCATAATTTGCATGCAAAAATCTGAAACAATGAACTATGAATCTGAAAAGTTGCGTAGACAAAAAGTCATGAATCTGAAAAAAAGTGTTGGCGAAAGTTTGAAACACTAATCTATTTGGCGCCACAAACTAACTCTGGTTAACTTTGTTAACCATGATTTGAAAATGCATATACATTAATGGTACATCGATTTTCTCATCTCAACCATCTATCATATTCATTTTCAATGTTTTTGGGTCTCTTCGGACAGTGATGAGCTGGAAGGGCAGGCCTCATCAACCAATAACATTTCCACATGCTGCCCGATGAAGCAACAATATTGAAAGTATTTATTTTATCTATATTTGAAAAATTTTACGTTACGTAGAACCTCGAAGCTAAGGTTTCAATTGGTCCACATGGCAACGAAAATAAGAAAAAAAATAAAAAAACATCTTTTTCAAAGGCCCTCGTCAGGCTCTAAGTTTCTCTAAGGTGGATATTGCTCACCATAACTTCTCAAATTAACCCTTAATATAGGCAAATTTCATTAGAAATATTATTTTCTCATACATTCATATCATAAGAATAAATCATTTTTCAGCCACTGATTAATTCACTCCACTGCTACAAAAAAAATATCTCACATCGAAAATATTGAACTATGCGAAAATCTTGAACTATATTGAAAATCGCGAGCTATGTGATATTTTTGAGGGAGAGCAATAGATAGTACAGAGAGCAGTGATGAAGAGAGAAATTTTGGGTATGTCTTAATTTTATTGTATGACCTATCTATGATGATTGAGTCAAAGAGAGAGAGAGAGAGAGAGAGAGAGAGAGAGAGAGAGAGAGAGAGAGAGAGAGAGAGAGAGAGAGAGAGAGAGAGAGAGAGAGAGAGAGAGAGAGAGAGAGAGAGAGAGAGAGAGAGAGAGAGAGAGAGTCAGACAGAGGCTGAGATATGCGAGATGTGTGTCACATATCTCGCTTAGAGAGAGAGATGACAACGAATGTCCGAGTCAGTGAGAGGCCAAGAGAGCGACTTCCGACATAGCTCGCACATCTCATATCTCAAATAGCTCGCACATCTCACATATCTAACATATCTCGCACATACCACATATCTCGCTTGTTGTGTACATCTCGCATTTTTGGAAGTGTGTGTTCATGTGAGACAAGGTAGATACAACATAAGAGCATGATATAAAGATGTCGAAGGATAAAAAACATATAGTGGAATCTTAAACTTATTAGTTGTATCTTGAGACCATGAAACATAGAAATTGTTGATAATACACAACGGAGGAGCAGAACTCTACCTCGAAGAATCAATGTTAAGTAAAAAAAAAATAATCTAAGTAAAAACAAGCTGCTCTCCTCGGGTAGAGAGAGAAAATGCATCATGAGCTCTCGGGTAGAGAGAGAAAGCTAGAAATCCAATAACTCACAAAAAAATAATCTTAGTAAAAACAAGCTGCTCTCCTCGGGTAGAGAGAGAAAATGCATCATGAGCTCTCGGGTAGAGAGAGAAAGCTAGAAATCCAATAACTCACAAAATCCATGAAATCACCAAATCAATTAACTTCAAAATGAGGAGTACAATGATACTAGTAGGTCCACGAGCTACCACTATGCTTAACTATGATTGGACCATATTTTGTCACCTCTTGATCCTATTGGATCATTGATCTATGCACCTCTTAATTCTATTGGACTATATTCAAGCACACCTCAATTTCCTATTGGACCTCACAAGGTTCCACCTCTAAATCCTATTGGACCTCTTGGAATTCATCAAACAAAAACTTTACACTTGTCTACACTCTAATTAGCAAGTGTTTAGCCTCTTACTCTATTTTGGCTCAATAGTGGCATTACAAGTGGAAATGCATAATTTGCCATCTATGCCAAATTTATTCCTATCAACATCCTACACCTAGATGCTTGATGTAAAAAACATAAGACCCCTCTATCTAACATAGATAATCTTTTTCAATTCTTCACACTCCTCCTAAGAAATTATCTATGAAGATTTGAGCATTGATCTTGATATAACTCCAAGATTAGATCTATGCTTGATGAAAGCACTTTTGCTCAAAGGCTTGGTGAGTAGATCGGCAATACAATAGGACGAGTTGACATGCTCCAAATAGATTTATCCTCCAATAAGCTTTTCTCTCACAAAATGGTGTGCCACTTCTATGTGCTTGCTTCTTGCATGAAATATGGGATTATTGGCAAGAGCTTGGGCCGAGATGTTATCACACTTGATCATTGGTAGATCATCCTCCTTGATGCACTTTAGTTCCATTAATAACCTCTTGATCCAAAGCACTTCTTTGGTAGTTGTAGTGAGTGCTTTGTAATCGGCCTCACATGAAGAGAGAGATATAGTATCTTGCTTTTTGGAAAGCCAAGATATTAGATTGCCTCCAAGAAAGATAGTGTATGCACTAATAGACTTTCGATCCATCTTGTCACTTGCAAAGTCCGAATCCGAGTAGCCAATAATGGATAGATCTTCACTTTTATAGAGTAGACCATAATCACAAGATGAAGATACATATCTTAGAATCCTCTTGGCCATCTTCCAATGATGGATCTTAGGATCTTGCATAAATTGACTCAATTTGTGCACACAAAATCTAAGATCGGGCCTAGTAATGGTAAGCCAAATCAAGGAGCCTACAAGACTCCTAAAAAGTGTGATGTCCTCAAAGGATCTTTCATCACCTTGATTAGGATCTTTTACAATTTGCTCCATTGGAGTATCTATGCTCTTAGAATTTTCCATATGGAATTTTTTCAACATAGAGTGAGCATATCTAGATTGGCATATAAAGACATGATTTTCATAAAAATCAATTTCTAGGCCTAGGATGTAATGTATCTCTCCTAGATCTTGCATTTGAAACTCACATCCAAGTGCTAGCTTGGTTTCATCAACTAGCTTGATACAACTTCCACAAAGAATAATGTCATCACATAAATTAGAAGAATGACAATATTGCTATCAACAAACTTTAGATACATGGAAGGATCATAGTCACTAAGAGTAAATCCTAGTGAGATAAGAAAAGAGTTAAGTCTTGAATACCATGATCTTGGTGCTTGCTTGAGTCCATAAAGACTTTTGAAGAGCAAGCACACTTTGGAACTCATCCTTGAGAATCCTTGAGGTTGTTTCCATATAGCTCTCCTCCTCAAGATAACCATTTAGAAAAGCATTGGATACATTCAATTGAACACCTTCCACTTGAAAAAGCAAGCAAGAGAAATAAGAATTCTTATTGTCACCATCTTTGCAACGGGTGCAAAGGTCTCCTCATAATCAAGACCATGGATTTGAGCAAATCCTTTGGCACATAATCTTG